>CACRWH010006283.1:0-27997 GCA_902655005.2 Marronus borbonicus
TCAAAGCTGACTTAACGTCTGGTGACGATGGTATACCGGGAGTTGTCGTAAGGAACTGTGCTTCACTACTTGCTCGTCCACTTACAGTGCTGTTTAACTTATGTATTAAGTCGTCAACGTTTCCCAATATATGGAAGATCACCAAAGTAATCCCTGTTTTCAAGAGAAAAGGGGACTGTAAAAACATATGTGACTATAGACCGATAAGTATATTATCAAATTTTGCAAAAGTATTTGAGCAAATATTATATAATGGGATTTATGTTAATGTAAGACCATACTTGTCGGTTCACCAGCATGGATTTATGTCAGGTCGATCAACTACAACGAATCTTCTCAACATTACTCAGTATATTTCTTCAGCACTGGACCAACGCAAACAAGTTGACGTCATTTATACTGATTTTACTAAAGCTTTTGATACTATAGATCATAATCTTCTTCTAACAAAGCTAGATGCCATTGGATTTTCTCCGACGCTCCTCAGAATCATATCTTCCTATCTCACTAATAGAGTGGGTTACGTGTTTTACAACGGATTTACATCGGCTACATTCAATATATCCTCTGGTGTGCCACAAGGTTCTAATCTTGGGCCACTGCTTTTTAATATATTTGTAAATGATCTGCTTAGCAGACTGCATTGTGAACTTTTGGCGTATGCAGATGACTTAAAAATTTATAACGTAATTACCAATACTGTTGATTGTATTAACTTACAAACCAACATTAATATTATTGATGAGTGGTGTACTCTAAACAAGATATCTTTAAACATAAACAAATGTTCAGTTGTTTCCTACACTAAATCCACTAATCCTGCTTTGTTTCAATATACGGTTGGATCTCAAATAATCTCCAGAAGGGATGGGGTGAGTGATCTGGGTGTGCGTTTTGATTCTCGTCTAAACTTTTCTGACCATATTTCTGAAATGTGTTTATCAGCTTCTCGATCGCTTGGGTTTGTTATAAGATCTTGTCGCAACTTTAATAATCTCCTAGCAATTAAAACTCTTTATTTCTCTTTGGTTCAGAGCAAACTGGAATATGCCTCTTTGGTTTGGTATCCTCATTACACGTATCAACAACTCAAGATCGAGAAGGTTCAGAAGAGATTTCTAAAATATTTAACATTTAGAGTATCTGGCACTTATCCTGAGCGAGGTTCTGACTATGTAACTCTCTTGTCGCAACATGATTTTGTGTCACTTTCTGATAGACGTAAGAGATATAGTGCTATGTTTTTGCTGAAGTTACTTAATAGTAGAATCGATACACCATGCCTACTCTCGCAATTTAATTTCAATGTACCTTTACGTAACACTCGCTCATGTACTTTGTTAAGTGTTCCTAGAGCCCGGACAAACATGTTACTTGGATCGCCTGTGTATCACATGTCGAGAAATTTTAACGATTGCTGCAATGATTTTTTAAACGCCTAGCTAATCACCGTTTCTGGTATTAATGTAATCCTTAAGCTATGTTTATATTTAGTTTATTCTATCTGGACTAGTTGTTTAGCCTAATTAGCACCTTATCTTGTGTTTTTTTTTTTTTTTTTTTTTTTTTTTGTTTTGTTGTATTTATTTTGTCCTGTAAATGGTATTAACTGTTGGACAGTAAAGACTATTATTATTATTATTATTATTATTATTATCTCGAATATTCCATGGAGTTTGAAATAATAAAATGCGTAATATCTTTATCAAAAACATGCATACTTGTTCTGCACATCCAGAATCTCAAGAATGCTCTTTATGCTCTCTTTCTTCAAGCAACATCTTCAATTCTTGCTATTTTAGTTGGTCACTTTATTGCCAAGTAGCTCAACACCTCTACGGAATATTAACCATATATCTTTATACGAACTGCTTTATTACTAAGTACAACTTTATACATGGCGTTTTCGCATCTTTACTTCACACGTCTTTTGAAAATGCTGGCCCAAAAAATAAGTACATTTTTGGAAAATTATTGTTGTATGAAGTATTCTTTATATTAATATTTATTTGAATTAAAAAGAAGGTTTACCATATTCTATGCAGTGATTTTATTAAGAAACTGTGTTTTCTTCCAAAATTTGATAGATTGTTAAGAATTTTTATTAAAATTGAAAATACATTTGCATTACTGAAAAACATATTTTCTGCAGGTTTGAATATTTGCTAATGTGATACTAATAATAATTCGTTAAAAATATGTACGTTTCAAGTTAAAAGAAAATCATTTTGTTGCGTTAACGTAACAGTGGCAATAAATGGGTTAGTTGAAGTCTGGCCAACATCAGTAGAAAGAATATTAAACATTTTGGATTCAAAGAGATCAGTGGATGTGTCTCTATTCTCTTCCGTGGATAGTTACACCCAATGTGAAAGGCTACTAACGCGACAAAATTGCGAACCTAAATAATACGTTTCAGAGGGAATTGCGTTTAAATATTTTAGACACTTGTTTCCATAAATAATAATAAGAACAAAGAGATACTTAAGAAATTGGAGGCCCAGCAGGATGGATATTCTGAAAACATTTTGTTTACACATTGAAGTTATAATGTAAAATATGTTCATATTGGACATACATCTTGGAATATGTTTAGGATTATACCGATTTATTGAGCGTTTTTACAATAATCCGTAGCTGGCACTGTAACATATCAGTTCTAACTCGTATTTCGCGAATATAAATACATACCTACATAGCCATTAAAGTAATTTGGAAAAGTGTTTTAGTTATAAGCCATTCATCATCCAGTAGACAGTTATATAAGTTTTCTTTAAAATATATAAGGAGTTGCATCTTGCTCGTATACGATATCTTAGTGGGTAACAAAACTTGGATATATTCGTACGAACTAAGCAAGAATTTGGGTGTCCCAGATGAACTGAATCCAACAAAAGCTTTTCGTTCACAGAGTACCTCCAGGAAAATGATCGCTTGTTTCTTTTGATATAGTGTTATCAATCAAATCAAGAGAAAGCATCAGTAACGTCACACTTAATCATGACAATGTTAGATCTCACACATTACGTCAAACATTGATTATTTAAAGGAAAAAGACATTGAATTAATGTCTCGTTGCCCGTATTCACCCGATTTGTCGCACAGCGATTTCTTTTATTCCAGAATATCAAACAAAACATACGTGGACACCTCAAGAAGTTGTTGAAGCCCTCAAAAACTAAGTTTTGGAGATACCACTTTCAGAGTGAAAAAATGTTTAGAATTAGTTTAAACCCGTACAGAAGTGTATAAGTCTCAATGAAGACTATACTGAAATAGAATAAAACAATTTGTACGAAATTCCTTTGTTTCATTGTTTTTGTAAGGGCTTAAAGGATATCTTTTGTACTATTATCCAACGTCCTTGAAACCTAATAAAACTTTTTCTGTTTTTAAGAAGTTTAAAGAAGATCCTCATAAAGTAGCTAACTGTGGCCAATTACAATACCATCTGCGTTTGTTAAAATTATAAATACATTGAGTAATTATCGTTTCATAAATTATATGCTGCGAAACAAAATCATTGTAGCTGCGCAGTTAGTTTTATGCCAGGAAAATCAACTTGTAGGACTGTTTCTTTTGAAATGTCGAAACCATTTGATCGCCAAAATTGTTGAACATGAAAATATGTGACGTGGCTTCTAATTTCTTCAGATCCTTCTTGAGCAATTGTAGAATATACATATCCACATATCACGAGATAAATAATACAATTAGAACTGTTTGTTCTAAAAAAATGAGATTAGACGTGGAATACTGGAAGGATTTCTTCTTTCAGCGTCTCTTTTTTTAGTCTACGCGAATGATTTGAGTTTGACTCTTCGTGGATGTTGTCTGTAACATTATGCTGACGATACATACGAATACGCAATTTGTAATTGAAAATCTGTCCCAGGGGTTGATAACATAACATTTTTGGGGGTCATGCTGAACTCGAACATGAAATTTAAGAACCACTGTAATTTTGTTAAAGGCAAATTATGCTCCGTCTTATATGGTGTTCGTCGGGTTGTAAGTATGCCGTCTTTATGAATATTTTATTTCTCATACGTTGAGTCTCGACTGCGACACGAACTTATATTTTCAGGATCATCGGCTGATGCTAAAAGGGTATTTACTACACAAAAAAAAATATATACGGGGTATGATTGGAGTTAGTACCCTTTGTTTAAGGAATTACTCACATTTCCTGCATTATATATTTTCGAGAGAATTCTATACAAGAAAAATCAAAATCGGCTTAGTCAGTACGGTGATATTTATAATCATATGCAATTTACGAATAGTCAGATTAGTTTGCCGTGTGCGTACTCTATGCAACTTACCTACCAAGTTTAGATTTTGCTTCATGTTTTAAAATATTCTCTTGTAACGTAGCAACAAATTTTTAGAATGTTTCAAGTGATCTCGTCCAACCGCAGTACAAGGTGGGCCAAATTCGATACTTTTAATAGGAAACTTATATTTCTAATGGAATTAGACAAAAACTGCCCTAAGCTTCTGGAGCTCGATTTTAAAGAGAAACTTCTATTTTTTGAGATCAAGATCAAGACTTGTGTTTTTTTATATGGAACACCCTATATATTTTTACACTATTGAAAAGCATATAAAATTACCTTTAAAATGATATAACACACTTGATATTTTATTGTGACAATTTTTAAATTATTTGTTTTTCTTCATTTCACATTATTTTAAGATGGCTATTGATAGTGGTAAATAAGCAAATAAAAAATTTCAACAAGGCAGAAAAAAATTGTTTTAATATTAAATGTTACAAATAACAATTGCAACAAACTAAACTAAGGAAACCATTACTAGCATTACTGATATTATAGCTATAAGGAATTAAGAGTGTTTATTCGGTAAAAATTCATAATGTATTGAAAATTGGAAATTAATCATGACTAGAACTAAAATAAGTTGGTTTCTGAAATTCTTACCGACATATTTGCATTCAATTACATTGCTTCTCCTGGAGATGCCGTGAATAAGTGAGATATTCGAAAGGAATTATGCCTGTACAAAATAAAATATGTTTGTAGAATTGTAGTGTCAAATTCAGTCAAGTGCTTTTAAATTAAATTGACACATTAATAAGGTTTTTACAGAAACTGGCAGAAATTTATTTCTACCGTCAGTTCACTGCACACTCATCAGACTGCGTGAAAATTCATTCTAATGTTGCATTACGCGAAGGAATTGCAAAGAAAATAACTGCAAATCGTAAAAGATTCCGATAATGTTGATCCTTTGATTAAATTGTTTTACCCATTTTTCACGGGTAAATAAATTTTAAATTCTTGACCGTTTTCCATTTTGTCGAGTAGTTTACATATTGCTCAAAAAGAAGAGATTCATTTATGTAAATATCACGTAGTCGCAAATATTCTACTCATTTTTCAAGCAAATCCCAACGAGGCACTGTACAGAAACTTATCCGTTCAAAAAGAATACATACCTCATATTAATGAAAAAAGAGAGAGTACAAAATTAAGAGTATCAAATTACCTGTCCTCTTTAAAGGGTACGGATGGTAACCCTACCTGTGGTATCGCATTATATATAAAGGTTGATACGAGGCAAACGCTTTTACTCACCTATAATAAAATGATATTTCCATAAATTCTCTTTTAGTCTGAGATAAATAAGGAACAATCATAGCCATCAACTGTTACCGCTTCTATATCAGATATATGTCACTACAAGTAAGAATATTAATTACGAATACAATAATTATTACCTGCATAATACATTTACGGACTGGATCTAATATCTAATATCTAAAGCGGAAGAAAGCGTTTCGTTTGGATACAAAAATAACAAGCTAGATCACAGAATCAGATCCGAACTTACAGAAATAATTATTAATTTTTTATTCTCAAGACTTTTCAGGTCGTTTAACTTAACCATTTAACTGTAATGCAATTGTATTAAAATTAAATAAATCACTGAAATATTAGTTTTTATATTTAAACATTGTTTTAACTACAAATACATTGCATTCTTCGTTTAAAGGTGTAAGTAAAAAATTATATTTATTTGGAAAGAATACTATTTTCACAGTATTTATTCCTATCTACGAGAACTCTTTTCTAAAATTTTATGTTATATTGTTGTATTTTTAACATATTTTTTTATTTATGTTTAATATATTGTATTCATGTCCTATATCCAATAAAAAATATATTAGATCGTAAACATAAATATATATTTGCAACATATTTCTCCAGATGTATAACTTGTACAGCAAGAATTTAACCAAATATTTGTTAGAATCGTCATAGAAAAAATTACGACATGGTCATACACATTAGAACCGAGCAACGCAATACCGGTGTAAGACGCCTGATGTGGTTGAATTCACATCGCGTTATTTAGCGAAATGGCGGAAGTTCGCCGGATGCCATTTGGTACATAGATTCGGAAGTGGTTAGTAGACTTTCCCGACTTAATATACGATGGCATAGCCTTACGGTGCCTTCTGTCTAAAGCACGTCTAGATATATAAACGGGTAATCATTAAAGGTTACGTAGGTCGCAAATAGCATATAGAAATTCGAAAACGAGGATTCTCTAAAATATATTTAATTTAACCTGTAAATATTTGTAGAGGAGATTATTCATAAAATCGTTTAATATTCAAAAGAAACATGTAAATTGTTGACTGAGAAATTGAAAAACTTGAAGTAGGGGAGACCGAGGTTAAAAGTAACGGAACAGCATTTATAGGTTCTACAACTGTTTGGCAAATACCACTGTAGGTACCTTTATATCCATCCAATTACATCCTTTTCTTTACCTGTAACGAGTAGCTATCGCGAATATAATTAAAAGGGCAATCTTGTTGGTGATAGATGAAGGCCGTTCAGAGTGATAGCAAGAGAATTGAAAATATGTTATGTAAAATAGAACTGGAAGGGTTCCACGAAAACCTATATATGTCTCGAATAAGCAAATTTTCAATGATGAATGGGAAATAATGTGCAAAGATTGTTAGCATTTCTAGCATCATGGGCCACAAATAACGGGGCTGGAGCTGAACGCTTGCTCTGATTCTTAAAACGAAATCGTATATTATGAATTCAAGTACCGGAAGATACAAGCCACATCTTTCAATAAACTAAATTTGTGAGATGCAATACTTGGATAAGTTGAAAATTGCCTTCGCAAAGTACAAAACTGTACCGTCACAGATATGGAACGTGCAGTAAACTAGGGTTACTACTGTCTGAAAAAAGAGAAAAAAATTTTGCAAAAAAAAGAGTGAAGCAGAATGGAGCGCTAACATCTGAAAAGCAACGGGAGCTACAATTCCGGACATTTTTGTTAAGAACTATGCTAACAATTTAATACGATAATTTCAAAAATTTCTTGCAATGACATGTTTTGCTTTACTTAACTAAAAATGTTGTTAATGTAACAATTTTTTGTAATAAAATGGGTTTTGTTAAATGAATTCGTTTTGTCAGTTCACAGAAGAAATTTGTCTCCGACTTTGCTCCAGCTTTTATAAGAGATTAGTCCCAATGAACCTAGGAGTGTCAGAGAATACGACGCACTGCCACCAAGCACTGCACTTGCATGATGAAATTGTGAGGGCACTACAAGATTGTGGCCTTGGAATTATTGCACCCTCTTCCAAGCTAGCTCTGAATTCTCACCGGAGGTCCTGCATCTGTTTCCGAAAACCTTAAAAAGAAAAGAAAAGAAAGAAGTCGCAAACGTCGTGAGACTGAAATATTGATACACACTCGTGAAATGTCCCGTATAAAAGATACTTTTGAAAATGTTAGCCGTGTTGTACGCTCAGTTGTTGTTTAACAGTCGTTTATATCAGTCAATGTTAGTGTTTTAAGAAAAATTTGTCAAATGGTACTACACGACCATCGAATTAAGATTGGAGAGATAGCAGATGCTGTAGGCACCTCTAAAGAATGTGTCATATATTTACTGAAAATTTATGCATGAAAAAGTTAACCGCCTTAGTACCTTCGTATGTCTCTTTGCCTTAAAAACTTCATGTTCAAAGTCAATGAAGGGAATGACTCCCTATAAAATTAATTAAATATTGTAATGAAAACTGTATATATGACATAAGCTCCGTTGTAACAAACTCATACTTCATAGAATATTAGATCCTGTTATTGTTTTCTCATTAGAATACCATATTGTTGGGTATTTGAGTTTTATATCGACTGCAATATTGAAAACAATAGCTGTAGCTTTGCTTTCTGATAACAAATAATTTCCCTGAGGCAATCAAATTTTAGACAATAGCAGCCATCAGAGAAGATATCGAAACGCAATTCTAGAAAATCGGTTTACAAAACAAAAGTCAAACGCATAATGCGGAGAAGATTGGTTTCCCGAACTTTAATTATTTACATAGGTAATATAGGAGCTAATATAGGAGTGATGATTTAGGGAACGAACTTTCATGAATATATTCATTTTCCCCTTACTGTATATTTAAGCATACAGACACTGACAAAAGTATTCGTATCATTTGTTTTATTTAATCATAACAATTTATATTTTACACTTATACTTCGGCATAATATTGATTATTTGGTTTGTTAACAACCAACTCATTTTCCTCAATTTAAGATAATTCAATTGGTTTAGGTGAATCTCGGTGGAATGAAGGTTATTATTGCAGAAGCTCTCAGACTTTATTGTCCAGCACTAGAGACTATTGCGCTTTTTGACCTAATATCAAAATGAAGAAAACCAACTAAAACTAACATGCTTTTTTTTTGAGTTACTGACGGCCCAACGGGGTGTAGTATAAGCTTTTTGAAGCTTGTTATAACCTCAGGAGCCTTTTAGTGTGTATGTTGTGTGTGTAAAGTGTTCCACGACCTTGTTACTGTCAGCCCCTCGCCGTAAAGGGTGAAGCGCAGTTAATTGTACCCCAACTACGAATGGTGACTCGGGAGTGTATCGGACCCACTAAGAAAATTTGTGAACACACAGCACTTAACTCTCCCCAGTCAAGCGCAGGCCCCCTTGCCACTGGGACACCGAGCCGCTCTCACTTTTGCAAAGTGAGACTCATATAAAAAGTTGGATTGAATATATAGGCCGATTCACCTTCGACCCTCACCATGAGGATCTTTCTTATTACTGGAGATAGAAGGTAGGTTTCAAAATGGCAAACTTCTTAAGGGCACTTCTGACCTTTCTTTTATATTACGTTTCGGTTCTTTCTCGACATCATCACCTTTCTTATTTTTTATTGGCGGCATATTGGATTTTGACATTCCCACAAAGTTCTTTTTTCTGATATCAACCATGTACAAAATGTAGACAAAAAATTTCGATATTATTTTAATTTACGAAGGGGATATTAGACAGCCACGAAACCTCAAGTATTAGTATTGTGTATGAAGTGGTTTAGTGGTCGAATACGTGATTTAGAGTTAATCGATGTATGATAAGTTCAAGGTCTCAATATTGTTGAAAAACTAGAGCTTCAAAAAACATTTCTGAGTACGCTCAATCATCATGCTTAAGATATTGTATGCAAATAGAGAAACATGCACTTTACCGTACATATAGGTCGATGCAAATAATCATGTATAACTAGACGAGAGGAGAAATGGATTTAGAATATCTCTGGCACCCTAAAGCAACGGAGCTGGCAGCATAAAGCGTTCTACAGCGACCAATCCGCAACGGAGCGTGGAACGTATTTGCGGTAGATGTTAATTAGCTACACATTGGCATCACCTGTGAGATGAGTCCCACTTGTCTATATCCACAACGCATTTCGCTTTCCTAAAACGTTCTATCACCTTTCGCCTACATTTCCCCAACAGTCTACCCCCTCCCTGAACCGTAAGTTTTAATGAAGACAGTTTAAATAATGGAGAGTGAGGTAAAAGGGTTCGCAAGATGAGTGCGCATGCAAATAAGGTTGAAGGTGACGGTGCAGCTCCTCTGATAATAAACCACAACAAGAAGATCAATTCGGTAAGGGGGAGCGGTTAAAAACATCAGCGCATGTACTTACCACAGCGTCTCTCACATTTAATTAATTTAAACAAAGGTGAGAGCAAGTGACTTGTCTAGTTTTCACACACCCAACATGACCTAGCCGCATATACGCCCTTATAGCATCGGAAAGGGTAGCAAATTATGTTTTAAAACGCGGAAAACGCATCTAAATGGATTACTGCCTATTTGTAATGGTTGTAAGTGAGGTTAGAATCGGAGGATAGTCTTTAATAACTTTGGCTAGTAAGCGCGTAGGGTTCAACCGGAATATTTATGCTGTGGGTCAGGACATCTCATTTGTCTTCAACTAGGGCGACTGGGGTAGGGAGGAGTTCATCAGTTCAAGATTTTATTTACATTTTGGTGTGTGCGTGTGTATTTTTTATTTCAGTAAATCAATAAAACCACCAATTTGATAAAATTGGAAATGAATTTAAACTTGACCTACATTCTGTTTTACTGAATGTATAGAAAACGTTTATAAGCAAGTAAAATAGCATATGAATAATCCTTACTAAAATTTCACCTTTTTCGAAATATTGGGAAAACAACAACTTTCTAACTTTATATTTTGTAGTACGAGGAAAGATCACGCATATAATTTTTGCCTAAAATAAATTTTAAGCAACTTATTGCTGTGAAGTATTTAGATTGGTTTTTAACGCGACATAATGTTTTTCTTCTGTATTTGCGTCTAAATACGCTACTTTATTTACTTCCATGCAGTTTCAATTAATTGCTTCTATCATAGTTTTACATTTGCTTTGGGAATATAGATAGTCAATATTTTGTGAGAGGGACACCTACTTTTTATATTAAATGTAGATATATCCATTTCCATTAAAATATCAGACATCCAAATAGATTTTAGGGCCAAAAAACATCGTTGGCTCTAGATATGGTATCAAATCGCTTTCGAAACATACAGAGGGTTTAGTATTGAAAACCAAATGATAAATATCTTGGAATAAACTAGAAATGCGCATATGAAATCCAAAAAATGCTGCAAATACAGCTAGCTACTCATGATATTGGTGAAATAACTGACGACAACAGCAATGTGAGGAGAGAGAACGGAATCATTCACATGTGCAGTTTTATCTAAGTGCACAAGTGCAAATCACATGCAAACCCGTCTCTTCCTGTAATTTGTATCCTCCACGTCAAAGTTACTCGGCCTATGTTATATAGGTGCTTTTCTAGGGGACAGTGTCCCATCATCAACCGGGTAATGCTCTTATTTTTTCTTGTGTTGCGTTTAATTCGGTTGAAAATTTAGCATCTCCATTACCTAATAGAGCTTTGCTGTGGAGTTGACCTTCAGTCGGCCTCCATTTCTTTGCTTGTACTTTATCTACAAGACTATATCCCCTTCTAGCGGAATCCCTCGTGATTCCATACATGAGTTCTGGTCCAATGAGGTGTTTGCTAGAACCCTCCTTAGGTAGTTTGTCGCTAATGTATTGTCCTTAATATCTCCAGACCCCGTCACCCAGATAAAAGATACTTTATTGTCTTGTGCCAGTCAATTGAGAGACTGTTTACAGTTTTTTACTAGTTTTGTCCTTGTGATGGGGTGTATAACTGCCTTGATGGTGGTCAGGGTATCAGTCATTATGTTTATTTTCTTCCTCGTGGACGTTCCCTTTTCGATGACCTCAGAGGAGGTTACAGTTAAGTATGTCTCTGCCTGGAAAACTGTTGCATACTTTTCCTGGTTTAACGATGTCCTCTATCTAGGGCTCAGTCCACCAATACCGATTGCGGTCCGTCTGTAAACCAGTCATGAAGACCATTGAAATTACTCCGTGCCTGGTCTCTACTCAGTAAAAATAATTTCAGATGATATATTGTCCGCGGGCATTTGTAGTAAAGGTCCGTTCAGTTCCGTCCCCGTAACATCAGTGTGTCCTCCACCACTAATGTTGGGTTGCCAGAAACTGTTAGCTTTCAGTCTAAGGATCGTTGCCATAGCCTCCAACTTCACACAAGGCTCCAGCACTCCAGCGGGGGGAGATCCACTGTGGTCTCCAAGTAAGCGATTCCTGTGCTGCTCATTGCTCCAGTAACTGTCAGCAGTGCTTGCCTCTGGACGGCGGTGAGAGATCTCATTGCCGGGGACACTTCTGTCCTTCATAAAAAAAACACTGTTCGGTAGGTAATCGTTGGCTTTACCACCATAGTGTAGCCCTGTTCGTTATTTTAGATAAGTGATTATTCCAGTGCAATTTTGCGTCATAGGTGATACCCAGACCCCACAACAATTAGCCAAGGAGGTGAGCTAATTGTAACTCTTGCCCAAACAGTCTAATATTGCCTAGGTGGGTGAGTTTCCTTATGTTGGTAAATGCAACCAACGTTGTTTCTTGCGGATTAACAGAGTTCTTTTTTTAGACACCATTTCTGCACTTATCTTCCATCTATCCACCATATCTTCAGCGCGTACCCCTGCGTCCATATTCTTTGGTCGTTTAGAGACCTAATCAGGTCATTTCAACGACCAAGCTCCACAAAAGTGGTGGCAATACTTGTTTCTAGGCATTTAGGTTGGCTTATTTCGAAATATTTTTGAAAAATAGCTCATAGCGTAGTTTGAGTTATCTGAAAATTTTGACCTCCTAACATTTACACAGTAAGCACAATTCTACAATTCTGAATGATTGGTACATCCTGTATGAGCACAAGTACTTTCTATGGAAGCATAAGGAGGGAATAAATCCGTCAGCGTTTGTCAACAACTGTTTACAAATATTTCTTCCAAATACTCGTTTCCCTGACCTTTATATATACATCTGAAAATATTTTTCGTATTAATTCTTCAATTTCATGAACCTATTCTTATCGGAATCAATATGGAAAAATTAAATATTTGTACACCAGTTTGCGTCAAAGTCATTTGCATTTCTTACCTGTTTTCATTTCTTTCATTTCCATTACCACATCTCTTTATAAAACCGCCTGTCCTTTTCTAATTCACTTTCTCTTTATTATCATTAAATCATATACAGCGTGTCCATCTGGTACGTGGACAGACGATAATTCCCTTCCTAAGCAAGTTAAAAAAAAAGTCTTCAAATAGAAAACATGCTGCACAACATAAAAATTATATCCGGGTATACAGAGTGTTCGGTTTCCGTTGCGCACGATAAAGGAAAGTTTTTTAAATCATCAATATTTCTTATACTTATCTATCTTAGTTTTTGAAATAATTGACCTATTTTGAAATGTTTGCTGTTTCTTCAGGGGCCGATATCTTAAACACTTTACACCCCTTTTCAGGGTGGTGAATCAAATTTTATTCGATTTCTTGGAATGTTTTTCGATATATTACTTATATCGAAAAATGCCGTACTATTTTCAATCAATTTTTTATAGTGGAAGTGCATTCCTTTTTTTTCGTGGTGTAATAGAGAAACTGTAATAGAATTCTTTTTTATAAACACTTCCATATATCTAAAACGTGTCATTCTTTAGTAAATTACGTATGAAGCTATGCGGTATGAAGTTTTCTGCTAAAATATATAGGGTACTGCGACGAAATCTAAACTCTTCTTTTTCCAAAGATATTCATTAAAAATAAACTACAAAATTTAATTTGTATATACAATTTCACGTCTATTCTAAGCGATTTTGCTTAATTATTTCTATTTAGCTAAGTTGTGAAGTTTTATTTAAGAACCTTCAATGTGTTCCTATTTTCTTATTTTTTTCTTTTGCTAAAAAAACTTAGTAAAGTATCCTATGCTAAATAAATCTATTTCTTTTAAGGAGAAAGACATTAATTTTAATAAACATCTTTAGCGAAACAAAAGTTTATAGTGTTTAGTCCATACGCTTTTAAACAAAAGTCCACCTTCATAATTTTATATTTAATTTACTAATTTTAGGTAAAAAAAATGAAACAATGTGCATCAAACTTGGCAACGATGTCGATCGCCATTATTTGAAGAGCAGTATTTAAAATCGTAATTCTATTTGAAAAACTTCTCTCGTGCGTAACGGAAAAAGAACACTTTGTATACTTGGATACAAATTTATGTTGTGTAGCATATAACTCCGAACATTTTTTATTTCAAAAGCTTTTCTTTAGACTGCTCAGGAAAGGAACTAGCACTAGGTACCTACAAATCCTTAGAAATATACGAATACAAGAACACATCCGCGTTTCAACTTGTATAATGGAGAAACTGTTTAATATCTGTTGATGTAGAACTTTTGTTTTTGTTTATAAGAAGTTCACTAGAGATCGCAAGATTATAAAGGTCAGTGTCTAACGGGATGGGTTTAAAGTTACCTCTGTCGCAGTCTCTGTGATCAGACGAGGTTTAAAGTAAGTAATAAAATGAAGGACTTTATTAACTTGTTCGCTATATTCGTTACAAGAACACAATATTCTCATTATTTAATATTTTATGTGTTTCTTTTCATGTTTACACTAGCTGAAGCGACTTGTTTTGTAAAGGCGCGGTAAATAGGATTTTATATAATTTCAATTCCAGAATATTTCTGAATTGCATCGTGATTATAGGAAATAATTTTAAATTTATACTTACCATATCCGGTTGCAAGACCAATTACGAGCAGGAAGTGGAACACAGTTGCCATGAACCTGAAGGACATTCTTCACAACCACTCCTGTTAGGAGTTGCCTGCAACAATACATTTTTCATAATACTGACTGAATCCTTTGTATTGGAAAAAAACAGCGACCTTTTCTCGTACAGATTTAAATTGGTGCTGCAAGCAAGATAAGTAAACGCATTGACAGATTGACTTGTATGGTTTTCACAAATAACTACATGCGAACAAAATCAAACGACGTTATAACGATTATAGCACATTAACGTCAAATTTATCCCGAATAATTTTTGTTAAATACAGCATACTGTATTGAAGCCTTTCTTATTTACACATGTAAAAAATCTTTACTGCTTTGTTATTACTATATTAGAGTCATCTTGGAAATATTGAGTAAAGAAACATGTGTTAAATGTCAACCCTTGCTAAAAATATACTTACTACAAATAATACTTCGCCTATTATTATTTGATAATGTATCCATTTACATCTATTGTTGCAAAGAGAAATAGCAACGCACACTTTTTGTGTGTTATCATCAAAACTAATACATTTACATCGTGAAAACAAAGAATAAAAAACAAGAAATACTGTTCGCAAAGGCTGTTTTAGTTATTTTATATTCACAACATATTTTGAAAGTGTAAAATATATTTTGTATTCCATTATAAGTCCCTCTGTTAGGAAATAAAATAGTAACTTCTACAAGAAAATGAAACTACGAACCTACTAATTATATGGTAGTAAAATAATAATACAAGTAGTACGTTTATTGTAATCATAAATAAACACATTTGCAACAATAAATTTCAATTCATTTTATATCAATGTACAACGCTAAAGAAATTAGCACAAATGACCATGAAACAAGTGCAGCCGTAACTCATATGTGGAATATAGAGACTCAGCTGTTGTATAGAATTGCTGTCGAAAGGATGATGCATTTGGTTGCTTTTTATTTTGATTTATAGTTTTACCCTTTATCTTATAGTACTACGAAACAGTACAAAACCAATGTTTGATGTTTGGTAGTAAATGACATAAAATTCAAACAAAATATGTACTCGCAACTACAAATTTCCTGAAACTTTTTATACTAAATCGGTTGTTTTAGCCTTTTCTTTAGTAGGTGCAAGTGATTCAACTTGTACCTACTAAAGGAGATTGGTTCAAAACCTTTGAGTTTTGGTATACAACGGTGCAAAACTGTTATACAAGATCAGTACGAAAAAATTGAAAATTGAAATAAATTTTTCTCTCTAAATGGAAGTGGTATAAAATTTTCTATCTTTGGTACAAAACATTGAAAAGGAAATAATTTTCTTCTAGCGTGTATCATCACTCCTGCGCTAAAGATGTTACCGACTGAAACCGGTATTGCATAAGCAAGCGCTTCAAAGGAAAATCTCGGGGAGTGGTCGCCTGATCCTGCTCTACATGCTTTACCTTGATTTGCAATTCACAGTTTTCAACACCGTAATACAATCGAATGATTATGATTAAGTCTACGCGCAATTTCCCGAAAACTAACACTGCCTGCATGTACCCAAATAGTCCGGCCAGGTTCAGAGGGCATTAGTTGTTTATAAGGTGCACGTTCTCGTCGGCGAGACATCTCTTACGATCGTTTGAAACATACTTCACGGAATATTGACCATCGATTTTATAAGATAGATATTTTAAGAATTTACACTAAATCTATTCTAGATCATTTATTTGAATATCTTAGAAAGGGTACTAAGCGACGGAAGCGTATTCAAGTTTAGAGGCATTATAGGCACAGAAAATGTTGGTAAAATTCTGGAAGGAGCGAAAAATAAATCCTACTGACGAACACGGTACGTAAAAATTCATGTTGTCGAACAGCGTCTCATGTGGAAATCTGCGATATGGATATAAGTGCCGCACTGACTGAGACAAAAATGTTTAAGAAGCCTCCTCCGAACTTTTTCAATCATGCAGCGTATAAAACCCAGCATTTTGTTGGCTGCTGAGATAATATACTGAACATGCGCACTGAATCTAAGGCAACTATTAAAAAATACACCCAGATCTCGAACGCCATCGCATCTACTTACTTTCTACTTAAGCTTAGCTTATTTAAAGCACACTAGTTCGCTACGTTGATCAAATTCAATTGAAGTTTTGCGCAATCCTCTAATGAAGTTATGGAGATAAACAACTTGACATCGTCAGCAAATACAAGAGCATTGTAGCTTGTATGCTTTACCAAATCGTTAACAAACGTTAGAAACAATAAGGATTCTTGACACACTGGAACTAACATCAGTAATGTCAGATCTGCCCGTACAAGTAATAAGATTCAATAAATTTGACGAGCGGTTCATTAAACCCAAAGCCGCTCAACTTTCAATCTATTCGATCGAACGTTTTGGACTGTATAAATAGTATCAACCAGGCTCTGACATCGACATAGTGGGCAAAATTACACAAATTTGTAGAAGTAGATCTTCTATCCGCAAATCCATGCTGTTCCTCAGATATGTAACTGCTCACTTAAGATATTAAAGCCTAGTAGGGTGCAGACTTCGAAACCTCCTCCACACTTGACAAAATGGAAACTGGGCGGTAATTTGTCGTCAGTTACATCACCGTTCTTAAAAATCGGACAAATTCTAGCAAGCTTCCATGCGTTAGGAAATGTAAATGTTCTTAAAATCAGATTGAAGATTGACAATAATGGTTTTACCAGCATTGCAGAACTATCCTTAAGCAGGAAACTTGACACATGATCATATCCAGATGTTAGCTTATTCTTAAGTGTTATAATTGGGGACACTATTTCGGCCTCAGAAAATCCATCAACGCGTATGACAGGCGTATTATCATAATGATATCACTGCCAGAAAATGGGATAGAGCATTGATACATGTTATGAAAATGCTGGGAAAACTGATTCACCGTGGATTCAGGGCTATCAAAATTTTGATTTTGTTTGTACGGTCTACCTGGGATTCGGGAGTTATGCTGTACGAAATTCCAGGCAAACATAATAGAGAGTTCAGCCCTAGCAATATATAAACGATATGCTTTCTTTATCTGGATATTTACTAACTTGCGCAAATCTTTGACATTTTCTATTTTTATCACTTTACAAATGAAGCCTTCAACGTTATTTTTAATAATTTCACTATGATCCCAGCAGGGATAGCTCACACCAAGCCCTGTTCGACCACCATAGATGGGTCAAATACGTCAAAAAAGATTTCGTAGAAGTAAGTACAAGCACCATTAACATTGCTATAATCATCTGCATGCCAATCAATTGATGCAAGTGTACAACTTCATTTAGGGAATCAGAAAAACTCTGTACCACTAACAATAGTTTACAGCATTCATCCTAACTAATTATATTAAAATCCCCAATGATCCAAATTTTTCTGCTTTTTCTTACGACGAGGTTCTTAGGATAGGCGATTCTAGTTTGAAAACTGTCAAAATTTACAATTTGAAAGCATTTTTTTTCTCACTTTATAGAATGAGACCGCGTAAAAAAAGAATAAAACTTTATCATTCCATTGAAGTTTTATGCTATTTTAACCAATTGCATATAGTAGGAATGATATGATTCAACTTCATCAAGTTTTTATGCAGAAAAGGAAAATTTACAATTATATAATCGTACCTATAAACACCAAGACAAGGTATTTTTTGTTATGTTTTGTTTTGCTACAAATCAACAGAGTTGCTTCAATTGTGATTCTGGGAAACATCTATAATAAAATTTTGTCGATTTAAAAATTTCCCGAAACAATGTAGGCAACGGATTTTATTATAATGTAGACATATTTTTGTAGGTAACTGGACGGTGATCCAATTACCTATAAGAACACAAGTTTCTTTCTGAAAATGACTTCAAAGCTTTTGGGGAAAAAGTTAATACAAAGGAAATTTTGGCGAAAGCAAAAGAAGCAAAAAACAAAAAGGAGAGCTCAAAGCGTCAAATTCAGAATCGGATGAAACTTGTTAGGGATGTAGAGAATACTCAGATACACAAGAGAAACACTTTTTTATCGGCAGAAATTCACTTTGAAAGGCTAAAACAACCATCCGAATATCGATTAATGTTCAGTTTTGTCCATATAATTCTTGATGGTAGGAAATAGAGGTGACGTAAGAGTTATAATATCGTACGTTCAGTACTGGGGAATATATAGAGTGTTGCACTTGAATGCAGCATTTGTGTGATGGACATATTTGTAATAATATGGAAAAAGTTTTAAATATAAGTTATTTCTTTATATCTCCTTACAATCGTATATACATTTCCAGTTATACAGAGCGTTTCAAAAGTAACTAACACCAAACAACACACAAGGTGCACTCGAAAAGAACATCTATTACATAACTTATTATAACATCGATTCGAATAACCTAACTGTATCAATTGCAAGAAACAACTAATAATCGTTCGGTGTTCATGAAAATTCTCAGTAATGCTTCACGTTGTAGTGGTTGTTGCATACGCGTAAGAACCATTACTATTATTTTTATCATTACAGTTTTACAAAGGAGGGTGTTACTTCTACATATACCAACGAATTCAATTCTCCTAGCTCCATAAATTCTATTATTAACAGTTATGATACTTAAACACAAAGTGTGACGTAAAATATATTGCGCCGTGTAAGAAGCGTCGCCGAATATTTTCCCATATAAAACACATATAGATATAAACTAATTGACTCCGGCAAGCAACCATCCCATGTCCGGGAAGAGCATTCCGGGAATGGCAGTTCGGCAGTTAGGGCAGACACATCAATTTGATCCACAACATAGCAACCATGATATGCAAATAAGACACCCACACCTCTACTGAGACCGGTAGCCTCAAAGTTCCTGTCATATGTGACCCCGATCTATCAATTGGAAAAGGTCCCTAATAATTCGCATCCAATTACAACCACGTCAAGTGCAATGAAATTGTACTCGCATTCACTAACACCAAGAGAAACTCATTAATTTTACCTCCAAGGTTTCACGTACTGGTAGTAGAATAATGTAACGTAACGCGAAGAAGCCGAGTTTTCCACTACCAGGCTTACCTAGACATTTCACGTTGTTTGTTTGGACAGTGGAATTCTCAATTGGATCCTTTGCTCTAAGCATTTCGTTCGACAGTTTCGACAAAACTAGTGTCCGATACCTCGTAGGTTGCGCATCATCATAGAAGATTAAATTACCTTTGCACTCTACCCTTTCCTCGATACTCCTGACCATAGATTTTAATTCGGACAACTGATTCGCAGCAAGATTGCAAGTGGTACAGAAAAACTCAAAAGACTTCAGAATCTCTTTGACATGCTAATGCTTTCCTACATCCAGACCACTATCCGTGCCACCCATTTAAAGGAAACAATTAGAACAAAGGTACACGAATATGTAGATATAAATATATATTTAGGAAAAGAAAGGAACCACCCTAGCGCTGCCTATCGCAGGCAATTTTTTAAGGCAAACAAGGTGTAGAAGGCAACGGTAAGAATCAGCTAAAGAAGCTGTAGGAAAAGAATGGAAAATCAGTAAAACAAAAAGATTGGTGAGTACTTTTGAATATAAATAAATAGAAATAAAAACAATGCAAAAATACAAGTAAGCATGAAGCAACTACAAGAAACTGAAACTGAAACTGAATACACATTACCTCTATATCAAGGACAACTTCTAGCCCCTGTAAATTACCGATGACAATGACAAACGGAACAATGCTAGTATGATATGGCAGACAAAATTAAGCACTTCGCAGTGGTACACAATACACCGAACAAAACAACGTTGAATTCGTGAAATTGCGCTCTAAACGCGGTGCTTAGCAGAATGTGTTGTAGTCGCCAGTATGTTTTTCTTACCATTAGCATTATTGAAGCGATATTAGAATCGATTACATGTAAGTTTTCTTGTAAAATATAAAAAGAAACGTTTATCGATGTTTAGTTTAAGACTATTATCTAAGTATCAGGAATAAATTTTACCCAGATTACTATGCAGCAGGGCAACGCCATTGGGTGAATTAATAATATGATCTTAATATCACCGGCTTATGCTAATACAGGGCCGTTGGTAGATTTGAGAAGATTATCGATTTATATATTAAGAAAGATACCCCCAAGGTTTGAACATAATAATTCTCCGCCGAAAATATGATTGAATTAAGTCAAGAAAATCGCGATGGCGAAAAACTCAGTTTTTCCAGGGCAATACATTGGTCTACTTAGTCGAGTAAACGTGAAATATCGGTGTAGACAACGTCCAATCGGTCACCTCCATCGACAGCTTCAGATTACAGATTAGCTTATAAATTAGTAATTCAAAGACTTTAGGAAGGAAAACATTACAGCAACATTACACTGTAGTGGAGGGCTAGGTTGAAGATTATGGATCAAGGAGTAGCAAAGATAGAAGCACAGTCTTTAACAAGGAAATAGGGAATGTTATCACCACCAGCCGAAAAATTGCTTTTTAAACCACTGTATAATTTCATCTTCCGCAACAAAACTGCAAACATAAAAGCAATAAGTATCAGTTCCGGGTTAGTGTATTCATTAGCAGCATCGTAAACCTTTTCAGGAATTCCAGTACCTTGTTTGGAACGATCAAATTTCCAAGAAGTACGTGAGTCGGTTATTAGGCTTAAGTTTACTACGATGAACGTATGATTAACAATAAAATACGCCATCTTGTGGAATGCGCTGATGAGATAATAATGAGGTAATAATTCAAGAACAAACCTGTGTGAAAATATATAATACTGCCTATCTATACAAATGGCAAATTCTTATAGCTATCCAATGCATCTTCTAAAATATCGTAAGTAATCTCTATTACAAAAGATAGCGTTGGTAGCAATATTAATATATCAAATTTATTTACACGTTGGCTAGGTTGCAATAACTGATAGAATGATGAATAATTTTCTTGAATATGCAAGCTCCTTCGACACCATTTCATTCACTAAATCCATAGAAGAATGCAAAGGTATAGCATTCATAATTCTCTCTCAGCGAAACGAGGGCGTGCTATGCGACTGACAATTAGAGGATGTGCAAGGCGCATTCGATTGATTAATTTCATTACTTGGTATTTCGTATCTATCTCTTAAGTAGTTATGAGCTGTGTTCAGTTACGGCAATGGAACAAACGCAGAAAGTATAAAGGTTATCGGATGCAGTTTAATTTACGTTGAGTTTAGTATGTTAAATGATATTTTTTTTATATTACTGTCTTGGTCAAAACGTTGTCTTTCAGCTTACTTTACTTTGTAAAGGAAATTAAACGATGCCGATCTTGTCGATGCGTCGACCGAACTTCAGAACCATTACATTACATATGTCGATATACCATACGACTGACCTGCTACAGATATATTTATAACAATTTTTAAATAAAATAACTCATATTGTCAGTAGCGTAAGAACCATCACATTCAGATGCTGCACATATAGCACCAATTCATACACGGTTGACTTGCAAAGTGTGCTGGGGGTGGTACCTACAACCATCAGTAGTCTAAGAACCATCACATACAAATTCTGCATATAGAAGATCAATTAATACCCGGTTCTGCCGCCGAAATACGGATAACTTACTTGAATCTCAGAGGTGGTTCAGTTGCAGCCCCTACACGAAGTAATTCATAATACCTGTCATTCAAAAGCCAACACATTCAGCCACGACACATCTAAGACCGAATAATGCTCGGTTCTACCATTGAAATACGATTGAGACGCAAATGTTTTCTTGGATAGCACAAAATTATTCTCATAAAAATTATGCATCGTGTAATTTCTTTTGGAGTTTCTATTTTATTACATACTATCAAGTGTTGCTTTTATAAAGTTTGACCACCGTATGGTCATAATTGCATTCATGTACTAACCTAGGTAATATGTTGGCTTTTGCAAAAGTGAATACACGATCAAGTAAAAGTCCAATTTCTTAGAGTAGGTTTTATTCTGAAAATAAAATGAAATACAGAAATCAAGTAAATAGAAAAATTAAACCAGCATACTGTAGCTAAAGAACTGAGACTTGCTCGTAGCATAGCTCTCAGGATCAAAAGAAAATGGAAAAATGAAAGATTCCTTGTAAGGGTTTCTGGTTCAGGTAGGTAAAGGATTTCAAATAATGATGAAAATTTAAGTTTAACAAATTATATAAATGAAAATCCGTTTGCCACTTGCATTAAAACAGTAAGAAGATTCAATTTTCCCAGTAATGTTAGAACAACTAGCCGGCGCATGGACTTAGGAAATGCACAGCGAATATTTTTAACGAATAAACATGAAAGAGGAAGATTTGAATTTGCTAATTATTTTATCGTACGTCATGAAGAACTCTGGATGAATGTTTCCCACAAGAAAATAATACGATCCTCTAATGGCATTAAGTACATAGACTCCGCAACTGTAGATATGAAAAACGGTATGTTCAGCTCATGAAATAAAGTAACTGCTTTTTAATTAACGTTTGGATGGATCAGTTGTCATGAACATGATCTTTGCCTCAGAATAGAGAGGATTGAATAAACCCAATGTTATGTTGCTTTCTGCGACTGGGACATATAGAAATCATTTTGTATTTCAAAGAGAGAACATCCAGATTGATAAGAGAATCGTGTGACATCAATAACTTTTAAGTGTTATCAAGGGCTTCCAAGGGTCCAGACGTCAATTCAATAGAAAATGCGTGGTGACCCAGTAAAATCCATCAATAAAAGTAATTTTACAGCACAAATTACAGAAGAATTTATATCAGGTAGAATAGCTCGCATAGGATGAAGTAATAACACTCGATATATATCGACGACTAGCAGCAACAGTTGAAAATAACTGTGAATAACTGTGAAATTACAAGATATTAAATTTGCTTGTTGTGTTTGTTTCTGTTGACTTTTTATTTATTATTATTATAGGTATAGGGAACTGCTATACATAATTAATGCAAAGCATCATCAGCAGTTTGAAGACAAATAAAGACAAAAATGTCCTTCGAAAAATTAAAATTTTTGATATCAATTAATATATTATTTAATGATAAAGATGTTTCAAAGAGTAGATTGCCGAATACGGGTAGCCGTTAAATTATTACGAATATACCGGCCTATACCTCCGTTGCATGCGTTTGTTCTATATGCTTTTAAAAATTGACAACCAGAAATATCAATGTTTGAGGTTAAATAGGAACTCTGCAGTAATGTTCCGCTTATTATAATTACTTCAAAATCTAAACGAGATACGAAATCACGAAGATCGCAGATGTGGATGGTAAATGATATACGAGATTGACAAAGTCTCATATGAAGCATATTGTCTTGAATAACTATTTTGAGAGTACCAGGAAGGTAGTTAATTGTTAGACCCAGTTCTATCTTACGCAAACGTTTACCTAATTTAGATCGCAATGATTTCAAATAATCTCGTTGCCGCGGCGTTTCGTCTATGTTTATCTTTTCAAATTCGTATTCCATCTTTGATCATGATAATACGAGTGGGACATTTGTAAAACACATTTGTTTGACATAATGGTTGTTTGATTAGGAATTAATTCTCGAGCCAAGTTCTCAAGATTTCGATCAAAAAAATGTCTTTTACAGAGAATTTCGAACGGATTTAAATCTGAACACTTCTGTGGGAGAAAGCTTCTTGTATCAACATAATCAAATGTGTTTAACTATTTTTATAGAGGCATAAATTGGCAACGAAACTATTATGTGCTTATGTAGTTTTTGTTTATTATTATCAGCGATTATTCGGAATATTTCTTCCCCACCAATTTTGCCTTATTAATTCTGCAATTTCAATTAAATTTTAAAAACCGTTTGCATCTAGAATCGCGCATTAATAAAATTCGCTCTATGCCTTGTTTAAAATTTTTCCAATTCACAAATTTTAATTTGGAGCTAATTCACGAAAGTTGCTTTTCATTACCAATACATTTTTAATCCTTGCTGAAAAGTTAATGCGATATTTTAGCACCATGTTTAATTATTGATGGCCCTCGTTACTTCACATATTTTATGCTATGAAGTTTCACGAATAACAGTGCATTGTACCGAGCCATAACAGCTGAAGTTAATCGTGCTACGCTAATTGCAGCCAAACTATCAGGAGTCAAGTGTTTTTCATTTTTATGTAAAAAATAGGGTCAAATTGAAAATTAGACCTAAACTACAATACTCAAAGGTAAAATTTTGCCATTATGCGTGTTTTGCTATAAATAAATAACTCACGTGAATTACCGCAGATAATTAACCGTCAACTAGCCTTAGGTACAGGGAAAGCCTTATATAATTAACCCAAAACGTTATCAGGACTCAACATTTAAGAAACATAAAGGTTGTTCTATTTAAAATAACGAAAACTACACTGGCAAAATCAAAATTTTAGTACGCTGTTAGAGGTGTTCTATGACAAAGCAGAGCACTGCAAAATCATTTTTTAGCAAAATAATTTTAGATTGCGTTACTAATGCATGCCTATGAATATTATATAAGAAGCTTTAATAGTAAAGCTAATAGGAGAATTTCGCACTATTGCCCCAACCTATATACCGTACGTTCGAGCGCCCTATAGTCAATCAATGCAACCCGATCGTGCTATTAACTCGCTGACCATGCGCCCGTCTCCTCCTTTCCATGTCCGAAAATCGCCGATTGCTACAAGTGACCCTATGGGCAACGAACAATCGGTATACATATACAGATATTACATTTTATAGTGTAAAAGGGCGAAAAAGCTTTAAATTAAATAAGTTTGGAAAATGAGAATGTGTCATTCAAGTCGTATTAATAATTAGAATAAATAAAGAAAGATTGTGGCGGGTTTGTTAAATTTCATCAATATATAAAATAACAAAAAGTAGAACAAATCAAATAAATTGCAAAGAGCATAAAATAGAATCTCGGAAGTAATATATGGATTAAACAAACTACCTGCAACAATAAAGTACGGACGTAGTAATAAAATTGAAAAATCTTCTGCTGTTGTACAGCATTGATAAACGTTTAATCAAAACGTCTGAGGTATACAGAGTCCGATCAAAAACCCTGGAGAGAATTATAAAATGAAGCTCTTCTTCTACTAACGTACGTACGTAATTTTATCACAGTACAATTTAAAAGACATAAATGAAGGACTTTCACACCATTTAACTGTGAACTAAGACAATTCTGGTGAAAATATTACTAAGGAAAGGTGTTCACTTTATAATTCCTTGCGATCTCTATAAATTCGTCGGTCAGTTTTAAAAAGATTATACGTAAAGTATACGGTCTCTTTATATGTTTGCAGATCATGCAATATGTTATTTTCGTGTTAATTTTATATCATTTAAACTAGACAAGATCTGCAATGGAATAGCTCCTTTATAATGATGTATTAGTTTTTTCTTTGTTCTTCCTTTATAGCTTAAAACCTTCGTCTATTACTTTCTCGAAAGTATTAGGTTTAAAAACATAATGTATAATTTATTACCCGCGAAAAGCAAACAAATAGTAATCCCCTTAAAAACTGGGCATGATTTTAACATTTTTGTGAATATTTAGGATATTATAACATATATAAATGCTTTTTTTTAGAGCATAATTTGAAGTACATAAGTTAAGTATATAGTTTCAAGGAAGATACGAATTATTTTTGGAAAAAGTATACATGTGGTGGCGTAATCTTTGCCATAATCTGCATTGTCTTTATTTATCAAAAATGAAGTTGCTCTCAGTTCTAAAAGAACTTTTTGCCTAAAAGCAAAGTTGTGCTTTTGCTGTCGTTTTTTTTGTTCATTTTAAAAATGCTCGGATATGCTTGGATTGGCCAGTTCCATTTTTTTTAGATAAACATTTTTGCAATTTTAAATTTCTCTCACTTTTTTTTTAGTTTTGATGTCTAAATGGTACAATAAACATTTTAATACCTGGCCTAACAAAAATTTCGCATAAATGAATTTATGTGTACAATCTGGAAGTAATTCCAGACTGTGCATAAATTATTGGAACAAGATTAGATAATCAGTTGGAGCAGCTTCATGTTCTACATTACATACTGGCGAAAGCGAGTGCACAGCTGATGTCACCGATAAAGATATGTTTAATAAAACCGAATCCAATGAAGATGTATTGCGCAATTAAATAAACTAAGAAACAAATTGGGAAAATTAAGGATACAAGTCTAAAGCCGCTGAGATTTGAAAATCTGCAGAACACACTGAATCTGCTACGAGGGATAAGCAGAAAACAAAGAAAATAAGTGATAAGTATACTATGAAACCTGATGCGTTCACAGCAAATAAAAATACCAAAGAAGTAAGGGAATCTTCCGCATATCAGTGATTTATATTGACATCTACATACATTGGAATCGAAAAATGAAGTAGAGATAGAAGAAAATTTGCTTTTGCGTGTTTTATTTAAACAACCGTACATCAACATTTTCTAATGCGTGGAAGGTGAGCATAATCATTCCAGTGTACAAAAAATTCGGACCAATAATTATATTCAGTTTTTCCAAAATTTTTGAACGCTTGGTATATAATGTTATACAGTATGTCCCCGAATTAACGTGTGGATAGTTAGGGTAGACAGAAAATTATTGAGTTGAAATTTCATCTTTTGGGGTTCAGCTATGCTGAAATATCAAGTAATTTATGCCAAAGTTTTATTGCCGAAAAATCAAGTATCACTTTGTTATCATTCAATTGAATCCTTGGTATAATTAATTACAATATACCATCTGTAGACTCGTTCGCATACCACTTTTGCTTTTTTAAGAATGATAGTATATTAGCTTCCCGAAAGACAATAAAGGCTGCTTTAGTACGTAAACTGACTTACTCTATCTATTTCCCTTTCAAAGAAATATATACTTTAAAAAATAAACAAGCGTAGCTTCTTTGGAGAGTAATGTGTGATATAACGATTTGAGTTATTAAATAGCACTCGATCTTCAGAAAAGAAATCTAACCCAACCCTTATAATACCATCATCCTAACCTTTCTTGTAGTAGTATAGTATCACGGATGTTACACCACGTTTCGTCCAAGTAGCAAATAAAACGCTTCTCTTCTCTAAATGTCATCACTTTCGTCAGGTATTCATCCCGCAGCATCTGCAGTCTTTGCGATTCCATAATTGTTCGCCGTTTACTAACTAAACGATATTTAAAGCCGTCTTTCTTCATAGTACGAGACAATGTACTGCAATCTATTGTTTTCTTTCAAGAAGTTACAATTTGGGAACTTAATTTCTTTTGTAGAACCGGTACATTTCTCTTCTCACAGTATTAAAATCGCACATACTAATTTTCTTCGATCGTCCCTTGTCATCCTTGTTTTTCTACTAAATAAACCATTCTAAACGATAACTAATTCGGATGAGAGTATCTAATTAAAGATACTCTAATCACGG
>CACRWH010006290.1:0-27758 GCA_902655005.2 Marronus borbonicus
AAATTTTAACTATCCATTCTAAGTAACGTGTTTTCTTTAGCGAAAAACCCGGAAAAGAATTACCGACACACCTGGTATATTTCAAACTTATTTGATCTAAAATTACTGTCACATTAAATTGTGTAATAAATTTCCACTCATTTGCATATAAAACGTTAAAAGTTATTTTGAAATTTTACATTTAACAGAGCTATTTTCGATTATTATTGATGCTTTTTATAATGGGAATGCTTCGTTATGATTATCTTTTAACACGAAGCCTCTACTAAATGGTTTATTAGAATATCACACGATATTTGTTGGTGCATAGGGTTTTTATTCCTTTAAGTCCAATAGTCTGGTTGCCATAAATAAGTTACGATTAGTCGATAATTGATTTTTCCAGATACTTAAAAATGTCTTATTTCATCAGTGCTTTTCTAAATCAATATGCTTTTATTAATACTTGTCTCTTAATATCGGTATTGCAATTGTCTTTGCATAAAATGAAAGCTGAAAGCGAAATAAAACATTTTCGATTTTCTATCAATTCCTTTGGCGAAGATAAATGTCGTCATTTAACTTTAGAGTTATGCTTCAAATTCTGCATATAATTTTACTACTTTCAATTTATAAGGCACAGAAAGAACATTTCCTTTATTATCATGTTCCGAAAGTTTCCGATAGTCATAAATTACACCGTATATTATATGCACATGACGCTTGTAGCATCAGCATATATAATATTATAGTCTAGTTTAATACTGGTCGAAATAATCAGTAGCACGCTTCTATATTCAGGAATTACATTTCCAAAAATTATTTGAGAAATCGCCAATGCATTTACGCAATTCCCTTCCATTACAACACAAATGGTGCAAGTACATTGTACAGTTTCCATTGTATTATCCTATTTGAATTTTAGCGCAGCCAAATAAATAAAGTTACAATGAAACTGCGTCCATTTGTGCTCTTTGATTACTTTAGAAAGGCAATCAAAGCAAGCTGTGCAGAGAAACTATTGGCATAATTCGATAAACAAACCTAAACAGTAAGCAAACATTTTCAAGGTTAAATGAATCAAATTCGCAACTTAAGAACATACACAAATATATATTAATAAATTTGAGTGAAGTTAATTTCTAATAAAACCATTCTTATACAAATGCATTTTACACTTTTATATGACAATAATAATGTAAGATTGAATTTACCCTTCTAGACAAAATTAACGCACTAATATATTAAATTATAAAAAAATAAATAAATAAATTAATGGAAAGTAAATTAAAAGTAACAAATTGTCGCATTATTTAGTTCAAAGTGTATTATGCATCAATGCTATTCTTATAATTTCAATAAAATCATTCTTCATTCTTAAAATTGTAGAAAAAATGAAAACAAAGTAACGAGATGTATTATATATTAGTAGCATGTGCTGCCCCCTCTACCATCGGTTACCGCATTTATACACCTAACATGCCAAAAAATATAATGCTAAGATAGCTTAGCTTCCTCATGGTATTGATGGAATAATTCACGGCAAACGCAACAAAAGGAGAGAAAACAACACACGGACATGTTTCTGCCTACCCGGCGTCATCAGCGTGGTTTCGAGAGTATTTTTTATCTCTACCTTCTATCGCTGTTGCCTCGCAGTTAATGCCACAACTTTCAAAACGACAAACTCGACATTTCTTGGCGCCCTCTAGTGCCAAAGAAACGCATGCCTGCCGTTCAGGAAGCAGCGACATAAACCGGGTACTGTTCCCCAAACCATTCCTCGAGCAGTGCTCTGACTGCTTAACACGAGATGGCGACGCTAGTAGCGCTTTGGGAAACCGCACATGTGAATATTCCGACAGGCTTACCACATGATGTATATAAACAAAACACATCAGAAAACGCCTAGAAACAATAACAAAAAAATATAATCTCATCCCAGAACATTACAGAGCCACCGCCAAATGGAATCTTTGGAGAGAAATTTTCTTGTGTAATTCTCTGCAGGTCTTCGCCAGACTTTGGTCACGTCTATCAGGAAATTTTAAGCTTTTCCAACCATCTATAGACCAATCACTATGATCTCTGACAAAACGCAACCTGCCATCTCTGTTCTTTCTGGTAAGCAGCAGCGCATTTGCAGGCTTTCTACTAACTAGTCCAGCTTCTTGAAACAGGTTGCCTAAGAGAACGTCCATCTCGCTCTTGTGTTGGCCTCCGACAATAGTTCCAATTTCTTTGAAGCGTCTAATCACAAGACTTATTGTAGTTGTAGTTTACCCTAAACAAATTGACAATAGAACGCTGAGACTTTACCTTACTGTGTAATGTTACTGCTCGCACTGCCTTATGTTCTTTCAAATTTTTTTGACGAATCATTTTAAAACTATCTTAATTAAATATCCAAACCATATAATTAAACATATTAAATTGAAAACAAAAAACAATAGATAAACAAGATTGTAGAAAAAATCAAAAAGCCTACTGTTTATATTCTCCGTAGATATACACACGAATTAAAATTTAAATGCTGGGGTTTATAGTATCGGTGTCTTAATTTTGTTCAGTAATACCTTGTATGTATTTTCTTGTACTCTGCCATCATGATATTTATCATAAGAGATTATTTTACACCAGTAATACAGGTTATTGGTTCTCTTGCTAAAAGCTTCACATCCCCAATAGTATTAAACCATAGCTTATTACTAACATTTTCACAAATACTGTAGAACATATCTTCACTAATACAAAGATACACAAATCAGAGGAACACAAACTTGTAAAACTATACGCATCTTATTAGATCGTAAATACTACAGTTTATACAAAATAAACTACAATTTTATTCTAAAGCCATATCTAATATCACACATGACAGATGCGATCTTTATACACTCTGAAGGTAATATACTCGCAAATAAACTCCACAGAAACAACACAAATGCTATGTTCGCCTACTGCGCGACCTGCATACAGACAAACAACATGCACATCACCTACAAAAGACTTAACAAGAATTCACCAGATTCAAGAGGTTCACGTGTGGTTGTTTTGTCTGTGTGTAGGTCGCCGCAGAGGATAGTCCAACACCTTTCCAATCAGCGATGGTCTTGTCAGTAAGGAAGCACATCCTACTAATTCCGGAATTCCTTCATTCTCGGATCCGGCACAATTGCATTTTTAGATGCAATTACTGGGTAAGTCATTTTTCTGCTTAGTATACGTTTAAGCGCTGAGCGTTTATAATTGAAATATAATTATATTTTATTCAATCCTTTTTCTTTTCAAAAGAATTTTAGGACTGTCGAAATTAAATTTATTCGCAGTGATTATTTAAATGTGTTAGTACAAAATAATTGTATAGACTATTCAAACTTATGGTGCATTCACAACCTCAAAATTACTACTTATAATTAATCGCTAAACTTAGAAGTTTATTGAATATACTGTGTCACCACTCACGACTGACAAATTACTAATTTATATTTATAATTAGAAATTTACTCTGTACTTCTGCGTTAGTTTTGACATATGTTTGACATATTATACTTGCATACTGGTTAAAAAATACTGCAGCGTAATGTTTACTATATATGGTTGATACCCCCAAATTCACATGTTTACTTAAAGGTATCTCAGTACCTTAGAGGAGGCAACATTAGCAACTCCATTTCACGTAAGTTCAGGAAAAACGTGAATATCATTTGAAATGTACCTAAAACACGGGTTATTATATTTTAAACTATTTTCGAGTAAATAAAATTTATAAGTTTGGATTCATAAGTTATTGTATTAAGAAAAAGTTATTACAAATTAAGTATGTACGTTAGCTGGGTATTCTTTTTGGGGATAAGGTTATTTATTACTCAAAAGGAAAACAGGATTTGTACAAGAAATGAACGAATCTCTTTATAGTCAGAAATCTTCCAACCATACGGCTGAAAAATGTGAAAAGATCTCCTTAATAGTAGTTCCTTTTCTATTTGGCAATACACATACGTGAAGATACTACTTGTTTCCCTCTGACCAAACAGATTTCGAATATTGCATTGTAATAGGAGGTATTACTCTACCACGAACATTTGCACATACTATTTTTCTAAGTCCATATTATAACTTAGGATAGCTATAAAAAGATGAACTTTTACCACGAATTGCCCACAATTTCTCACAATTTGACTTAAGTTGTCCGGCCTGGTTCGCGTCTGGAATACTTCAGGCCAATTCGACCCGTGCCATTCGCACCTACAATAACAGTACATACATAATTTTGAAACATCTTTTATTTCAACTGTTGATTGACTGGTTAATTGTAGCCATATGCAGGGTAATATCTTTCGCATACTTAATACTGCGAGCTATTGTACGCGTTTGGTTTTAGTCTTACTCGGTTAATTTTCTTGATTGTTCTTTATATACATTAGTACTAGAACTAGTGTCCTCAACTCGTGCACTACATTTGAGTCTTCGGTCTTCTATTTTCATTTATCAATTTTTTACCAATCTAATAGTACTTTGAAGGGTTTGTCATTATTATGTCGCTGCCCACATCAAGTGGAGTTACTTACTATCGTTTCTATTCTGAAACATCCCGAACTGTCCCCGTTCCCGATTGCCGGACTTCTTCTATTTGTATGCTCCTTAATCACATATTTATACACAGTGGCACTGAAACACCAAAACATTTCATGACCACCCTTACCACAACACTTCACTAAAATACTTTAGCTTTGGATTAGTTATAATAATATATAATATATATATATAATAATTTTAAGCAGTGTTTTTTGACAAAATACTACTTTCGTCGTATTGCGTTTTAGATGATTAACGATTTCGTGAATTATGGGCAGCAGGAGATAAGCTTTTCATCCATTGCATTGTATTAACATAAAAGAGTTGATTTTATTCCCTCGTCATACTTGCGTTTGTTTAAGAAATTACTTTGTTGCACTTATAATATATTTTGATACTTTCATATAATTTTGTTTATTATTAATTTCTAAATTAGAAATAATATTCCTAGTATTATTTACAATTGGCTATATCGAAGAAGTGTGTAGCAGATGTTATGGAATAGTTTACTTTCCACGTATTCTCTGCCTAACTTTCTATTTTGTTTCTTCTCTTTCACGGACTTCTATGTATCCACCACTCAACTTTTTCAGACTAATTATACAACAGCTTTTCACGACATTAACAATTAGAAAAATGAATTGCCCTGTTACTTATTTTTTTAATTATTTAAAAGGAGAAGTTTTTGCTAAAACCTTTAGTAATAATCTAAATTTATTTTCTTATTGTGTATAGTAGCAAAACAAATAAAGTCAAATGTTTAGTGTGATATGGCAATGGATTAGAACATATACTCTCCATTATATATGGTGACAACCTGTCATCACCTCAGAAGCCCTTTAGTGTATAAGTGTTTTTTATTTTTTTTTTATTTTCACTCCATCCCTAGAAGAGGTATAAAATAAATAGTTAATTATTTCTCAACATTCGAATGGTGCCTCGACATGGTATCGGATCCACTAGTAAAATCTGCCACTTGACCTTGGTCGAACACATAGCGCAATAACTTAACATGTGAGTGTTAACGTTAATGGAGTATCAAAATTAATTTACAGTTAAAACTTGCCAAAACCTCAGGAGCCTTTGGTGTACAAATCGTGGGCGTAAAATGTTTCATGGCATTATTAATATCACCCCTTCTCCGTAAAAGGCAAAGCGTAGTTAATTGTTCTCTAACATGCAGATAGTTACTATTATTAATTCATGTCTTCATATTTTTAATGTTCTACAGTTTATGTATTTTTCAGATGAAATATTGCAGATTGACTATTTTGAATAAGTACTGTAGTTAACGTTAACACATTTGTTGTGAACATTTATAAAACACTCATTGTTTATTATATAATATACCCGCTAAGAGTGTGGTCACCTTACCGCACATTTCCCTTGTGCCAAAATATACTAACATACTTGCAGCCTTATCGTCAAAATGTAAACTTTTTTAATTTTTTTAATTTAAAGTTAATATACATATATAGACACTTTTTGTAAGTGTCTATATATGTATGCGCACAAAGTAGCGTTTTCTAAACATAGCCAATAGCCGCGTTTTATCATCTGTCCAAATGTTACGAAACTATAAGAAACTACCACCCTCGATAAATCAACAAAGTTTGTCAATGCCTCAGTTGCCAACGAATGCTATAAAATCGCCGATAGCGTTGAAAGTTAAATTGAATGGTAAGTGCAGGTTAGCTGCGCGTAAACTGAAAAGACTCTTTCTTCCAGAAGATAAATTGAGTTTTAAGGGAGGCGGTTATGCGGAAAACTACCTTCTCTGTTAGAATTTGTACTCAAGTGTGACCTCCTTTGGTGACGCTTATTGAGGGAAACGTTAGAAGTAGAAATTAGGCAACTGATGGGAGGTAGCTGCTACACCCGTGAAGTCGCGAATGTCGTGACTAGAATGCTAAAATGAATTCTTGAAACGTTTTAAATCTATACATGCGATATTCACCGCCAAGGAATTGTTATTTGGAACGTAATGAAATAGTAACAGAGATATTAAATTTCCAAAAACTAGAGCAATAGTTATCGATTGTATTATTCATTTGTATATTTTCACAAGTTATAATAAGAATCTTCTTCTAGTGTTACTTTGTGTACAAACTTATAGTAACTTAAATCACGATATAAATTAACATATTTATATACGTACTTTTACGAAAAAAAAAAAAAAACAACTATTTAACTGTTGTGCTTTAGAGTAAAAATTAGTGCCGGTGATTTTAATTAAACAAATTATCATGTACTTCTTTAGCTTGTGTACAATTAATCGTGACAACACACACATCTTATCCACAACTTAGCAACTGTATCTTATCTCGAATTCACATGACCATCACCTTATTTCTTTAGAATGTTATGCTTTATACGTTTCTATCTTATCTTGTTTCCTACGTTATCACACTTACCTTTTATTAAACATTGTATCTAGGATATGTAATCTTAGAAATACCTCTATGTATATAATCAAAGTAAAAATCTTGTAATCGTATCTATTTCATTATCAGTACACAAAGATGCTGTGCATAATTAGGACAAAATATATTCCTATCCATTCAGGTTAAAAACTTATTATACGGTATATTGGTGGAGAATTATTGATTTGACATTATGACTTTTAATTAAATAATTTAGAATTAGTAATTTTGGATTGCAGATTTTCATTCCATCTAATTGTAAGTCATGTATTGAGTATTATTGAAATAATTTGGATACTTTGTTGCTTCTTAATATGAGTTTCATGGTTTAAGCTACCTAACTTCTTAGAGACATTTCAGCTAAAAGATATTGGAAATATAGGCAGTGTTTCTGAAGGGGAAAAAAAAAACAAATAGATCCAAATTATGGTTAGAAGGTCAAAAAATAGTTTTAGGAGAGCTATTTGTAGGCCATATTTTTAGCTGCAGCAACTATACGTAATAAGCGCTGTTGAAGTCAAGATGCTACTCAAACAGATTATAAAAGAGATAGAAAGTCCGTCAAATTGGGGGCGGTGATATTTTCGAAAGCACTCTTTAAATTATTACTTGTTTATAAAGTGTGCCACTATTAATCTAAAAATTATTGAATGAATATTGGTGTATTTTCTTATTTTAGCTTTTCTACTTTCTTGGAATATCTTGTACACAACATTCAGTTAAGCTACTTTTTTCGCAGATCATTTACACTTCGTCTTTTTCACCCGACCAAACAGCGTTTGTTAGCGTCCCTTCTAGATGACTTTCGCATATTTTAATCCCATTTCTGAGAGTCGTATTTTGGTCTTTTCTTCAGTCTGGCAGAATCTACCTGCTATTTCCTCTGTTACTTCAAAGGTATTCATGTGTTTCTGCTGCATAAAGTGTCCTGTTAGCAAGCCTGCTGTTATTTTGATGGACTTCCTTCCTTTGCCCAAAAGGTCAACTGTTGCACCTATTTTAGGAATACAAAATTGCTTTTGCTATCTTTTTTTACAATAAACAATTTCCAATTTTTAACGTGTGAGGCTTATTGTTTCTTATAGAGTACTGATTAATTCTTCATAGTTCGATTATGTTCTATATAGACACACTTAAAACAACACCCACACCTCGAGCACTCCGACATTTTCACCTATATTTCGTATTTTAACATATGTATATATCTGGCGAAAGAAGTTTCTAGTAATACTAAGAATATCGGTAATGTGAAGTTAGGTTAATGCTAAATAGAAGAGAATACAAAATACAGCAAATGTGCATAATTTCGCTCGATTACACTTGTAGCTTTATTGACTATTAGTATTTTTCTATTTCATTCTCATCCTTTCCTTATCCCAATACTCCATAATTAGTGAATAAAAATAATGATTGAAGATGATCCAATCGTAATAAATAATACTATTTTTATATTTCTGAAGTAAGTTTTATTTTTTTATTTAATAACTTATGTCGTTGTAGTATTAAAATGAACTTTTCAAAACAAATTCCTTGAATAGCAACAGCATTATTAAAATTACTACGGATTTTCATATATTTTCCTTTTTGTAAGATGTAAATTTGAAACTCTGAAAAATTAAAACAAATGCAAAACAAAGGTAATGACAACAAACATCGAGTTCCAGTGATTTTATTATCCTGTAGGTACAAAAACAGCCCGCCTTATTCTGTATAATAAATTCCTTTATTGTGCTGTAAAGTGAGGGTTTAATCAAGTTTTACTGCTTTCGTACAACATATGATGTGAAACGAAATATTTTACTGGAATAGGTAGCTTTGAAGATTTTTCTATCTAATGTAAACGTCTGCGTTGAAAAAAATTATGGACGTGTTAATGTTCTTACGTTAAAAAGTAACAATCTCTTTCTTCAAATTCTTGTTTTACATTTCTTGAATATCTTCAATATATATAATTCTATTCGAAATTGAAAGCAAAATGTTTGCTTCAAATATGTGAGGAGTATAATTATGCGAGATAAATCAGTTATTTGCAGCATAGCGAATCGATGTAGAATTAAATTCTGTATCCGACCATCTAATAATATACAGGGTGTCACATTTGAAAAACCAAACTTTTTCAACTTTGAAGATGTAATTGGTCAATCATGTATGCGATAAATCAATTGTCAATGTGGATTTCGAAAGTACCATTCTTGTGCTTGCGCCTACCCCAGAAGCGCTTACCACCAGTCAAAAACGAATAAAAGACGCAGTATTAAAAATAGGGCTGCATAAATTTTCAAAATAATCAAGATATCTAAGAAACAAATGAAAACGAGTATAGGGAAGCTAGATGGAATACATCATACAATTTTCTCAGGAATCCAAAAATGAGATAATATATCGGGTGTTTCGTTCAAAATAAGGAAGTTAATGGTGACTTTCGGTATAACCAGGAGTGGGTCGACCTCAAAAATATTTCAAAATGAAAGAAAATCTTGACTAACCCTGGAGTCCGAAAATTCAGAATTCTAGCTTTCTTCTAACCACAGAAACTTCTAACGAACGGCTACCGTGAAAAACCCAATATACATTTATTGTAATGGCGCCCTTACGTGGGTTATAGTTGGAACCTTCTAATAAACCTTAATACTGGAGTATGACTTACGGCGACACATTTGCACAGAATATATTATGCCGTCTCTAGATCTTCTTGACATGAACGACAAATATCTTAATCTTCAGCTTTCTCTAGTTTACATAAATGGTGGTGCATGCATGACCGGTCGAAAATCCTGCCAGTAATCTAAGGTCCTCTTTGCTGGACTGTCACTATCTTTGCTGTTTTTGGCGAACCTGGAATAAGTGCCTTCGCCTGATTTTGTTCTGACACCTTTTGATTATCCTTCCATTTCTTGAATGCTTGTTTAGGTGGCTCTTTTATGGTCCACAATAAGGGTTAGGACCACTGAAAGGCATGTTCACTGTTTCTTTGGCCAGCTTATCTGCTTTCATTTCCTTCAATCCCTTGATGGCTGAGAGAACTCACCAAAGAGTAACGTGTCAGTTGCCTTAAATTATATTCGTGTATTAAATTACATAATAAGATTCGTACGTATAGGTTTAACAATCTTCGGTGTTGCCTAATTGTCAGTAAATATATTTATGGTTCCGCATCGTATCCCTTTCTCAATATTTTTTATGGCGCGTAAGTTTAAAACAGAAATCTCTGTTTGAAACATGTTAGTGTAGAATTCCATCGATGGCTATGCCTATCCCGACTATGATGCCCTCTAAGATCTCCGTGCTTTAATCCCTTTAGTGTGCTAGAAGTGATGGCACTTGATGTAGAATGTTTATGTGAAATGGCGTAATTACCAATTACCAATAGGACATCCAGCGCCGCTGTGAAACAGGTAAACACTGTGATGTTGAGACGTGCAAGGGTCTGAATTTGAAGCTTTTATTGCACAGTCTTCTGTCTTGTTTTTGCCCACTCAACCAGAGAGGCATAGATGAACATGGACATGTTGTATGTGACCATGAGATCACTTGAGGCTTGAAATCCCAGCTTCTACTGAGCAGCTTTCGGCAAACTGGCGATGTCGTAATGGTTTTTTTCCGTAAGTGAATTCCATGTCCGTTTTTTTTTATCAAATGTTACTCCATATTATTTCGCTCCATCGTAAAGGTAATTGTTTTTCTTTTTATAGAAGAAGATTTAAGATTTAAGATAGCTTTTCTTCTTCTTGTAAAACGAACAATTCTAATCTTTTGAGGGTTTATCTGCAAGTTTTGACACCACCGCTATAAATGTTACAATTTTCATTAAAACATATATTCAAGAAACAATAAACTGCTAGTTCTATACCTACGCTTAAAATGTGCTTATGACAATTGAGAAATATTTGGTGGTACGATAATGAGGTGCGTAATTTAATCTATAGACTCTTTTCCAATTAGGAAGATGAAGTCAAAAATGGCCGCACACGTTGTGAGCGTCTTACTAAATTAAGCAAAACTGTAAAATATCTTTTTCAATGACAGCAACATGTAAAGCGGTGCAAAATTTTCATTTAGTTATCAAATTTTGCCGCTGTAACATTTTCACTAATCCGCAACTTTCAATTACAACTACAAAACTATATTATCGAACTGCTCCAACTTTCATGCGCCAACCCATATCGTACCATCGTTTAACATTTTTAACTTTACTGTGTGGGTATTCAAATATCCAAGTTTGCAGTATAAAAGAAAAGTTTATCCCGTTCTAGATTTTACTTTGCGTTTACATTTGTATCTTACTTAGACGATCATGCTCATTTATTATTGGGAAAGTTTTTATTATTGGATTAGTCGTTGCCAAAGTGCAAGTTTTAGCTTTTAAATTAACCGTGATACACATTTGGCGTTTTATTCCGTACTCTATGAAAAATATATTAGGCCGAAATTTGTGTGTTGTAACAATTCAATATTCGAGAACTTCATGCAAATTTTCAGAACCATTACATCGCCTACTTAACCCATTTATTATAAATTATTTCGGCTCTAAAATCTGTTTATTTCATTCTACTTGAAGCAATGCCCGATTTACACTAATAATAAAGTAAATGTAAATGATTCATTGCGTAAATATTTTTTAAAGACGCCTTAGTAAACCACAAATTCTTATTCAACTCCAAAGCTAAAAATGAAAATCATGTACAGTAAATTTATAAACGCTGCCTACTTTAGTTTATTTCTGTAAAATATTTTGAACAAAAATAATTGTACGTAGAAGGGAGTTTGATTTACATTATGTTTTATATCTGCTTTGTTCTTTTACAATTTACAAGCAGAAAGTCTTTTTGAAAATTTGGCAATAACAATTGAACAACGCCCGAGAGTGTTAAGAAGTTAAGTAAGTGAGTAAGTTTTCGAGACGAGTAACGAAAATAGAGTTCCTACAATATTCCACCGCCAAAATTGCACGTACATAATGTAATATCTACCAGAATGGAACTACACCGAAGAACTTCGTCTGAAATTTGGAGTAATAGCTAAATGGATTACTTGCTTTATTCTAGTTCTCCCAGGGATAGGACACACAAATTGAAATTGAATAATGAATATTACTCCCAGAGAGAGCATGCATCTCTAACCACACAATTGCGTATGTTGTGTGCGCGTTTTTTCACCTAATTTGCAAAGGACCATGATAATTTTTTAACAAGTAAATAATTGTGATTCTTACTATGTGAAAATAAAATCGAAGTTACTTCAAAATACTACCTTTATCAATATTTAGTTAGAAACGAACATAAATTGTTATCAAAATGTAAATAAGAATTAAATATGCACTGAGAAAGCAATTTAGTGGAGTCAACCAAATTGTAGTTGATCCAACTTGTTGATTCAAACAAAATGTTGTAAATAATTGCAAATTTCCTTTAGCGAAGTCAGTTTCGTTATTTCAACCATATTAGTTTTTCAATGATATGCATACCTGTATCTAAGTTGAAACAATTTCATTTTGCATGTTATGCAAAAAAATATTGACAAATAAATTTGCAGTAAAGTAAAATTATTTTTCCAATTTTAAATGTAAAAATTGCCAAAAATGGATTCGCTTACAATAACATATAAATGAACAAAAGTACACAATTGGTGACGTACTCCACAGTGTGGCAGCAGAATAAAAGTTACGCTAATAAACACACTATAATTATCAAAAATATATAAAGTATTGCTACGTAAATAAATATACTCTGCGTGGTCCTCATAAATTGTTTTCAGACATGCTGTCGCATTAGTAGCACGTAACTAACTTCAATTTGTCACGGTCAATAGCTTACGCCACTACTCTAAAATTACTTTGTTACAGCAAAACCATTACTGCAAGATATTCTAGAACGACAATTATAATATTATTCCTCGCCTTTAAGAATAAAGACGGCATATTTATTATTGATTACATTTCTTCTTCTTATTGTATCTCTTGTGTGCAGAAATTACTTTTTGGTTCTGTACGTACATATCTAACCCTAAAACAAGAGTATCCAAAACTAACAGTTGATTGTGATATTACATCTAGGAGTTGATATTAACCTAAAAGTAAACATTTTTGTGGATACCAATATTCGTAAACTTGAGTGAGTTTTAACACCCTTATTGGGATTGAAATCTGATTTATTCGTTAATTTGTTTTAGTGGTAATGGGAAAAATCTGCCATATTATGCGATTCAACTGCGCATTTTGCATTTTTCAATAAATAAAGAATTAAATAACTGGTCGGCATAAAATGCAGATTTTTCCGATATTCTAAATTAAAATAATTAATAAATGTTACGTTATAAGTTCACAACGAATTGTTTTAGTATATCTACGAATTGATGTAATAATTGCATCCAATGGAGTAAGCCCATACAAAATTAAATATTTGGTTTAATACATAATATTTCCCCACTTCACTCCAAAATCGCAACTGTATCCCTGTTGTTAATTTTTGCAGCGCGACAGAGGATACTTCTATTTCTAGCAAGTATGCAGCGTTTTTACGTTTATATTACACTCAGTACATTCAAAACATGAATGTTGCAACTTACTTATCTATATAACACAATTCATTGTGTGTAATTTAAAAGGTAGTACAAATTTTTGAACTTAAATCATGGAATAAGCAATAAGTAGCAGTAAAATAAATAATTTTTGTTTGCCGCAATATTTAAGTCACTTTTCAGTATTACACAGAAAATGCCTTTCATGAAATATTAATATTTATGAAGGCAATTGAAATATTCACTGTAAAAGAAGTGCAATATTTAAAGAAACCACTTAATCTCTTCCAATTATAAACTCTCACATATATGTGCCAGGAGAGTTTTCAAACCCTTAATGCATTCCATAAATGTCTGGCGCTGTAGGCGGACCATCAAATATAGTACACTGTAACGGCCTCATTAATTCTTTCCGTGTCAAGTGTAAGTAACGATCAGTGAAGTTCTTTTCTGCTAGTCTTGAACATTGTCTGAGTGCTTGTAATTATGCATTTAAATGCGTGCTTTATAGTAGAGTTGCTTGTACATTTTATGCAGCTTAAATTTGTGAAATGGTAGGAAATTCATGAATAATAAAAGCCAGAAAAAGAGGAAGAATAAAGGTTAATGGTGAAATCGCTATAGTAAAAGCAAAGAGTGAAAGCATTTTGTTAAGGACTATCTTATACGCCATGTGTTGTCGTGCGAAAAGGCTTTTTATCCTAAAAAATGAAAGAAAATGTAAAGTGAAATTTACTTGCTTCTGAAAGCTCTCCGAACAAGAGTTTTGAAGAAATTCAAATGTCACCCGTTGGTTTTTTATGTATTCAGTGCTAATGCGGGGTCGTAATATCCATATTTATTGTTCGATGTTGCTGCAAACATATGTAACTTGAAGATTGAAACATTTGCCCTGAACGTCAAGATGTACTTAAAAGGAAATCTGAATGTCGAATACTGTTACATCAGTTCATAGATTATTTAAAAAAAAAAACACAATTGACGAACTGCGATGCGAAAGGAACTTAAGTACACTTGTCAATACATAATTTGTTTTCAAAAAGGAGACGGTAAAGTATTCCAATTTGAACTCATTATGAAAGATTAAATGCCCAAAACCCGATTAACGTATTGCTAAATTTATGTTTCTAGTTACAACTACTGTTTCGAGTACAATTTAACATGTACTACACGTGTTTTTCATTATAAAATTCAGAGATAAAGAGGGAAATTAAAATTTAATTGTTTATACGTATAGGTAGAAAGTCAGTATTGATTATATTAATAATTAAAACAAATTTCCTTAGTAGGCAATGTTATATTACAGTTTTATTTGTTAGATAGCAAAAGACATTATAAATAAAGATTATACATTTGAATTGTAAAATAAAAATATAAACAGTATAAACATTTCGTGCAGCTTCGCTGAGCGGCGAAGACGACAACAATTTTTAGAAATAAAAGAAGCCGGAGTTGTTCTTCAGCTTTTCTTATGTTTGGCCGTGCGCATTGCCTACTTTGTTGATAGAGGATCCACTTCTTTGTGACTCCCTTTTGTAGGTCTTGTCAACATGAACAGATGAAACAACGACTCGATACGACATTTTTTGTGAAACTTGGAAATGTTGAGGGCTATTTATGGAGATAACGCACTTAGAGAACGGCTCTTTTCACGGGAATCGAGCTTTTTAGTGAGGGTCGTAAATGACACAAGACCAGGGCTACTGTCGACTTTCTGTGCTAATAAAAGCATGAAACGTGTATGGTCTCTTATTCTTTCCCATCACCATATCACTGTCCGGATAAATTGACCTCGGGAAAAATCGTTTGGAGCTGTGAAAATTGTGTGCAAAGAGTGTCTCAAAATTATTATCTGAACAGAGGCTGAGAAGGACCAAATGCTGCATCGCTCGGAAACTGCTCAAACTTTCGGCCATCACTTGTCATGAATCATGGTTCATGATTCATGAGACGACAAGACAGCTGAAGAACCTGGGTTTGAAGATTTTGCAATTATGTTTTGAACAATGAAAACGGAGATGTGATAAGTGTATTGCTACAAATGCGGAGTATTTTGAAGGGGATTACAATGATGTTTGAAAAAACATTCCCAAATAGAGTTTCTACCACCTTCATTCGCGTATTTATTGAACAGAATCATATCTAAGTAATATTTAGAAAAATGACGTTGTTTTTACGTTACGTTACGTTTTTACGTTGTCTTTGGTGAAGCTGGTATAAATGCCAGCCTGACTTTATTTTAATTGTTTTGCAATGGATCAAATAGCGGACATTTAACAATGATTTGATAGCTTGTTTATATCTTCGTGTAATACACCTGTACTATCTTTCGCCTTGACGCTCGAAATACGGAGTACCCAAAAAAATGAAGTTTTTTGTATGACGCGTAACCATGTAACTAAGCTGTAAGTTATTCAACCTGACATCAGCAGACTAATGTGTGCACTCTTCCATATCTCTTGTGTTTATATTAGAGTGGACCAAGGCACATTGTAATGCAATAGATCGCTTTGATACCCATGTGAATTGCTACAATCGATCTGTCTTCTTGACAGTCACCCGCTTGTTCTGCTGGATGCGTGCATATGTATGTGTACTTACACATGTATTTTATAGCTCTTTTTTACGTGTACAACACCTGCATTGTCCAAAATAAAAGAGAAAGACTAGTAAGCTGCACCATTTAAAGTGCAGTTATGTATACGAGTACAGGTAGTCGTATTATTAATGTGGTCTTAGTTCTTAGCAATTACGAGAAAAACACAGCTTATTCGAAATTGTCATTACATTGTTTGTCTTGGAAGCAAGCATATAGTAAATGCAATATTTTATACACGAAATGGATATGAAAGTAGGCAACAACAAAAATGATTTATTTTCACTTACGGTTTGTGTTCGTAATTAACATTACTAGTACTACAGTATTTTCACGTGAAATATGTCAAATACCAAAGTTGTGAGTAATTTAAAAGAATTCTATACACACTATAAACTTTTAAATCAAAAAAGCACATCTCACTTTTACATAGGATAAACAAACCATAATGTCTATTTACACATTACATGTTCCAATATGTTCGGCATGCGTTGCATTTTCCCCGTAATTAAATTCATGTGTTTGTCAAGGAGAATAGGAGATATTGGAATTGTAAATTTCATTGTGTATTCAGATGGCATTATTCTCCCATTGCCACCGATTTGACCACAACTGAATCTAGAGATGTTACTGCATCTAGCACCAAGTCGGTATAATAATCGATAGAATCTACACATGCATACTAGAGGTGTGCATGGACCGGATTGGTTCGCCTAGGCTTGGTTGTCTTGGTTTGAACTGGAATTTCAGACGCGGGCCGGACTGGGGTTTTTTAAATAAGGGAGGCGACCGGTTTGGTCGGTCTAGCTTGTACGACCCTCCAAGCCTGTTTTTGTCGACGAACCTGCTCGGCCCGACCAATTCGTTCACAGTTAATATTGAACATTTTTTTATTTATTTAATAAAAAAGCAAACGTTGCGAGCTGCGCTGGTCCGAGTTGACAATCGTGTCGGGCCAAACTGGTGTGAGCGAGGCTTACAAAAATCTCAGAATGTCCACCTCTAATGTATACATGTATTTACAAAAATCATCTTCATTGTGTGCTAAAAGTGTACAAATACCGTAACTTATTGGAAGAAAATGTTTGTTACAAGGTTTAGATTCACGTTTATACTAGGGCTGTGCATTTTAGCCAGATAACCTGTTAACTGGTTTTAAACATAAGTTGTGGATCATTCGTATCCTCGAAACGGCCGTCCTTGATTAATTAATTAAACTTTTGTGGTGAGGAGGATACTGATACTTTTGCGTTATTTACCTTATTAGTTTAAAATTTCAGTTACAAATATTTTTTTTCACAGTATTAGTTCTTTTCTTGCTATGCATATTGATCTAATTATTTTAGTTTATTTTATTTTTCCATACCGAAAAAATTCAGTTTTTGTAGTACATCACACACACAACGAGAACTTACCGAGGCAATTCAAAATGTTTATGACACGATAACGCCTCAATACCTCATGAATTGCGAAATTCTTTTACTTTTTCTAAGATGTATTTTTTTTTAATTTTCGTAGCTTTGTTATTATTGACTTAGATTATCGCATTACCCATTCACTCTTTAAACAGAAACTTATTTTCATTACTGTTATATTTCTCCAGCATAATTTAAAGTTTCTATCTTCAATTTAAGCAAGATTTAACTCCCAGATGTAATTGTAACCACGATAAAATTAATTACAGAAAAAACCATCTCCACTAAGTGTGAAGTAACATACGAAACGTTGAACTTTATCAACATAAATGGACCGACTAATTTGGGTCTGAAAAAGATACTCGTGCAACTTGGTCCAACGACATAATGTACTTTTCTCTAAGAAAACGCACTATATCAGTTCAGGCAATTTTAAAACGCAGCTCTATTTTATTTACTTGGTTGTGTTGCCTAACTATTCGATCAAAGATTTGCGTAGCACCAATGATTTGCTTTGTCATAACGTAGCCTGAATTTATCTCATGATGTTAATAATTTCCTTTGTAATATGCGAAGTTACACAATGATATGTTTATTAGCAGTTTCTGCAGTAACCATGACAAAATTTAAAACAAATATAGAAAGTATTGACCCGGTGCTATTGTTGCGTCAAAATTTACGTATACCAATACTTAATGCAATACCGTATTAATATACACTGTGCAAATTTTCGCACTACACCTTATTTTTTGCACTAATTTCACACATAACCTATGTGAACGCCGTTTTAAGTGGTAGCGCCAAAGTTTGCACAATGCAAATAAAATGCGACGGCACACTTGGTGTTCGTACTGCAGAGAGAATCAATTTCTTTGTAATTCAATGTATTACAATAGAAACTTTATTAATAGAAAAATTTCGTACTAATTCTTATGTTAATTTCGCAAGTATATCAAAAGCTCGTTAACATCATGTAATAGAAACAGAAAAGTTTTATTTGCAGGGAAGCGCAAATGTTAGTTTACCGATTTGCAAGTTAAAACATGACAAAATGGAAAGAAAATTGAATTTAATTTCACAAACCAAATAAGAACATCAGGATTTACGACTCATAAAGTGTGTTGAAAGTGAATCAAATGTATTAGTAGTTTGGGGAACGTAAACCATAGAAGTAGCCTGGTTTATGAATAGAGCTGACCAAGGTCCTGATCTATTTAAAGGCAAAGTGGATACAATTTCTCATCTCCGCAATAACTGCTCAGAAAAGTAACACAACGACATCCTAGGCATGGGCAAGGTTTTCGCCATGAAGAATAAAAGTATAGTTCTTGTGAAGCCTCAAAAACGTATTATTGCCTACAAATTTAAAATGCATGCTTGTACTTTTTGTTTATTTTTTTACGTTCATTTTGGTTTTCGCCTGGCTGCGCCCTTGTCGTCAGCCGCACACACTTATACTTTAAGAATCAAAACAGGTATCTTTGTAATGATTATTTTTTTGTCAAAGTCGGAAATAAAACTAGAATAATAGAAGAAATCGTATACATGTAAACATACCATAAGGTATTAGACAATGGAGGTTTGAGAGGCAACTACTTTGTTTGTTCTTGTTAAAATTAGTCTTCAGTGTAGTAAATTGCTTTTATTTTTATCATTGGAGGGATTCGCATTTACATATATATGCATCTAGAATGAATTTACTCATTGTTCATGCTGGTATCCTAAATCAGTACGTTGATGAATTATAAAAATCACTTGTAACCAATAATTTCAATCATTTTCATTATGGAAAAATTACAATATTGTAAACTTACCAGTAGCCAAGAAACGTATGAATATGACAATGGAAACATGTAAAAGGCGACCCTTTTTTCTAATTTTATTTTTCGCCATTTTCTAGATCAACTATGGACATACGCGTAAAATATACATATATATATATAATTTTGTAGGCTCTATAAGTTTCCCTTATTTAGGATCATTTAGTTCCATTGAGGAACAAAGGACATTTCATGGTATGATTGCTCGTCATACACACAGCCTACAGAGTTCCATGCCATTGTGATGACTAGTGATCCCAATTTTCTTCTATCCCTAACCTTTCTCTTAGTTTCACTCTTGCTTCAGTTCTTGGTCCATTGTCCTGCGCCATGTGGTCAATATTCATACTCAATCTCTGTATTTTCTTTCCATTTTCCTTTAAATTGTGACGGGGATATTAAAATGCTAACGGCTGTCCGAATTATACTTGATGACTGATTGTTGCAAAATAACTTTACGATTTGAACTTGCAGAAAGCTACCAGGGGTTATTTTCATATTTTCGGACTAGGCTTGAAAAGAAAGATTAGAACACCAATAAAATTTAATTTGCAACGTAGGCCCCTTGCTGTTGGAAACAAGTTTCAATAGTAGCGTTTCAATAACATCTCTAATTATAAAAAAAAAAAAACTCCTTTGATTTATCTACAAAATACATTTCAACGTCCGCTTTAAGTTCGTCATTGTCCATAAATGTTGTTCCCCTGAGATTCGGAAACAAAAGATAGTCACAATAGACTAGATCAGGACTTTAAGGTGGATGGTTAATTTCTATGAAGCCACATTCACATTTTTTTTATTATTATTATATATTTATTTTTCCTGCGAAAGAAGAGATGACTAAACTTCTTGCGAGGACTGAAGGCCTTAATATGCCGCTGCATATATTGTTTCTTGTTTTGACTTAGGATCAAAACGATGGATCCCAGTTCCATCTCCGGTAACAAGTCGATTGATGATTATATCTGGTTCGTTTCCACAGGGATACTAGAACTAATACTGCTGCAATTATTTTCTAAATCGTCAAACACGTTAAGGCATATGTACCACACATGCGTTAACGTGTTCGTGACATGGTATGACATGGTTATGTATTAAAAAACAATACAATGAAAAATTACATTAAATTTGAGAATTGTCCGGGAGTATAAAGACGGCCTTTCATAATATCAAATGTCCGCAACGTATGCAATGCACACGGGATAATATCTTGCATTCATGCGCGACAGAAACTATAGTGATTTATTGTTTGTTGTCATAATAACAACTTGCAAGCGTACTTTAACACTTCATTTCGTTCGTACTTTAATTTTTAAACGGCCAAGAGGATATCAGGTCGATGCTCCCGAATCCCCTTACAATTTTTCTAATTAATAACATTGCAATATATGTACATTCTCATATTTTGTGTTCATTTCGAATTAATTGTATTTATTAAAATAACGCTTTACTCGCTAACAAATCAATTGCTGCTTATAAGCATCCATTATACCTCGTCACAAATTCCCATCTCACTTCGCGCATAAATAATTCACTTTATAATTAAGTATATTACAGTAAACATCTAAACCATCTAGGTATATATTCGTAATTCATAAATTAAATTAATTCCCTAATATTAAGGTGAATTATATTTACATAAGTGTGGCAGTACGGCACACGTTTACGTCGTCGTAACGATATATGAGTATACATAGATAGAGTGTTGTAAAAATAGCTTTGCTCCACTGTAGATAGTTTATAAGACGTAAATTTATATTCATGGTAAGTACGTGATATCACGTCGTTTACGGTTTATACTTTCATATGACTGTACATATAGGCAAATGCGAGCGAATATAATGCCTTTTTTCCCGCCATCCACAAAAATGAAATCAAGCCGGTATCCATTATGATTATACCGTGACGAATTTGCATGCTTCAGGTAATAGATATTTACTTGTCTGAAAGTCATGTTTACGGAGCATAAAGACTCCGGATTTTTAACACCAAAGCTTACACAACCACATATTAGAAAACTGTTCGTTAAACCATTCACATCTTTTTATTTTCTAAAAGAACAGAAAATATCGTGTTGAATAAAGAAATGTGGCAGAAACTTCTTATGCATCATTAATAGTGGAAGTTCATTCATATTCAAAGTGTAAAAGTTTTTTTTTAAATAGAATGGCCTGTACATTTTTGCCTCATGTGGCGTATCATTAAATTCTGGGCAGAATAACTATGGATACCCCACAAGTTTTTTTAGTAATATAAAAATCCTAGTAAAATTAGATGTTATCTACTTATGTATGTACAAAGCTACTACCACAGCCACTATCACTCACTATTGGTACTTAGCTACTCTATTTACCGGCCTTCTTGTATAGATGATTGCTATTGTCCAATAAAAATTCGTAGACCCAGACCATCGATAATGTGTTCCTAAATAACCAATCAAGTTTGAAGCGCGAACAGTACACGAATATTGTCTAGTTAAAGCCTGTTTACAGTAAATTTCATGTAAAATTACTCCAATAAGAGAAGAATTGTTAACGATTGGAGCAAAAAAGGAGATACAGATAGAAATAAGAAAATGTTCGCCATAAAGACTATAAAAAATAAGATCTGTAAGTAGGAAAAAAGAAGACTGGCTCTCTCCCGACATAAAACAGATCATACTATATGTATGTATGTATTAACAGTACTATGATTAAAATATTTCGGAAAAACAATTGAAATGATAAATAAATGATTTGGCCGATTTTTCACCGCAACAAATCTTTACTCGTGGTAACTATTCTCTCTTGTTTACTTTGTCAACCACAGGTATTGTAACAATTCCAATATTGCCTGTCATCAATAAATATTAAAATTTCATTGAAACATATTTTCCAGGAAAATTCTTCCACCTTAAAAATTATCCGAAAAACTGGAAAAGTATTAAAGTTTTTTACTTGAATACTTTTATTACATCTGAAAAGTCAAGTAAACTAAAATGTACATCACTTATTGTTGTACCCAACTTACATTTCTAAAATATAGTAACCACATTAATAAGAGTATCAATAGCCTGATCGTGTTGGTGTTTTCTATAATGTCATAATCTGTAATTCTTTCTCTATTTATATTTCATTTTTTGTCGGTATATATTCTAAATTCGCTAAAAATATTACTATCGCCGAACATAGCCTGATTTTTTTCAAGTTGCTCCAACAGTACATTCCACACAAGGATGTCTGAATATAAAGCTTGAGATTTATTGCATGCAACGATGCTTGAAATGCATGCATGACATTGATACGTTTATCTCGCGTGGATATTCGTAGTCGATACGATGTTCGGCGATTTTGATTAAAATTTAGGGCCCGAAACTTGTAGCATGTATACGTTGGAAGTACCTCGTTTGTATTGTACGTAATTTGATATATTGAGAAGCAAAGGAGTCGATAATGATAGTTCTCCGAATGTGTCCTTAATATCCTTTTGCCTATAAGTACACCACCGAATTTGCATACGAATTGGTACTTAACCCATTTACAGCCAAACAAATCTTTTCCGATTTTTTAACAATATAATAGGATGTTATTTTGCAATTTTAATTATGCGTCGTATGGATTTTTCCACAAATATCTCACTATCTAATTCCATACAGGTATTCATTTTTTTACATTTTTTGGTATTAATACTAAACTCTCGATATATCTACTTTTAGTTTATTATCTTGCATTTGTATTTTTCTCTTGTTAGTTTTGTATTTTATCTTTTCTTTGAAGTTAACATGTTTATATAGTAGATGAAGCTATATTCAATAGCACTAGTATTAAAATCATGGGCTAACAGCAGGGCGATTATAACATTTATGCTTACATATAACATACACAATGTTGCGTTAACACAACATTGGTTCTTTCGATTATCTATAAATGTATGTGGTGAATATTATGACTTTTGTGGTAGTTGATATCTCAACACCAATACTGTTAGTACACTAAAGTTTGTTTGTCTAGCGATTCAAGTTTCCTCTCTTTAATTTGCGGTTTATTTCTTTTTTCATAAAAATGGTAAGTTTGGGAAATACATACTATGTATATATGCATAGGTACATATTACATACGTGTACCTTATATTGTTTTATTCCCAATCACTCTTTTTATAGAGTAATTATGATAGGAAGCGAACTTTAACATTAAAATAATTAGAAGATATAATTAGAATTTAGATTTGGAAGAGGGTGATGATGTCCAAATTAGCTATCAGCCTAAGATTATATCTCAATACAACCGGTATATGGGTGGCGTGATCTCCACGATAATACTGTAGCCAACTATCGGATCCAAATCAGAAGCAAAAGGTAGTGGTGGTCCTTATTTCTTAACGCGATTAACAATGCAGTGGTAAATGCATGGAAATTGGACAGGATTGTATATACCGACCAATTTGATTGATTTAATTGACCCTGATTGATTTTAAATCAATTTTAGTTAGAACACTTGAAAAAGAGGATGAGGACCAAGTCGGTCTGGAAATATTACCAGCCAAGTTCTTCCCGAAATTCAGTTCAATAATGCAAAATACTGAAAACTGGAGACGACGTAGGGTTTGCAAAAGTAATATTGTATATATGTGTTTGAAATGTATTTTCAAAAGATATTTTTTTATGATACTGTTCTTTATGGTAAATTAAACAATTTTAATGCAAAAAATTATATTATTTAACAGTAATCTTCAGAGTAGTAGTAAATGGGTTAAGCATATATAAGCAGTTTCATTGTTATTAACTCTTAACGCTCCTAGTGTATATATATGTTATAATTTCTTCCTTTAACTTTTGTTGGCAGTGTAAGCGAGTTAAGCAGCAGATGTTGACAGATGAGACTATCGTCGAGTGTATAGCTTTTCTCCAGTTTTCCTTTGTTTGTTGCTTTAATTTATTTAACGTATCCTTAAATATATTGATAGCTTCAGAAGTTCTAAAGACTAGCGGTCTTCGGAAAACTAAACACGGCAAAACTCAAATGCCAGAGCTACATTATTTAATCAACGTTGTTTATTTGTTCGAGGTAATGAGAAACGTTGCAACTTTTACACTTCTTTTTCATGTCTCGCCATTCGACGTAATTGAACATTGAGCTGACGAATCGTGGACAAAGCAGAAGAACAACAATTATTAATAATTAGGAACCTGGATATCGGGATTATCATAAGATGTTTCCTTTTTTACCAAAAATAATAAGTAATAATTAATCGGTAAATGATGTTATTTTAACTAACAAACTATTGGTGAATAAAGCAATTCTTACTATGTTGTTTTGCCAAGTAATTACGTAGATGTCTGTTATTATTAAAGGCACTCTTCTAAGTTCAATAGTGCTACACAGATACATATTTTAAATAACGTAATCCATGCGCAATGCCGCTGTACTAGCCATATAAATTAGTTTTCATAACTAATTTTTTTTGCGAAATTTTTAAATTTAATTTCACATATTTTAGTTTAAAGCAGGAAAATGTCATGTGCTATATTTGAGTCACAAATAGTATTCAATAAATACCATAAATAAAAAAAAACAACAATAAAGCTTGATTATTGCAAAAATAATTCTTGGAATCCAATTCTTTTGCTTTTTCCCACAGTTACATAGTTCTCTATTAGATACCCGCCCGAACCCAAGACACAAACCTAATGTTTCAGTTTCGTCATCTTCGAACTGCGTTGATAGGGGGTTCGATTTCTCCGAATTGGTAACTTGTTAGACAAACTTCGACAAAAATAATCACTGCCGCAAACAGTATAACACTCACCGACGTGCTTTCAAATGTATGACAGGTGACAGGAATTTTACTATCGACTAACTTTGAGCATTTTATTTAATTTATTGATATAAAATCATTCTTTATAAATTCTAGTTTTGCGTATGAAGCACATCTTTCTTTCGAAGGGTAAAAAATTAAATGTTAATTTTCTCACAAAATTCTTCTAATTGTTTAAAACCCCCGGCTTCGCGCGTTTACCCTTCGATATGAATACTTCGCACAGAGTCATCATGGGTTACTTAATTTGTCTTTGTTACTTATTGGTTATTTAGAATAATAGTTCCAGTTATTGTTTGTTGTGTTATTGGGTCAACAATAGAGTTTGATTTAAATTTTATTTTTCTATTTATCTATCTATAACACAAATTCGATATTTTTTTACTATACACTTTCTACATTGAAAAATAACGAATCCGGATCTGAGAATCGGATAGCGGATCTGAACCCGAGAATTGAATAGTGCGTAGGCAGTAGGATTCTTTAGTAGAGTACAGCTCTTTATTTTAGGATCTTGTAATACATTACTTTCACTATAGATCGTAAATATTTTAAAATTCCTTCATTAATAACTCTTTTTCATTATTATGTGAATTATAGGAGTAAATATTTTCTTTGATCTCGAACTGGAATTAACGCACAGCGATACGCCCGGTAACATAAAGTAGTCGGGACTCCGCAACTGACTCACAAAAAGATCGATGGCAATTGAACTTGGACTGACGAATATGGATGTCCCGTTGATGCGATGTGCGCCTACTAAACTGCGTTAGGTTCCGAAGATATTTATCTCCATTTGAAAAAGCACAACTTTGTACGCTTATATCTCATCTTGTATGCTTCTATACGCATTTTTTCTAATACATTTACAGATGATATAAAACACTATTTCTTTTATTTAACGAATGCACGAATACCAACGAACTTGATCTACAATTCCTTTTAAAACGTGTGATAATTACCGCCTAGAAATCTCTAAATTCAAATTTACTGCTGTCAAAATAGAATATTTCAGCTTTGCTTGGTACTATTTTGTACTATATAGTATAGATACTTTAATTATAATTTTGGTGTAGGAATTGCTACCAAATATGGCAGCAGATATTTTCAGATTTAGGATTAATTCTAAAACATCCAATATTTGTATTACTAAATATTATATTAAAATTGTTATCATCTTAAATAGCCTCCACGAAAAAAACAAAGTGGGTTTCATCCCGAATTTTACTTTATTAATCATTGTATTGCATTATGAATTTTTGCATTTTGCACATTTGTTTTTTTTGACAACTATAGCATTCCTTTTACTCACTTTCTTTTAATTTGCAGTACTTTTCAAGTGCATTGAGAGAAGAACGGGACGGGACAAAATGCAATGATTGAAGTACTTAGAAAAAATCAAACTTAAATTTATGTTACCGTAACCGATTGGAAATCGGGAATCGGGAAACACATTGAAAAGCACTACAAATTAAAAGAAGCTAGGAAAAGGAAATGCCATAGTTGTAAAAAAACAGGCCAGTTTGCTAGAAAATGTATTAAAAAAAAGATGATAATTATCGAAATGGAAACAAGCAACATGTAAAATTTGTAAAAAGAATAACCATGCCGAGAAATTTGTTTCTTTTTTTAAGAACATAGATGGACACGGGAGATCAGAGCCTGATAACAAAAAAGTTATCCTTTTTGACAGAAGAACATAGAGAAGAGATACAATGGCACAAAAGCAAACCTAGGCGATACGCAGTAAACCTGTACAAAAACGAGCCTTGCTGTCCATACTACTTCGTCGCTTGCCAGCCGTCCTAGTGTGCTATACCCATTATACATAATACAATTGTAGTAGATCCCGATTAATCTTCACATATCGTTAACGATAAAAATTGCATTTAGAGATCTTCGACCTACAAATACAGCATTATAGATATTGTTGTTGCTAAGAAAAGTGAATCCATGAATGTGGAAGGTAAATGATCAATAGAAGGAAAGAACTATATTTTGAAAAATGTTCTTTTTGTACGTAAATTAACCAGACACTACTGTCAGTGAATATAATTACTGAAAATAACGGGAAAGTTGTTTTTGAGAAAAACAAAATAATTAACTTTATGTAGTAAATATTGCAGATAAGAGTGAAGCAAGTTTTTTGAGTAAGCGAACAAGAAAAAGTGAGCGAACAAAGAAAATTAAGATAAAGATAATTAAGTGGAATGCTGTATTTTATTCCCGAAACTAGCAACTTATTATTTGGCAAACTCAAGTAGTCAAATTCAGTACTTTTAAAAATAAAAGTTGGTACCAACACATTCTTCCTGCTGGCAATGCTGCTTATGAGACATTCTGTATATATTATTTTAAACCATCCCCTCAACCGGATCTCATAATAAAAAAGGCAGTCTCCCGAGCCCGGAAATGAGTTCTTCTGTGCACAAAATCCCCACGCTGCTCTGTGGATTTCCATGATTAGTTACTAATAATTAACATAAGGGTCATATCTTGCTCACAGATACTAAAATTAATGATATATTTATTAAAATCTATTTCATATAAAAATGCCAACATACATCTCCATATACTGTGTGTCTGTACCATAAAAGTTGGCAACAAATTGGAAACTTTTTTATTATACGTTTCTCAA
>CACRWH010006291.1:0-27494 GCA_902655005.2 Marronus borbonicus
ACTGATTAAGCGAGTAAACACATAAGAATTACATATAAGCAATTGGTATTATATATATATATATAAATTCAAATATATAAATAGCATACTATATGGATTCATAATTCGGTTCCTTCTTTGTGTACGCATTCAAATGTATCGGGACATTCAATGTCTAACGCTAGGGCCACCAGAAAACCCTACCGGAGCATGAGCGTCTGGTTGGGCGACAGCAGCAAATAGCCGATCACTACCGCAAAAAGATGCCATACAACTCACGGCTACCCAGACGCTCGCGTTATTTCGTGCGCTTATTTGATACACCGCCTCTAGTATCTTGCTCCGAGCTGCTGTCCCCATGTATAAGCGGAAAAATCAGAAATCAACGATAGTGCGGGTCTGAGCGCTGCGTGACTCACAAGCGAAAGAGAGAAGGCAGGCAGTCATGGTAGTTCGTACGTTCGACTTCCGACGAAGTTTCGATAACTTGTACGTAAGTGTACGTTACCGGCGGTAACTGGCGGACATTCCTCACCTGGGGCTCGATCTGATACATGCATTAGCAGAAGCTTCATCAAACAGATATAATAAATGACTATTACAGATATTTTTAATTAGAACATTGACGAATTTTAAATATTTGCGAACTTTATAAGAAATTATACGTATTTTTACATTGAATGCGTACACGTTAAAGTTTAAATGATGCTAAATATGAAATATATACATTTATACGAGGCAAAACAAAAGAAACATTCAATTTATCATAAAATGGACACAAACAAAATATTACTTTCAAATAAATAAAAATGGTTACATTTATAAAATAAAAATAAAACAAAAAAATAAAATGTTAAGTCCTTAACAGCTATTGTTGTCTTCTTTTTTTAGTTTCTTTTTCTCCCGACCTTTCAAGAAGGGAGGCGGGTGGGTGAACCGGGGGAATGAATGTAGTGTGAATAATGATATTTATTTTTTAAAGTTCATATAATTTCTACAATTAAAGATATATCTAAATCAAATTACCACCTGACATTTCTGTAGTTTTAGTTGTTATGTGGACCCTTCTGACACTTGAATGTAAAGTATTCAGTTTCGAGTTACAACAATCTACTACAAATACCTATTAGGCTACAAACCTATACGTTTAATAGATTGTAAAAACCATTGTAACTTTCTTATTGCGAAGAACGAAAGACCACTATAAGCTATATTGTATCTGCAATTTTCACTATATACGAAGATGGTATAGAAGTACTCCAGTTTGGAGACAGGAGGCGTCTTGTCAAAGTCTGCATTACCGATTGTGGATATTATTCTTTGGTTGCCGGCTGCCGTCAAAGAGCAGTTTATAACATCTATACACCGTCGGTGGCTACCACCAGATACTGGTTTAATGAATTTAAGCGTGGCCGAAGATTTATCTTTAATGAGAAGCGGCTAGATCGTTCCGCTGAGGTAATTACTGATAATATGATCATAAAGTTTAGCAGACTTCCGGGTGACGATTAGAGAGCGTTATGTGACTGTATATGGGACATAGTTACATCAATATACGCTAGAAACCACAGGTCAACAAAGTGGGCGAACATACGCCACAGAAGGTAAAGACGATTTCATCAACCGAAAAAATTATGGCGACGATTTTTTAGCATTCGTAAAGCATGAACTTAATTGGGCAATAGTACTATGCTGATTTATTCAACTAATTCGACGCTGAACTAAAGAGAAAGAGGATTCACGTAGCGAGCAAAAAAGGTCTTAAACCTGAAAAAATGCCTTAAAGGAAAGAAATTGCGTCTTCCTCAACACGGGTATTATCGTGCGATTCTCGTATAACGTTTTTGTTGCAAGGCCATTTTGTATATTTAGAGCGGAATTAAGAGTGACAACTGAGTCAAATTGGATTAAACGTTGGCAAATGAAAAACGGGATTAATTTTCACAAATATCTTTATTCAAAATTAGGCTTAATTTGAGTGGAGATATTTATGGGATCTAATTTCCTTAACTGGATATATTTTTCCGATTATTTACAATATTATTTAAGGTCTCAATTCGCCCTTTTCATTTTATAATTTGTGTGTTGACACATTTATTTCTCAATCTCCAAAACGTTCTCCGATAAAGAGATTAATTTGTGCAGATGGCATCTAAAAATCTTTTTTACATTTGGTTGTACGGGTGTACCTTTAAACTAATGGTTAAAATATAATTATACAGGTATTTTACATAGAAAAATAGTAAATTTGATTTTTTTTTAATTTCCCGTCTTTCAACTAACTACATATGTATTAATCGCCAATAGAAAACAATCGCCAATTTCATAGGTCCAATAATAACGGCGATAGCAGTAATGGCCTGTTAATTTGTAATAAATAATCAAAAATCAAAAATAAAATTTTAAGAAAGCATGTCTTTTTATTTTCGAAGAGAATTGCCATAAATAACTTTGCTATTTGGGTCACAACCCAACTATACGCATTATGCTGCACTTACACCACAATCCCAATAGCAGAAATGTGGAATAGAGCGAGAAGCATAAAACCATTCGGTTGAGAAAAAGAATCATTCTACTGTAATTAATTCAATCTACTGGGTATTTTACTTCGTTGTTACATTTAAAATAGTTCATATGGCGTTATATCTAAACAACTGCATCTCCAACCCAACAAAGCAATAAGAGTAAGAGGTAACAATCCACAATGACATTAACATGTAGTGCTCGTAATTGGTTTAGGAAAAGTTTACTTATAAATATTGCTTGTTACACTTTTATTACTGCCAATCTAGATTGTATAACATAATCATGTTCGCAAATTTGATTACAAAAAGAAAGATACGTACTTCTAACAGCTCTCTAACCTTTTAAAAACAATTATTTTCGAAGGTAGAAAAGATACGCTATGGTATACTATCGCTATAAATTTGTTGACAAGCCGAGGGATGATGATGTCAGTAAATTCAAATGTCATCGCAAACGCACCTACAATCTAGAGTGCTGGTGGCTTTACAAGCAAGCTGGCGGTTCACCTCGCTTAGAAAACGGCCCTGAATATGGACCTCTCACTTATATCAGGGATCGTGCATATGCAACGTGAACTCTATCACATGTTCTAGCGCATGCATTCTCAACACACGTCCGCTTATGTTTTTTCGAATCTAATACGATTCCACGCGAACGTACAACACACATACGTGCACCGCAGTTCTCTGCAAGTTTGGGAAAGTTGTAGCTATTAATTGCGAATCTGTACGTAAATAGGAGAATAGGTGATGTACTCTACCTAATACACACGTTCGAGTTCAAGTAAATGTCAAACCGAAATGCACGTATATAAATGTTTGTGAATTTGGCGTTTAAATATATATATATTTATACATGTAGCGGCATTTAAGATTTGTAATGCTGTACAAAAATGTCTAGAGATGGAGATGAGGTATTTCTTAATTTATACTGTAAACCGCTGAGTAATTAAGAATTACTAGCCGTATTTATTGGATTCACGAGGATAAATTAACGGGTAAGCCAAAAATAAAACAATCTACTCAATTGTTCATTTCTAAGCTTTCGCAATTAATTTATTATTCCATCAATTAGTAGATGTGCGTAAAAGTTCAAGATCACTTACATATGTGACTGTCAATGGAACTTTTACACATATGTACTGATTGTAATGCTCACCTTTTCTAGGTATTTTCGCCGATGATATTAATTGCGAAAGCTTACAACTAAATAATTGAGCAAATTGTTTTATTTTCGGCTGCTTTACCAAACAATTTATTACTCTGTTTTCTGCAAATGCTAAAGTGTAAGAAGAAACCTAGTTTTGAAGGATTTATGTGTGCCTACTGCATTAATGGCAATAGAAAGGCACTTGATATCAATCTCTGTGTTAGAAACGAATGGAACGGGTATCCGTATGTACAGGGTGTGGCGTCTAATTTGTCAATTAAACAAATTTGGACTAATAATCATAAAAGTTTGTATATTTACAGGGTGAGTCAGAATGTAGGGACGCCAGGAGTATATTGTATACGTAAAACATATAAAGAAACTCATATTCTTATCCGATTTTCATTTATTTGCAAGTTACAGTGTAATTACATAGAATAAATAAGAGGTCAAACATCAACATTTTTTAACCAAACATTAACATTCTTTTAATAAATGTTCAAAAATACCGCCATTGACCTATAAGACATTTTATGCGTCGTTTAAGAACGAGCCTGTTGCTCTCCTGATTGATTCACGTCTTTCTTTAATATCGGCTGCAATATTTTTAATACTTCGAATTAGTGCATTCCGAGTGCCGACTTTTAGAGTGTAAACTTTATTTTTCAACTAGCCCCATAAACAAGTGTAGTGTAGTGGTGTGAGGTCTTGAGATCTTGAAGGCCAACTAATAAGACCATCGCAGCCCTAGAAACTTATCGTCCAAATATTTTTTGATGAAATGCGCGAAATGGTGGTAGTACACTTGCATCCTTATGTTTAGAAGAACATCCTCTAGCACCCCTCTGATTCATTTTGTAAAAAAATTAAGTAATGCTCTCCTCTCAGGAGATTCTCCAAAACGAAAAGGTTAATTAAATAACTATGGACCATACCACCCCACACGTTTACCGTTTTTCTTCTGACCATACAAGTATTAATGCTGTCACGGGTGAATGTTGCTTCATCCGTAAAAATTAAACGAGATACAACACGAGCATAATCTTTCGATTGCAGATGCTGTATACGGTGAATGTGGTAAGGTTATGTGTTGAAACTCAATGAAAAAGTTTGAATCTGCCGTGATCTTTGTTATATACATGTTTTTAGTGTTATATTGCAAACAGTTGCTGGTATTCTTAATAATTAGTAAGAAGTTGACAAACGTAGTAAGTTGTAAGTAAAGTAAATACCAGGATTTCTCTGATAAGGAAATGGTTGAGGATCTTCTCTAACAGCAGTTGTGGTATTCCCATTACAAAATTCATAATCAAATATCATACTCGCATATTTTAAATTTTAATAGGCGTGTAGCATTTTCGCTGTAATATTGTATCATTAGCATGGCTTCCATTGATGACTCAGTCATACACCTACGGCGAGCTGAAAATATGTTGGTGTGTTTGGGAAATGAGCGCTCTGCGTCTAATGATATGATGTTCGCGAATTTAAAAAGGTCGTTCGCATTACATTCGTACTTTTGGTTTTCACTTGAATGATGTGTGACAGGATGCAGTATGAAGGAGGATGGCACTGTACTCGTCATTTCTAAATTCTGGACACTTTTTCATTTTTGAAAAGGAATAGGATGTAGACAATTGTTCAATCAGAAACTAAAATGAATCCACAAAACACGTAAGATATTCCAAAACAATTTATTTCGGTGTGTATACATATACGCAAGAACAAATGACTGTAATTGGTAAGGAACGGCCGGTTATTTCTTGCTTAAGAATTATGAACAAGATTCAATTCGGAATGTAAGTAAAATAATTCTAAAAAAAATGGAAACGTTCCTACAATATGCCGTTTGCGCTGATAACATTTTTGTTGGTATACCTATTGCTGAATTCATGGTGGCGAACCTACCAGTTAAGCTTATGAACGACATTTTCCTTAACATCTTGTTTCCACTTGCAAAATCTGTTTTTTGTATTTTCTCATATTTTTTCATGAAAGAAACATTTTATTTCATACGTAGTCTAATATACGACACTACTTTTGTGCATCGTGTCTATACAGATATAATTGTTAATACATTACATGTTAATCTACTTATTCTCATTAACCAATATGTATAAAATAAATACTGGGGGGATATTGGAATGAAGTGCGTGTACTTGCTACTATTAATTTATATAATATATTTTCCTCAATTGTTATCAAAATTATTATGTATTATTATTATATTTACAGAGCTTGAATTGTTTTTAATTATTATTCGAATTTTGACATTTTGATAATTTGTATTATTCTTTATTTCATAAAAGAAGAGGCTCTATCTATTATCAGAAAGAATTTTAAAATTGGATACACACTCCTCGTACACACAAGGGCCCACAGCTGTAAGTAGTTTTTCGAAATTGATTGTCAGTAAATTATTGAAGATAAAGAGGATTATTTTTTAATTTTATTTTTTATTGAACCGTACAATATATAGTCTGTCCTCGTATCATCCTAACTGTGCTTGTAAACTTCCTTACTGCGAATTTTAGGAAGAACGGCCAATGTTTGTAAAAAGTTTTACTTCATCTAGCAAGTCCATAGCGACTATCAAAATTTCGAAATAGCATACTGGATGGTTACAATTTATTACGCAATTATTACAATTCGCAAAAACTTGTTCTATATGTGTCTTAGTGATACACGTTTTTCAACGATTGTTGAAGTTTTTCTGTAATTTACTCTTAACCAAATTTAACGTTGTGTCACTTTCTAACCATCCTATGTGTTTGGTAGTGACTAAGTACTTGTTAGACTTAGCAAAACGTTACCAGGACAGGGCCATCGACCGGGACGGTTGAAACCTATATCCTAAAAATACCCGATTCGTCCCGCGTAGCATGGACGTTATAAAGAATGACTGTCCCTCCTAAAATGCGACATAATGTGGTTTACAAGTATAATTCGGTGTATCCGGGACATATTCTATATTAACGTATTAACAACAAAATTTCATTTTTTTAATTCAGACACCATTGAATATTTTGCATTAAAACTATAAATACTTATATTAATGAATTAATGACGTTTTCTTGTCCACATTTATTCGTGGAACAAACGATTAAGTATTCAATACTTACTGGTTAATCCACAACAGCTATCATATTAGTTATACGTTCTATCTGATGTTGCAACCATTAAACATACATAAAAAAAAGTCCAATTTCCAACTATTTTGGTATAGCTGTTCGGCATGAGATTGAGGGCACAATTGTCATGTATTTTTAATAGCGACAAACAATTTCTCGTACATTGTTGGCCCTAGTCATTACATATAATGTAATGCGATCGTTCGTGTAGGTTACCGCCCCACTATTCAACCGCCTTGCGCCTGAGTTGAATTCGTAGTTAATATTATCAATACTTTATGTGTTGATTCTTTCTGTTTCTTTCTCAAATAACAAAAATGAAAGTACCATAGCACTTTAATCAGAAGAATTTACTAAAAATTGCTGGAATTGTGAATTACTTTCTAAGATTTGATTTAATGACCAATGTACTGACAAGCAGAAGATGCACATGCTAATAAATAAACAGAACAATATCAGATGCAGTCACAAGTAAGTACTGCATTTTGTCCACTATACACAGAAGGGTTTAATGGCCAAGATATTGACATGAATAAAGTGCATATACAAAGATGGGATAATAAATACTTGTGCTAAGGAAAATAACGCAATAGTTTATTAGTAAATTTATTTCTCGACATAGCTGTATACACTTCCAGTCCAGCAATGTTCCGACATTTTTAAGCCATCCAAACAATAGGATTCGTCAAACTCTGCAAAATAATAAACTATTTTATCAAATTTAGCAAAACAAGTGAAGGAAATCTGCAGACTTTGGTGGATGGGGCATCAATTCGCACTGTAACCAGACTAATTTTAATGTCCTAGCTGCCCATGAATTTTAATTCAGCGTCGAATTGGTCCAGTAATTCAGCATAGTATTGCCCCGTAATTGTTCTTCCCCACTTTAAATAATTAATTAAAATTACGCCGGGCAAATCCCAGAAAATCGTCGCGATAACTTTTCAAGCTGACGGAACCGTCTTCGCCTTATTGTGTTGGCTGCTTTTTGCTGACTGACTTTTGGTTTCTGGCGTCTAGTAATGCCCCTATATCTCACTTATAGCCATATAACGTCGTAGAAACTCGCTTGTGTTGCGCTTAAGCATGTCCAAAGATTGCTTTAAAGTTATCAAGGGATTCGATTTCTAATTTATCTCGGCATCAAAATTATATTCTCGCAAATGGTTCACGTTTATAAGAATTGTAAGTAATTTATTAAAACACTTAAAGCATTTGTAAGCAGAATTATTTTTGTAGAAGTTAAATGATGTTACTTGACTATTTGGAATATAGTCTGTTAAGCTCATAATCAATAATTGAAGAATAAGGTCAACGATTTACATTTTAGGAATATTTTATAATAACGAGTATTACATTATCATTGCTTTCTTGGAATACAAAAATTTATTTTGTAAATAAAGTGTTATAAAGATACGCAAGATATTTTTTAGGTTATACAGGCTTCCCAAAATAAGAGAGTAATTAGAAATAATTAACACATCGCTATACTTTCTCTGATCGAACTTACTACTGTAATATAAAAATAACATTATGATTTTTTTTGGGTACATTTTATTTCGCCATCTTAAAACTATATCTTACGCCGACATTACGTGACTAATGTGTAACAAAGGAGGAATTAAAAGCTGCGCAATACAACAAATACCTAAAACTAACTGCAAGACCAAACAATAACAATAAATATTCAATCACCGGTTGAGAATGAAGATTCCGTGCATCCTCGAAACGGCCGTCCCGGATTAATTAATTTATTAAACTTGTGCGGTGCAGAGCGTGCCGATACTTTTGCTTTGTTTGCAATAAATATTTACTTGTTAGCTGGCAACATTTTTCAATATATGTTCTGTATATTTATTTAATGTTTTAAAATTGATTTTTGTTCAAGTTCGAGTATCCTGCGACATCTGTTGACAAAGGATTAGATTAATAAGGCGCTTGCTATACGTAGGCGACTGTGATCTCGATTTTTACCGAGGATTTGAACCAACAGATCCTATCGTCAGCAATCGTTTACTATTCACATCCATGCAGTATTGTGCGCATTGTGAAAGTTTTGTGTATACATGCGCACATGCATCTGGACGGTGACTGTGTGACAAGTATCGTAGGTGTGGAGTAGAGTGAGTAACACGGTAATAGTTTAGTGTTATGTGATTATGAAGTGTCCAGGAAGGTATTCGTAAACGACAGAAATATCACAGAAAGTCAGGTGGGTAATATTTTCCAGCCACCAGTCTTCATAAATTCCGTTGATTCCGCATCGCAATTTCTCATGTTATTTTAAAAACATGCATAGAACGTAATCCAATGAGACGAAAGGAAGTTGAAAATTTATTGACCTTGCCCTTGCCTGTTTTATGCTACCGTTTCTTAACCTATTTGATTGCACGTGTAGTTCAATTGTTAAGCGCACGTTGATGATAATTAGCGATTAATTTATGTGAATGCTTTGTGAAAACAGGACAAAAAACAACCATAATTAATCACTGCGATAATAGTTTAATAGCGAACTATTATATATATAGTATAGCACTAATAAGTGCTGTAATAAACATCGTCCTCCAATTCAGACGCTTAATTCGGGTCATATTTCCCAATAGACCTATATTATCTACAGGCCAATTTTAAACTAGGAAGAACAACAACAATTGATAATATTCGATACGTTTGTATATTTTGGTTTGAGAAATATTATGACATGCAGCAGTTTTGATAATCTATTCTTCAGTTATTTAAGGTTGGCTAGGAAAAGCGCCAGTGTGACCCAATAAGCAATGTTGCTAGGCAAGATAATCATAACAGTTGCCCAATTGTTAAGTCTTAATTCTAAAGGCCTGCATTGCTCTTGTTATTATTATATCCTGTATTTTTCACATTTTGCCTATTTTATTAAAAATAAATATTACTTCTCGAATTATGAAATTAATTATGACATGTTATTTTAATTTTATCCATAATTGGTAGACAATATGTTTTCAAACATTTTACGTTGTTACTTTTAGGATGGCTTTAGCATGAACACATGCAAAATGGCTGTGTCAATTTTAATATTTATCTTTGTACATATGGATAAACAAAATGCTTTAAGGTCACTTAAGCTGGCGTAACTACTTCCTAGGCCTATCAGCAAACAAGTTGCATATTCTGCTGCTAATCTGTTACGCAGAGACCGATTTTGTTGCTCCGGCCATTTCTCAGAAATGATGACTACGCTAGCTAAATATTAACAATAAAAAATATTAAAATATTAATAAAAATATTTAAAAAAAATATTAAAATATTATCAACACGAACTAAATAGCATATTTTATTGCTAATTTCTTATCCAAGAATTGATTTTGTTGCTCCAGCCGTTATAATAAAATATGGCATTGTTTCTCAAATTTTCGAGAAATATTAAAGGTATCAAAGTTGGTTATTTTTAAAGTTCATGACAATTTGCTAATTTCCAATACTATAGTATAGCATGAACCTTTTTCTATTTTTTACAATAATTTACTTTTTAGCTATTCTAATTAAAAGAAATATGTATCAAATTATTCAGTTCTACAGAGGCTAAAAATTAAATGTATTCCTGTTAAATTCTAATAAATTAAAAATACGTTAGTGAAGCCTAAAAGTATATAAACCTACTTTATTACTATGTTTTATAAACTAATCAGATATGTGAATGGAACTATAAAGAACTATTAGCCAGAAGCGCCTTCCTTTAAACATGACTAAATTTTTTAGGTATATGAGCGCGATTAAATTTACTAGCATTTTTTTAATATTTCTTTATAACTCCATTCACGTATCTGACTATTTTTTTTTATTTTTCAATTTCATTAGTGTACTGAAAAATCTACTAAAAATTGCTTTTAAATGGTTACTTTTGTAAAACATAATTATATTCATGATTGCCTTATTTAGAATAGTTCAATAATAAATTATAACAAAAAACTGAAAATTGACAAATTGAAAAAAAGAGTTTGATATTTTCCAGAAATTTGAAAAATAATTACGTATTTTATAATTGTTAGGAAAAAATGTCAAATATGGCAATTCAACTGATCACGTTTTTGAAGTACAAATAAATGACCACGACAGCATTTACCTGTATTGACTAATAAAATATTTTCTCATAGTTTTGCCTTTTCATAGTCTCCCTTTTGGGATGCATTAGTCCCATATTGGCTACCCTTTAGTATCTTGTCTGTTTATGCAACATTATTATTCTTCCGTCCCTTCCTACATCCTAACCTACAAAGTTCCCCAGACAATGGATTGATTGCAATAGCCTGGACTGCAATTGGCTACCACAATCAACTGGCGGATAAATTTTGTGCAGGTTCATAACAGCACTGCATTCAGACGGATTTAAATTTGTAAACTAAAAATCATTTTGAAAGACCAGTAAATGGTTATCATATGTATACATCTTATACTTGTCGAATAACTGGACAGGGTAATCCGGTAATTAGCTTACACACGCATCACTAGAACTGTACCTTAAACTTGTATCATTATCTAGGAAAACGTACAGTACATTTGAGTTCACATGTTACATATACTGAAGGCGAAACTATGGAAATTTTTCAGTTCGATAACCCAATGTTTAGTTCTGAGCAATCAATTGTATCAATACATTTACTTGGAAGGATGTGTATGTTTACATCATTTTACTATCTAAGTACGATATGGTATCCACTAAAGCTTTTTATTGTTAAACGTAAAAATGTAAACAAGATATTGCACAAACATCAATATCGATGCTGTATTAAATAACATATTGACATCTGTTGCATTATTATGTACATAGAAGTGCGCTTTGTGTGATGTATTTCATAGAAGTGAATTATGGCTATTAATAACTTCTACAGACCACAAAAGAAAACCAAATATATGAGCATTATGTGCTCTGTTGCAACTGGGTAGTTAATAATGCTTTTAAAACTAGACAAGGAAATACTAAGATCTGAGTAACTTACTGAAGCTAGTTGAGAAAAAGTGCTCAAGGTAAAAGCAACTAAATGGTTTTGATCATAATCAGAACAAAATAGAACGTATGCTTGTACTGATCAGTAGGGTAACATATTGTCCTTAATTCGTTAATTAGTTAAGTACCGTAACTTTGTAAATACAAATTGTTTATTAAATTAAGAGATAATTTTTACGATCGGTAGATTTATTTCACTTATACCCCTGCCAATATGTATGCAGCCAATAAAGAAACAGATTGTCGTAGCATCCTTTCGTTCTAGCACTTGTCAAAAAATTTAAACATCGCCCCAATTCGCAATTATTACATTTCTACTTTATCTGGAGAAGGATTTATTCTTATCATTGTGCAATTTTTATTTTTTACTTGGGTTTTGCCTGCATTCTAATCATGACAAAGCATTTAATAAGATTTTAGTGTATATTCTTTGCTAAAGTCTCTTCTTCTCAGATATAAACTAAAATGTTGTCGAAATTACAGACTTGCTACACCAGAATTGGGCCTTCTCATTCTATTACAAGCCTTTCGTTAAGTTATCCACAAGCTGGTAGCCTTTGTTTTATAATGTTTGGCAGTTGTTAGTGATTTAAATAATATGCAACTCCATACTAACTCAAATGTGATATCCTATGTTTTTATTAAATAAAGTTCCTCAGTGATTTCGATTGCCTTATGATTAACAATATCTGTTGCTTCAAACTTCCTTACATACTTGGCTTTGTCTATACTCCTCTCTGTAAACTTTGTAAAAATATGAGCATAGTTACCAGCCCTTAGAAAAGTTAAACATACTTTTATCTTAAAATAAAATAAAAAACGAACCACTTGGACAAATCTAACGTGCTAAATCTGATATCCTAACAATAAAAGTCGCACGTTCAACAATGTATATGTAAAGGTTTGGGATGTTGAACCAAACTACTTCGTTCCAAAATCAGTCGATGCAAATTCATTCAAAGTTTAAGTTGTATCCATTCCAATTCAATTATTAGAATATCTTGTGTTTTTATTAAACTTATTATCTCTTTGGCAACTCGCGAAATAGTAACATTGCTCTGATGATGGTTCATCCCATCATAAAGAGACGTCACGTTGGCTAGTTATGTCCAGTAGTATGTAATTGAATGGAAGCTTCTGGGACGTGAACGGTGTTCAATGCTGTCCGCTTCTTCATTATCACGATTTCCATTGCGTTCCTTCAACCATATTACGTAGATATTGTTTAGTGGATAAGATACTACTTGCCTCTTGCCAGTAAACAGTTTGGTGTTTGTTTCTGTAATCTTAAGGTCAATTGAATATTACGCTGCTAGAGCTACGGACAAGATATCTTATTCTAAAATGGTGATCTCTTATGATTGTTTTAGGTAAAGCTTTTGACACATCTACAAAAAAACGTAAACTGTTTTCATCGTTAGCGATTTGTTAGTGAGTCAAAATTTTGCAAGGTTCGTTGAAGGCGAAAAGAGGTGAAATGCTATCTGCTTCTAATTTCTAGGACGGGCAATCTTTTGCAAGCATTATCCCAGAGTTTCCGATATATTCCACTAGGTCTTTGTCATTGCATAGCGACCATATTATAATAACCAGCGGACCCACTTCTGCTTGAGAATAAAGTCTTTATAAATAGGAAGTTACACCATACTGATTTTCTCTATCTTGCCTTTTACGCATTGAAATATATTCGTAGAATTTAGTAGTTACAAGTACTCAAAAAATTATGAGTTAAGAAAATGACGAATATCTAACACATTTTCTAGAAAAACGCAAACCACTAAATATACTATTTGGTCAGAGTTCATAATACGTATTTTTCGGGTAGTTTCATAGAAGATGAAATAATACTGATATATGTACATTCTCTACAGGTGTGTGCCAACAACCTCTTTCGCGCAACTTAAAAAAATCAAAACACCTACTTTATACCGTATACAATATGTAGTACATCGTTATCTGTTGTAGTAGTCTTGTGGGAACCCTTACCCGTGTATCATTAACGTTCATGATTAGCTACATTAATCACATTCAATGTTCATGAACTCGTAACACAGAGCTCGTTATCTCTTGTCGTAGTAAAAGTAACTTCCATGAATACATTATTAACATGAATGTATTTTGTCCAGTCTGATTGTGTGACTTATTTTGGCACCTTGAGGTTTCGTAATTCATATCCGATAATAAGATGCACATTCATTCTTGTCATTCTTAAACTTGACTATCAAGTTTACAACGCCATAAGTATGTAGTTCATTCACACTTTGCCATTTATCACGGTTTTCTACAGTCCGTTTATTTTAGAGTAATGAAGCAGTTTATCTGTAGAAAAGTCGAATGATTAAACTACGATATCTTAAAACAAGAAGTTCTAGATTTTTGTGTGAAGTTTTTGTGTAAATAGTCGAAGTTATGTTTTCGTAATGGCATATCCTTTACGCACTGTCGATTTTGCGTATTTTGAAATTGGTATCTCGATTTATCCTTTATTTCATATATAACTGTTTTTTGTTTGTCTAAAATTGCAAACATATTTCTCTAACACGGTTTTATTCTTATAGCTGTTCCATAAGAGTTATTTATATATGTAGTATGTAAAGCTTACTTCTTCAATTTTTAAGAAGTTTCATAAATTTGAAATCGCGTTTAACGGATACACTCATTCGCGAACTTCAGCAAGCAATATCCAGAACGGTTCCGTTGATATCAATTAATATTTGTCTGAATAGTTTGCTTGAAATATGCTATCTAGTCACGATATCTGTTTCATGCAAAAATAAACGAAAGCGAAGTTTTTACGGGTCTTTGTTAGTTCAGTTTGTAAATCTTATCAGTTCTCGATTAAGCAACAATAAAGTTTGCAAAACACTCGTTGTTTTAATAAAAACCTATTTACTTAGTGATTCCAAAAAATGTCAAATTTATATAGAATTTATTGTCGATTTAATTTTTTCATTTCATTTTATCATTCTACATCGAAATTAATTGCTAACATAACTGTCCATGGACCATAGTACATTATTGAATTTATATATGCAATGGGGTGGTCCAGTGGTAAGAGAGCCCCACTTATCTGGGCAGAGTTAGGCGCTGTGTGTTTACGTCCCGCTAGAATCGAAATATTTTCTTATGAATGGGTCCTGTACACTGAGTTACCATTCGTATTTGGGGCACAATTGACTGCGCTTCACCCGTTGCGGAGAGAGGGTAATAGTAACAAGGCTATGGAACATTCTACACACCAATAAAGCTCCTGATGTTATGCTTTATAAGTTTACACATCCCGTTGGGCCATCATCACACAAAAAAAAATTAAAAGTTGTCTAAAGTGATCAAAGCGTTTCCTAAACTGCAAGGTATGATTACGCAGAAAAGATCAGCTGAAGAGTTGAATTTGGACTGGTTTTTGTTCACAGACCAGTGAACAATTTACATGGCAAAATAAATACTCTGCTTCGTAATATCTGTTAGGTGCAAAATAGAAGTATGTCAGTCAAGAAAACTCCTCAAATTACAAAATTAGAAACTTCAGTAAGATATGTTGATGGTATACTGTCACAGACATATCAATCATATATTTTAAAACCTTTAAATGGTATCGTTGAGTCGTTGTTGGGCATTTTCAATCAGCCATATTTGGGTAAACAGTTCTTTTGTTTTAGTTGAGTTTTAATAAATGTTCACAACTTTTCTATTTTGATGATAATAACGCTACGCACTCAGAAAAGCAAAAGAGCATCGTGGAGTGGCTTGGTTTTTTTAAAGTAATGGCACTCTTATTGTTTAATATTCTTAAAGTGCTTAAGATTCTCTTTGCCGTGATATCTAACAAGTTCTAATTTATTAAGTAGAACAGAAGTACTATAGTAGAAATGTCTTTCGGGTGATGTCGTGTAGTTAATATTTTACTTGACGTTTCGCAGACTATCCTGTCAACTTCTTCAGAAGATTTCTAAAGAACAGAAGTACTGGCTGTACACGTTAGGACAACGGTTAGAAGATGACGAAACAATACTGGGGATTGCAGCCGATTGAGATAAGCCTCTTCTATAAAATATGCTGATGATTTTTATTCAGCGTAACAACAACACGCAAACAGCCAGCTAAGTGTGCTTAAATTTGTACCATCATCAACGACAATTACATCCCCGAATGTTTAAAAGATTAGAGGTCAATTTATGTAGAACTGGTAGCTCTTCTTAAATGAAACACCACCGAAATGTTGCGGGGGAACATGAAATCAACGTTCTGGCATACCTTAGGACACATCCACAAAGTTCAGTACGCGAAGCAGTTGCCGAATTAAAACTTATCTACTACAATGTATTTTCTATTCTTGATAATTAGCTGGCGTTGTGGAGGCCCGGGACTCTTATAGCATATCTATTGTGTAGTAAGGTGGTCGTGATTGTGAATAATAATTATTGGACTCTACTTAATCATTACCCTTAAGAGAACTAAATTTAAATGGTTGTGGACTGTAATTATTCAGAAAATTAGAATTGAAATACCCTATGAAGAACGTGTTTTGTCCTTCTTTCCAGCATATGTATTAGAGTATGCAGTTTGTTCTCATTTTATTACATCGATTCCCTAGTCCTCATAAAATATTTTCTACTTTCGCTTTCTCCTCAACAATTTACATGAAAATGTACCTGCACTATTTCAAATGTTTGAAAGTCATCATGTACGCAAGTACCTACAATATGGAAATAGTTCAGCACTAAAATATATAAGTATGTAACTGAAGGCAAAAAATCCTTCAGAAATGCGGAAATGTCAACCTATTTAGAGCATTGGACATGTAACGTTATTCCATTTGCTGTTCATGGGACACTTACATGTCAGAAATGCATTGCATGTTTTCCTGCCAAAGGACGTTCATTCGTTAGGCAGATGCTTAGTTCGTCTGATCGATATATGAATATGATACATTGGAAAATTCTGAAAACTTGGCAATATACTAAAAGCCGACATTTACTACTGTAGTAAATGTATGTTTAGCAATCTAAGATTGTGTTATAATACACAATCTTCGGTCACCGGGCATGGTAAGTATAGTTATATTACTGTTAATTACAATAGTAGAAAGTATAAATAAATTAAATAATCGCTCATAATTATAAAAATCATTTACCATCTTAGGCGGTGTTAACTGGTTATTATCAAGTATTAGATGAAGTAGAAACCCCGTTATGACAAACTGGATAACTTGTAAAAAAACTTTGCAGCATCAAGTATGCTTCCACAGTTCTCTCACCAAATGATGTTCGCCGTGGTACTAAATGTTTTTGTATCTTGAACAAGACCGTTCGACATCTACCGATGTCAGACACGCACATTTGAAATAATCTTTATAGATAGATAAGGGATCTATAAGTGCATCTTCACAGATTTGTCTTAATCTAGCAAAATCAAAGTCTTTGTTTATAATACTCTCGAATTTTTTATTACACTCTTATTTTCATGACACTTATACCTAGAGATGACAAAGGCAGGTGAATTTTTCCTTTTTTTGCAGCGACTAGACAGACTCGTGTTTTGTCGACTTTCGTGGAAACCAGTAGGCAACACGAACCCTTTCGTATGAGACGAATAGACGCGGGTCTGTCTAGTCGCTGCAAAAAGGTAATAATTTCACCTGCCTTGGTCATCTCTACTTATAGCACATAGCAATGAGTGCACATCGTTAACTATTTGCACTGACCCACCTAATGACAACAACAATTTGTTTGCCAGAGGTCATCGATGCAATCAGGAAAAACAATCGACAATCGAATCATCCTTGAGAAAAACTTCGAATTAATATCTCGTTGCCCATATTCACCTGAGTTATCGTCTCTTTGTTCCCGAATGCCAAGCAAAAATGCATGGATAACGAGTTTTCTCACCTAAAGAAGCTGCTGATCTCTTTAAAACCCATGTTTGTGAGATAGCACCATCAGAGTGGAAAATATGATTCAAAAATTGGATCTACCGCATGCAGAAGTGTAAATCTGACTGGTGAATTTTATGAAAAACAATAAAACGGATTGTACCCATTTTTTTTCTTTCATTGTTTTTGTAAAAAAGGTATCCTTCGTAAGGATGAAGATCAAGATATTTCTTTAATATCCGTTGAAGAGTATCGAAATTATCAACTCCTGTGGACGATGACGAGTCGAGGTTGTTGGATTTTTAACACTTTCGATCGCTACAGAAACATCTTGGATGGACGTTATTAACTAAATTAATTTTTTCAAATTTTTCGATCAATCGCTTCAACGTCGAGCGATTTAGTGCACACATTAATTTGGAACTTCACGCATGTGACACTCGAGCGTGTGTAAAATTTATCAGTAAGAAGCGCTTGTGTCATGCACGAGCATATACAATTAAGTTGTTAATCTGCGAATTGTGTCCGCGAATATTTCCCCGTATTTAAAATAACAATTTAAAGTGCGCTGTTCAACTGTGAAACACTACATTTTTGATAATCGGGTTATGTCTACTCGATATTTATGACATTTTAATCGAAGCATACTTGACTAAAAGGAAATACCATGAAACTCAAATGTTGCGCTCTTATTGTGCCACCAAACTGTTTATTAAATAATTATTATTAATTATTTTAATTGCAACCGTCGCTATCGTTACCCATAAATAATTACCATAATCTTTGCTTTTAATTCTGTACTCTCATTTCATGTTTTAATGTACATTGTTTATCTTTTGTTCTTAAATTATCAAAAATATTTCTTTCGTTAGCAACATATGTTTTTTAATGTTTAAAACATTTTTTTTAAGTTTAAAGTACGAGTTATAATGTTTATTAGAGATACCCATGTAACGAATAATTGGAAAAATTGTTTTCGTTTTATTACTTCTTGCCATTCTCCTATTTTCAGTTAGTAATGACTTAGTAATCAGTAGCAATTATTATATTTATCTAAAAATTGGCTTTCAATGTATGGATAAGGCAAAATAAGCATCAATTAGTGGTCTGCACGACACCAACACAACTATTGAAACTTTCAAACACACGTTCTTTAATATTCTTAAACAATGTTCATTTAATTAGTAGCTCTCGAAATGCGTACTGACGTCGTTAGCGTTGTAATTTGATCGTTACAACTGTAACAGTAAGCTGAATGTTGTAGTGGTATGTAATGGCTTTCCCTGCATATGTGCATGCTTATATATGCATGTAGCCGAATATTCTGGACACATGAACAGTTAAGTAAAGTCATTAAGGTTAAAAAAGCATTCCCTAATGTCGAATATTTCATAGCAATTGATCTAGTCATTTCACGTTTCTATTTCTTGAAAAATTGAAGTTATTGATTACAACTGCGATATAGCTTTTCATCCTGGCAATTCACTTACACATGTTACTTGGGTTATATGAAAATTCTTTCTTCCTCAAACCGTCTGCATTTTACGTGTTCATTTTATATTTATATCCCTAATCTATACAGGCTGGTGCGGCAATACACCAGAAGCAAGGAACTTTTCTACACGCAGACATGTATGTGAGTTCCATAACCCATTTTAAAGTAGTGCTCTGTTTTGTTTAGTATAACCAAGAAGATATATATACCTACGAGTATTGTGAATAAACCAGAAAAATAAAATTTCATGTTCTACCCTTTAAAATGAATACTGGTCTAAAGTGATTTCATTTCGGATAATAACTTCAAAGTAACTGATTGGGAACTTATTACTTCGGTCTCTGCATTGAATTAGATACATTAAAGGAGCTTCTACTTTAACAAGTCAAGAAAGTGGCTTTTCCTTTTAAATTCCTAATTTTCATAGTCTGCAAAATATGTCTATAAACGGTATTAGATTTATAAACAGCTACTGAATTAAAACAACTAAACATTAGAACTAGAAAAATTCGAAGAAGGCTGAAACAAAATAATTTAATAGCTGGAAATTCAAGAACTCCTTTTCAAGAAACAACATGTTAAACGCCGTTTAACAATTGCCAAAGAACATGTAAACTGTCGCAATATTCTCTGTACGGACGTTTCTTTTGGTTAAAATAGACGTAGGTCATATGTTTGGAGGTCAACCAGTACTGTCCACCTGTCCTAATACACATTAAAAACATTGTAACAGCGGTGCAAAGATAATGCAAATATAAATTTTTCTTATTATAGTTCCCACGGAACACAAACGGATATTTGAAAATAGTAGAAAATGTAGTGCTCCCTTATGCAAAAGAGGAAATGCTCCTTATGTGTATCCTAATGCAAACCTAATTTAATGTTGCACATGCAGCTTACCAAGCTGTGTCAATACTACTACAAAACAAAAAAAGGAAATAGCGTCCGGTTTATTTCATCTGAATTAGCGACAAGAATAGTACATTTTTTTAGTACATTCATCCTAATAATATAAATCGATACTTAGGTATATAGTTCGGACCCCGTAGAGATTTTTCATATATCTAAATAATACACTAGCCATAGAGCCAGATGAATTGCCAACGGAACTACCCAACGTTTTGGTAATATTTCATGGGAGCCATTAATCACATTGAGAAGCGCCTGTTTTAAAACAGGTTTTTTCCAAGTCACTTAAAAATGTCGTAAAGTTCATCCATAAAAATAATGATCAACGAAAGCTGGAAATCTCTTCGTCGACAAATTACGTTACAAAGGATATGTGCAAAAAGGACCATCTACATATCATTAAGCAAAGCCATACAAACGATATTGGAGAAAAAAGGGTTGCTGGAGTATTTATGGACCTTTCAAAGGTTATCAGTACTATTGTAGTAAAGAAGCTAGAGAAAATGGGTTTTAGAGGAAACATGTAATGTCCAACACAGCCGTACTCAATAAACCGTTTGCAATGTGTACAACATACTTCAAATAATAAAAAATATCAATCGAAGTGGCTCAAAACAAAGTGAGGCTTGCCCCAAGGATCCGTTCTGGAAGCACTTTTACTTTTTACTATACACCAATGATTTGTCGAAGCAAAGAGGACTTTCGAGCTTCAGAAGCCATTTCAAGCTAGAAAGAAAAAGAAATGGAATATAAATAGACATCTTCGAACGTTACAAAGTTTGTGTATCTACAAGCGCGTGTTTTACAAAAAAAGCGCTTTAACGCAATGTGAGGTGAGCCATCAATCTATACGCCCGCGAAAGTAAAAAATTAGGGCTGTAAATCCCGCAGTGATATTTTGTACGGATTCACAGAAGTGTTATTAATCAAATATTAAAGATATGCAAAGATATACCGGAGAAAACAACCACGAACTAAAAATCTTAAAAAATTTCATCACGAAAACTTTATTAGAAAGGTGTTCGCACTATGCACAGGATTTCTTCACTGAAAGTATTACCGAATTTTAATTTTACAGCAATTTCTTCTTATTTTCTTTTTGTTATGTTCCATACAATGGACTAACAAATGATGTCCACTATGAAAGAAAATGCTAGTTTTTGCACAAATGGTACAAAAAAAGAGTAATTCTCCGTAACTCCGAAATTGTCCCTTTGCAGACTCAAGGTTTGTGATACTTAGTGCGAGGCTGTGATTAAAAGCAAAGGTCATATAATATTAAATTCATCAACATTTCCTGTTTATTACTACAAAATATTCCTACATTTTTACGTTTTACGTTGACACATCACTGCTATTTTTACGTTCGCGTCAGTTATGATTATTACTGAAATTAACAATACTGATGGCGAGATGAATAAAATAGTATATATTTACTAAGATACCTTTAATTGTATGAATTTTATAAGTGATACGTTCTTTCTTAAAAATTTTCAGCACTGCTATTATTTTGTTGGTAACTGTAAGTACATAGGTAACTGTTGCACAGTGTCAATTAATGCTTTAAGGTATCTATTAATTTCTTATTATTAAAATGACCCATCTCCAGGAATATAGAGGGAATCTAATAATAACCTCTAAAATTGTCGCTGATATAACTGCATGCTTGGACGTGCGCATCTTTTACGGATGGACTCGAGAGCATCTAACAGTAATGAACACTATGGGAATATGAAAGAAGCTCTTGAAAATTCTATCGTCCTTCGGTAGAATTAAATGGAGCTGCACGCAACAATAAAAATGACCAAGTATCTTTAACACAGAGGACGTATAACTTTAGAAAAGAAAAACTATTGACTAAAGCGACATTATTGTGTAACTATTACTGAACCTTGTTTTGAATTAAAACTTTTCTCTTATTTTTAGATCTTAAGGAGTTTGCGCCACCCACGGATACGCTGGGCTTATTTTCTATTTTTCTATCTGTTGACAGATCTCAGAATCAACAACTAAAGGGCACCAAGTATTTGTTGAATACTTGCAGTTCTATCCTTTTATATTTTTTAATTAGTGCAGTTAATTTATGTCTAACATTTCTCATAATAAATTAAAAGACAAATGCAAGCCTAGAATTTTCTCTTAATTTTCTATGGCAGGAAGTAGAAGTGGCTCTTCTTGTCGTAAACCTTACAATAAACTGACGGTTTGGTGTAGATAGATGCACGAATTTCTTTGACGCAATTAACCCGAAATTGTCGTCGCCGCCGCTACGAATATTTCGCGTTAGTTTGAGAGAGCCTTTAAGAATGAATCTAGCGAAACACCATCTTTCAAAGGTGACTCGAGCTAAAAGAGTCAATTGTCCTGCTGCCTTTTGGCTTCTTTACTAAATATTAATCATAATTAACTACGATACACATTTCATGTAGACAATATTTTATATTCTTACAATTTAATTTATAGTCCACTATTTTTTTCCACAATACCATATTACAACCTGTAATATGCTACTAGAGTCCCCGATCTAGAGACTAACGAACTGACATCAGCAATCATAAAATATGTATACTGTATGTCACAAGTATTACGAAATTATGAAAAACATAAATTAGAATCTATTTTTTATGTGTTTATAGGAAAAAGTTAAAGTATGAAAATTAAGGACTGGAGGAATATGATGATGAGTAATGTACTCTAACTAAAGATATATTTACCTAACGAACGGCGGGTACAAAAAGTGAAGAATCATCTATCATTCATTATTTGTGGTGCTGACAGCGAGTTATGTTGTATTTTGAACATACGCTTTGTTAAAATGAACAAATTTCTGGGGAGAGAATTTTTTGAGTAATTTCAAAAGTAAAATTAAGTACACTTTAAATGATCACGAAAATAATGCATTTTTTCATTTTTTTGTAGGAACAAATTATGCCAGCATGACTTGTTCCTGTAGCGAGAAATTCAACTCGATTGTTTCCACTAGGAAAAGTATGTCGAATTAATTTTTCAACAGCTTTCGTGTTGGTCAAATCGTGAATGTCCTCTCCGTTGAAAAATATAACGCGCCAATCTATTTTTAGATTGGCGCTTCTGATACAGATTCGCTGTTGCTGCAAAAGATGTCTCAATCAATAGCGTCGTGCGTTAAATTCGTTGCGGCAATAGTAATGGCATTTCGACCGTTCCCTTTCTGTGTTATGTATTTTGCGAGAAAGCACTTCCTAAATATTTATGAGGTTCAAGTCGTTTCCGAAACAGTTAGAGCCGCTATGTAGAATTGACATTACCATAGGTGGCGAAACAAGGCACAACTTCGCCTAGACCATTCACCGTTTTGGAGTGAATGGCCTTGGAATGTTGCATTCCTTTTACGCGAAACTAGGTCGTCGCCGCGGTATGACGTCACACCGCCTCCAGTGACGTAAAGCGATATTAACGCTTTTCGTTCTCTGAATGTCCCGTATCTTCGTTCTATTTTTTCATATCCCTGTCGAAATCCGGAATTGAAATCGATTTTTTTCGTCAGTAGGCATTAGATAATTGCCATCCGCCAAAGACCAATTTTGAGTGACAGACACTAATTTTGACAAGAATGGGTACTCAAAGTGCACGTTTGAAACTATTATCTCAATTTCTATCCTTTTGAAAGTATCAACGATATATTTTCAAATACATATTTTTGCAGAATTATGACTGTATAGAATCTCATTACATGAGCAAAGATTTTTTACGGAAACGAGGACTATGGAGTGCGTTCAATTATATGATAAGGTAGAACTAGATGAGTATAGGTAGTGGTAATTTTATTTGATTGTGCAAATTCCTCTCAATAAATATTTTATTTATACCAACAAAAATATTTTACTTAAGTGTAAAGGGTAAAACTATTGATTGGTTAATGAATTTTTTTTAACCTAATATAAAACGAATTGTTAGAGTAGAAAATGTCAGATCGTAGGAGCCCAATATCCGATGCCAATAGCATTATTGCATATTATAGAAATATTAACTCTCTTAATTTAAAAGTAATCGCGGCACACGGTGAAATTTCACGAAATCGTGTCCAAAATACATATTTCTGTCTTTAAAAATACATATTTATGATGGGAAGGAATTCAGCAGATAGAAGTCATTTGATAAATCGTATACATAACATTTTTATACGTAATATACAATGTTAATAAAAAATACGTAAGAAAGGAACTGAAACTTTATTCACTTTATTATGGACCGCCTGCTACTAAAGAAATCAGAAAACGTTTGCGTTGGAAATATTGGTATTTAAAACTCTCTGTTTCTATTTGTTCATATCCGAGCTTTCATCGCAACCCTACTTTGTTGTCAGATGAACTACTTATTTCTTCAACATTCACTTCATCAATAACTTTTTACAAGGCTTGCAGTCACCATAAAAAAGTGTAATAATTAAGGTAAAAAACACTATTGTGTTCCCAAGCAGCATCTTTAATAATGCTTTACAAGCACAGGCCCTCTGACTATTAGGCCACCGAGCCGTTAACTTACTAACTTACTTCCAGCAGCAGGTTTCGACCTATTTAAATAACTCACTTCACTTTCCTAGAGTAATATATATTAGAAATAGTAACTAGATTGATATATTGACAAAATGCCTAATTTCTGATTAGAAGGGGTATAACATCTGAACAATCGTAGAATCAATTAAGCTTAATTGACAAAAGCAATTAGGGGATTCTTTCTTTGGGGTTTTGGCTACGATTTCTAGAAATTTCGCATGTGTGCGCCGTAATCAAAAGTTTTTATAGTAAACTAATCTATCAATAATTTTGTTTTTGGTAATCAAACTTTGCACTTATAATATATACTATAGGGTACTTTTGATTGCAATCTTGCTTGGGAGGATTAAATTGATTATATGTACATTAGGCTTCAAGAAGCCTATTTCTGAATAAATACGTTCAAAGATATATTGTCAACTGAGGCACTATTTCTTTTTTTATACGCAAATGTATCTAGTGTGATTTCCTATATTATTGTCTGGAGGCAACCAAACTGTACATCTTATTGCAAACAGGAATGTTACGCTCGATATTTGGCCTAAGCTAGTGCAAGTCTTGCAGAGAAATTTTTTATGTTCACCATGCAGGCTGTCTCAATCTTCTAGAATTGTGGATGGCCACTGCGTAAACCGTAAGTCAAAATTGTCAGATAATGTAATAGGCACTTCCAAATATATTTCTAGATTTAACCCTTTCGAGCCTATTGGGTCATATGTAACCCAGCAACATACCTCTATGCAAAACATGTTTCACTCCTTTCCATTTAAAATGATATACTACATTTGATTTTTTTTTCAATAAAGTTGCATTTCGACGACTAATGGGTTATATTTTTCCCACTAAAAAAGTCTGACTGGGATATATATGTCCCATACAAAATGGCGGACTTTTTTTTCGAATAACATTTTAAGGTGTTTATTTCACTTACCTTCATCTTGTTGTTGTTTAAAAAAATTACAATCTAATCAGGATTTAATAATAAAAAATCCGGCTCGAAAGGGTTAAGGGGCGGTGAATAATTTGCAAAGCAAAGACTTACATTCTTATTTTAGAAATAAACCAAGGTAATATAGAGTTTAGATCAACAGTCTCAGATCGTCAATGTTAGTATATTTTGTTTACTGTTATCATTGTCACCAAATTATATTAATGCGAGAAATCATTTGGATCTAATTTCCAAACTCAAAACTTAATTTTGACTGCAGGTACTTAGTTGGGCTTAAAATTTTGAATTAATGCAATGGTTTAAGAACATAAACGCGAGCAACATTTGTTTGTTGTTATTGTAACCAAACAATACTAACACCAGAAATTACTTGAATGTAACATCTAATGCAAGACTCGCGTTTAATTGCAAGTATCTCTTTTTCTTTCAATATTCGATACGCATCATTATATAAAAACGTTACCAATTATTGCCGGTCGCAGAAATTTAGGGAATGTAGTGGATATTTTATATTATTAGAGAACCGCTTTTTACTAGTTATTGCGGTCGATGTTAATTTCGATTATATTTGCTACCAGCAAAACCGTCCGTCTCAAATCTTTCGAAATCGTCTTAGAAACGCAAATAGTACAATTGATGCATGGCACCTTTGCTTTTTCGATTTAACACCATTCGATTTTTTCTTTTGTAGTAAACGTAGTTCCTACGTTGAATTGTATTTCTTCCAAAACTGACGAAACATTGTTTGTCCGATTTTTGCAAACGGTATATTGCACGCACTTAACATCATCGTTGAATCAAATAGAAATTCTTTATACGTAATCCTTCCGGTTTTTTCGATGGTTTGCAACTTAATAAATTTTTATCCCAAACTAAACACCTGATTTATTTACCGTTATATATTAAGTCTGGAAATTGCCATAAATACGTATTTAGCCCCTTAGCAAACAAACAAGTTGATGATGCATTTCAATGCATTTTCAACATTTTTAATGCTTTCCGTTCAATGCCGACGCTCATCAACTTCGCACTGCGATATGTATTACACATAGCACATAGCACAGAAGGCCGGGAAGTGCCGACATGTAACAAGGCAGCTATGGAAGGCAAGCGAGAATGTTGCGCTCTAGTGATATTCAAACATTAGATTAGAGTGATTGAAGCGGTACCATACCAGTTTTGGAACGATTGATCCGGCCGGTATACACTACTTTTAGATTCTGCAGGCTCACCAAACACTCCTTGCAGACATTGAATAATTTCTGAAGTTCTCACACCTTCTTTCCACAAAAATAAAATTATTGCTTTTAAGATTTAACTGCGTCTTTCATGGTTACAAGAACAGTGCTACGAAAACGCGTCTGTATCAGTGGAACATCTGACTCAGACTCTATTGCTCTGGATAGCTGCATAAACATATTCAGATTTATCTATCACCAATAGCAATGTGTATAAATTCTGCGTAATTTAATTAGAACACAATTCCCAGAACTTTGGAAACATTCCTCGTATATTTATGGCATATGAATTTGAGCATATCTCACATATGTTATACAGGTATGAGATAGAGGAGCGTTGCATGTATACACGTGAGTGTTTGGTTAAGAACTACCTTTAATATCGTATGGTGTATAACATCAATATAAAGTAATATACAGAGTATATACAAATATATGACATCTCCCTTAGCAATCAACATAAATATACAAACACAATAAATACCAACATTCCTATAAACAAATAGTATATATATAAAAACAACATACCTTAATTAGTACAAGGGCAATGCAATACAACTATTTTTTATTATGATTCTGAGCAGTATATCTAGATGGTTGTTTCAAAACTCTGCTATACCTAGACTTTTTAGCCTTTTGTGTAGCTGGCGTTGATACTTTCTTAGAATCATTAGAAATTGTTACACAACTACCAGGTGTGTCGGTAATTCTTTTCCGGTTTTTTCGCTAA
>CACRWH010006292.1:0-27377 GCA_902655005.2 Marronus borbonicus
TACAATTTTCACAACTCTGCACAAACACGCATTACTCTGCAATTTTCAAACATGCAGGGGATTTCCCATTGAATCAACACCAACAATACTATTGCCTTTGACAATATGAAAGGTATAAAATGTGAGAAGAGATAGATTACCGATTTCAGCCAATGTTTATTTTATTTGAAGGCAAATAAGTAAATAACGCTTATTATTTGTTCGCGTACCACCTTTGGTGGGCTCGCGTACCACTGGTGGTACGCGTACCACAGTTTGAGAACCGTTGCTCTAGACTATGGAAAACAATTTTTTTTAACAGTTTCAGGCATGCTTATTTCTGTTTCTTACTAACATGGATTTTGCTAATAGAGAAAAATATGTTATGGTTTCAATAAATGAAGAGTGTCGTCGTAGTCGCCGTGTGGCCTGTAGGTTATATCAAAAACGTTTTCCCTACTTGTACTCCGCGAAATGTATTTCAGTTGGCTGGCGAGAAATTTAAGAGATGAAAGCTCATTTAAAAGAAAAAGAACTGTCTGCCCAAAAAAAAACAGTCGCAATAATGCAGCCATTGTTTTAACTTTTTAAGAAAGATAAAATACCAAAAATTTTATTAAAAGGAAACTTTATCTGAAAGAATTAAAAATCATTTTAAAATCGTTTCTTTCGATTACTTTTTGCAAAATACTATCTTCCAATATTTATATCCAGTCCAAAGACTTTTATCTACAGCAATGCGATTTTGGCCGAGTTCGTTTAAGTTTCATGTTTTCCGAGAATCCATTTTCTCCTTGTAAATATCTTAAAGAGAAATAAAGATAGACTATAATAACTGTAATCGAACTCAGCCTATGGTTTCGCTTGCAAATGTTAAATGTTAAAATAATACTTCAATTCTATGAAAAAGAACCATTAAATAAAAAACAAACACAAACATAACCATAAAATAATTTTTATATTTTTCAAAAATTTCTCCATCTCTTTCCAAGTAATACTCTGCTCTTCGCAACAGTTTACGACCAGATGCCAATCATAATGTAGCACCATTATTTCTTCTATATTCATTAACAATCCTCTGTCGTAGCCCCGTATTTTTAGCGGCACATCTTCTAAATATTCTGCCAATTCTTCAAACATGATACGCTGATATAAATCCATTAGCGTTTAATATTGATTAAAAAAACTTTGGTCGAATCGCAATGCCATCAATAATTCCGCACCATACATTTACATCCCATGATATAATCTATGGGTAGCACGGCGATTATGACAATACTCCTCAACTATTGAAATCATATCATATTTCTCTCTATTAATAAAATGCATAATAGTAAGAAACAGAAATGATAAATCAGCGTAACTGAAACTGTTTTCTATAGCTTGTTGTATAAGAAATCGGTTTACTTCTATGCAGTGGCGATACTATATAATACTTTTAGAGACCTGGGACGAAGGCTCCTTATATTGGATAGGATAAAGATGTATTCCATCATGCCTCAGTACACACGACGGTTTTTTCAAACCTCTCAAACTTTTGAATTAAATTTGATGATAGTATTAAAAGGATGTGTACATGTGTTATATCATTGGAAAGAGAAAAATAATTCGCTATTAGATAGGCAACAGAAAAATATGACATTCTATTTAAATTACGAAAGTTGATGCGACTTCCGATTAAATCGGAAATTATACCTTGTTGATAATATCAGAAAAATGTGAAATTCCAAATTCATAATATGTGCTTTGTTGTTAAAAAAGATATTGTACTGAAACAGGTACGTTGAATCATCCGGTTATACAGACTGTCTCATTAGAAGTTAATGGTAACATAAAAAATTAAAAATATGTTAAAAATATACCTGTATTTTTTGCTTCGTTCCTGTTTTATTTCTTAATTGGGCATTAGGTCCTGTTTATGAATACAGAAAATTTAATTTATGCACCACGCAATGCAGAAATGAGCATGTGTTCAAAGATAAAAAATGCACGGTATATATTTGTTTGTTTGTTATGCAAATTGGTAAGTCTCCGTCATCTTAAAAAGTCGATGACCCTATCCGATGAATTACCGTTCATTTTGTAGGCGTAATTAGGATTTTCTTCGAGAAATTAGAATCTCTAATTAGTTTGCCGTGTTTTAGATAGTATACTACTAAATTAAATTAACAGTCCATGCCGTTCGTCACATAAACTGCTTTTGGTGATTGGTAATTCAAAATTTTCAATTTCCCTTATTATTTGCAGCGTAGTACATTTTTCATATTTAGTTCCTAGCAGATTTATTCTTGTAAATATTTACTAACTGACAACAATTCGACGGCCCAATGGTAAGAAGCCTTGCTCTTAACTGCGGCTGAGTTGCAATATCATTCACGACACCTTGGATGATCACTAGTACCGCATTGCATGATCAGTTCGTCGCAATTTTTTGGCAGTTTACAATTAGCACTTTCATGGGTATTAAGCTGGCGTAGCCACTTCATAGACCTAAAAAGGTAAAATGCATTTTGTTGCCAATTTGCTACGCAGAGATTTACTGTGTTTTCGGGAAACGATTACTACGCTAGCTTAATATTAAGCTAGTCTAGTTACTCGCTGTAATTTTTGACTAACTGCAGCTATCACCACAAACTCAGAAGCATATTTTGTTGCTCTTGAATGTAGCGTGTATGTGCGTACACCTAAATGTATGTACATCCGAAAATCGCGGGGTATCAACGCTCAGGTAAAACTGGTTAACATTACCTTTGCAAATTCATTTAAATTCAGTATTAATGAATTTTCAAACTTCACTATGTAATAAAAGGTTCACTATAAAATATCCAAACAAACAAAAATTATATATCAACCAATTCTTACGTGTGGATGGAAAAGAGCAGACCAAGCGATGGAAATGGAATACCTAAGAAGAGTAAAAGGGACACTAGAAAAAAATACGAAATGACAAAATACGAGAAGATCTGAACATCGGATCAATAACAAATTTCCTTGAAAAAAAACAACTTGGATGGTAGGGACATTTGCAGAGAATGGACAACAAAACACAAGTAAAACGAATATGAGAGACTAAACCAATGAAAAAGACAAGAAGAGGAAGACCAAAAAAGTGCTGGGATCGAGCAGTTAGGAAGATTTTGTCGCAAAGAGGAAAAATGTGGAACGAAGCTAAAGAACTTGCAAAAATAGACTTAGTTGGAAAAAATGTGTGAAATAATGAAATGAATTTAGCCACCCCTACACCATACGGGTAAGTAGGGGTTCTGATTACATATGTATATATTCGTGCATTTTAAGGTAAACAAAATAATTAATATTTTGGTATAAGCTAGCGTAGCCACTCACTGTAAGTTTTGAATTACTCTAGATGTTAAGATGAACTCAGCGGCATATTTTGTTGCTAATTTTTTGTTTTTATTATGTATTATGTAAGAATAGAATCTTTAAATAATAACTTCTCATTACTATACTTTGACGCATGTGTTGATAGCTACCGCACTGCCAATATCGCTGAATCTTACTGAAAATTGTTACAGGATAGAACTATTACTATTTGTTTATTGAAGTAAAGCGTTGCAGGAGTGAACACCTTTTAGTTTTGCAATAAATAATTACTAAAAGAAAACGTTCTCTTTCGTCACTCTAATTTGGCGCATATATAGTAGTTGCTTACTAATAATTGATAGAATGGTACAAGTAGTATTGATTTATTAAAATAGAAAGTTCCAGTTATTGAAGGCGTTTAAATTTGCAATAAATAGATTACTAAAAAGAAGATACTCTACCCTCGCAAAATGTGGGGCATTAATTAATTTCGAATTAGATAGTCTCATCTGTACATATTAGTTCTATCTTCATATATATACGACAATTTCAATTACAGCTACCATCTTCCACAGAGGTGTATTGATGGGCTGTAATACAGCGAAACGCGCTTTTACACGTAGGGGATGTTGGGTAGCTTGCTTCATTATTAAAATATAGATTGTTTGCATTCATATATGTGTTAGGTATAGAGTATAAGTAGATATGTGAACGGGTCTACTAAAAGCGACTAAACATGTGAAAATGAGTTTTCTACTGCTGAAAACGAGAGAGTAGTTACGATAGTACAAGACAAATTGGTGACAAATGAGACATTTTAAGAGATTATATTCTTCCAGCAATCCCTTTTCTGCGATTCTATAATTAGTGAAATCACTAATTATATCGATTTGTTTTATAGAAACTTAATATTAGAAGAAATGTTACTGTTGCTAATTCCGTCGATGTAATACTAAAGTACAAGAGATTATCCAGGTCTTATGGTGTTTGGCAACGTAGATTTCGAATTCTAGCTAATTGTGGCCGATTAAATATACAAACTCTTCAATCTGTAATTGCGGTTACAGCTGTGTTACATAACATCGCATGTGAGGAAAGTGCAGAGGTACCTCAAGCGGATACCGACATTGAAACAGCTATTAATGCTACCAATAATGTGCCCCATCCAGAAAATTATTATAATGTGCCTGTGACAGAACCCTTCAAAATGCACTTTCATTTGTTTCGATACCACTATATTTTTTCGAGATATGACAATTAAAATTTATTGCGTTTTGTAAACATTATGCATCATAGCGTGATATCCCGTTTTAAACATCGAAAGAAATGGGGGAAAGAAGGGAAGAATGGTACCAAATGGTGGCATAAGCAGAAAAAAGCGAAAAAATCACTCTTCTTATAATATAACCACAAATATCACTGAAAACCGTTTTTTTTTGCTACATTGAAATTAGGATATCTCTAAATCGCAACTTGCTAGAGCAATTCTGCGGCCAAATTCGGATTCAGCACCAAAAACTGTACAAGAAGTGACATGTCTGACAAAATTTTGTTGAATCGTATTATTTTAGTAACTTGGAAAACTGATGCTTGGAGACAAAATAGATTTATAACGGAAAGAAGTATTTAATTTTTTATATATTTTATTATATTTTTGTTTTCATTCAATTATTAAAAGCTATTTATGTTGTACTATTTCCAGACTTTTTAAGCGACGGTTCTTAAAAAGAAGCTGTTCTTTTCTTAATTTGTGCATTCCCGTATACTTTCCCACATTGTCGATTGAATCCAAATGCAATACTCTTTCACACAAGATCATTTTCTTCTATTCGTCTGTTTACATTCAGTTACCTCTTTTTTGCAACTTACTAAATTGATTAATACCTTTTTTATGGTAAATTTTATGATTGCTAGATGTTTAAATTTGGGAATTCCCAATTTTGTTGTAATTTCATTGGTTATTTTAAATAAGAAACGATATCAACCATGTACATGTTGTACAACAGGCAATACTAAATAATATACATTTTTTCCGTTTTATAGAACTAGTACAGAACAGTTCATGCTTCAAGTTCAACTTCAGCTGAATTTATACTTTAACCAGTATGGAAAAAGCGGGCATTAGACTTTTAGAGTTTTATAGTTCTCTATACTTTTTCTTACTCATGTTATCCATCACATTGCAAAAGAAAAAGGGATTGATTTGTATGGCGTATTTGAACTCGTAAAAAGAACTGACACATGGTATGCAAAAGGTTGGCTATCCGTGTATTAATGATTCCCGCAGTTATGATGAACTCTAAAGCTTATATACGCCGTTACACGTACACAAAAATTCATCGCTCCAGCAAATGTTGTGAATCAAAATTAACGGCTACTATGGAAACTATGTTCAATTTACTCCTTCCATATTAACAGAGAGATGAGAATGGCAGCATATAAATTGAAAAAGTCTCATAACTGTAGAATTCGCAATAACTCGGAGCACACAAACATGGAAGCACCAGTAACAAATCCTATCTTTGATATAGGTAGCGAGACAACAATCTGCAAGATTTCCTACGATAAGTCCTTTAAAGTAACCTTGAATTAGGAAAAATGAAGAAATGCAGAGGGTAGAAAGTCGAAAACCCAAATCTGATACAGAAACGGGTCGAGAAATGGATGCTAGCGCTGGGGTTGGCTTTCTGCATAAATCATGGACGCAAATTACTTGTGCCACTTGGATGAGTTACCATGGTATCTCAAAGATATACTATATAAACCTATAGTGCGTCAATAACTTCCAGGGGAGCTGGATTATGTTCTTTATGGCAGTCAAGCTGCCATAAAATCACTAGCATTTTATGGTATACTGCATAAACTAATGTGAATACAACTACAATTTGTGTAGGTGTCAGGGCACAAAGATATACGGGCAGGCCGGCTAGCGGAAGAAGGTTTTAAAGTAAGTTTTATTGGGCGTGAACTTGGTCTAGGGATAACCGAGAGTCATCTTCATAAGATGCGGATTTATAAACATGAGTCTCTATGCAGACTTCCTGATGACCTGATTCTGCTTATGAATGTAGTCAATCAATCGGTCAAGAAGAACGTTGAATTCAGTGCAGTCTGTAGTTGCATGATAAGTGTGTAAGGGATGCGAGGTAGTTCTATTTGCGCATCAGAAACTTTAAACTGAAAATCTTATATACAAAATAATGTCAACCATAAATTGACGGAGGAGTTGGACCGTATAATACTACCTACTATGTAAACTTTTGTAATAAAAGTAAATTTATAAATTCCTGTGGCTTCTCTAACGTCGTCACATATTGGAGCCATAGATCATAATGTTGTATCCAAACGACCCATATCCCCCATTTTACTTTATGTATTTCTTATGAAAGAAATAATAGTATCCGTTTTACAACTTTCTTACATAAAAAATACACAGAAATAAAGCCAAACTGATCGTTGCTCGGATACAAGATTATGATTTCCCCTAACACGTACTTTATTGTCGTAAAACCTTTTTGAATACCTAATTTCAGTTCCAAATAAACAATTTTCGCTTTTTCTTCAACAAACCTCCGGTCAAACCCACGGCAGCCATAACCCATCATGAGCCAGGCTTACCACCTGGATGGACAAAACCACCAAGCCAACCTACAAGACCTAACAATAAGTATTTCACTGTTGATACTACAACTTCTACGTCGTCGTCAACTCGGGAATACAGCATAGAATCCCAGATCGTTATTATATCATCAACTCCAACTTCAATCCAACCCAATAAAAACGATGACAACGATTTCTCACCTGGGATACATCCACCGATGGTTTTGCAAGCTAACCCAAATAAAAACGCTGTTTTGGATTGGATTTTTGGGTTATTTGGGAACAGACCCACGCAGAAACCAACCCAAAGGCCACCTACTATGAACCCCGCTAAATGTAAGCACTGCAGTAAGTGTGATTTTTAACGTATAGTGAGCGGCAGAATTATATGAATTTGTATTCTTTAGGATGTGGAGTAAGTTATAAATATCATAGAATCGTAGGGGGCGTTGAGACGGTTGCTAACGCTTACCCGTGGATGGTTTATCTTACTTATTCCAATAGATTCTATTGCGGCGCTTCCGTGATTAATGACAGATACATTCTGACAGCAGCTCATTGTGTTAATGGGTGAGTGATCCTACCGTCACAAAGTCCAAGATAATAAAAAAGATCATTTTCTTATTTTACTGCAGATTCCCCAAAGAACGTCTAGCGGCAATCTTTTTAGATCACGATAGATCCACATCATACGAAACCAAAACTTTCACAAGAAAAATCTCTAACGTATTAAAGCACGCAAGTTACGGAGTTGGTGGCAGTTTCAACAACGATATTGCCTTACTCAAATTAAACGAAGCTTTGGATTTTAGCGGCTTAGTTAAGCCCGTTTGTTTACCACCTATTGGGAGGAGTTTCACTGGTCACAATGGTAACAAATAATCTCCCTTTTAATTCATTTATGTAGAATGAGCGTATTTCTTTCGCCAAAAGCTATAGTTATTGGTTGGGGTGCTACAGAATCTACCGGGCAAGTTTCCAACGTCCTAAGAGAAGTAGATGTACCAATTTTATCGAACATGGAATGTCGAAATACAGGCTATGGAAGAAGAATCACCGATAATATGATATGCGCGGGATATCCCCAGGGGTTAAAAGATTCTTGTCAGGTAAATTACACTCCTTGAAGAATATGCAATGCAATTAACAATAATCCATATATAGGGCGATAGTGGAGGACCAATGCATATTGCTAACAATTCCTTGTACAGTATTGTAGGTGAGTACAATATTTAAAAGTTTTATTTCAACGAATTTCCCGTTTTCAATTTTAATTTTTTTATAGGGATCGTATCTTGGGGTGAAGGTTGCGCCCAGGCCAACTATCCTGGAGTCTACACGCGGGTTAACCGGTATATAACGTGGATAAACAGTAATACAAGGGATGCTTGCTATTGTTGATAATATTTGTGATAATCTATTTATTGAATTCATATTGTTATTATTACTATTATTTTTTTAAGCATTGCAATAAATTGAGAAGAAACAAGTATCAAGTGATTATTTTTAGCGACAGACTGTTTTCATTATAGAGGGATTCTATCTCATCAAACGAGTGTGTAGATTTTTGCTCGCTTTCAAATAAGATCAGCGGAAGTTTTTCCAAAAGATAATGTATAAAAGAGCCTAAATACGCGCTTATGTGGTGCCTAATTGCTTTACATTACATTTTTGTTAAAAAAAAAATTTTTACGGAACACCTGTATATTATTTTAGTTTGGAATGGTCTGAGCCTGCAGAGATGTCTCACCCTCTATACCCTGTAATTTATTTATTTATTTATTTGTAAAAGTAACTGTCATGTGTTGTATCGTTGGAATCGTTGAGAAAAATGCCTTTGTTATGAAGTCATGGCCGACTATAATTTGCATTAAAAAATCTTTGTAGTACGCCAAGCTTAAATAAAAAATTTAGTTAGACTATCTTTTTAAGCACATAATTACTTTCTTATTTGCATCCTTCTTTTGTAAAAACCGTAACAACAGAGTTACAGGCACCAAACGTTCAATTGAATTTTTAAAACTGCAATTCTTTCTCCATTTTTCCGTCTCTCTGTTCCCGCTAGTTTTCAAAATCCCATGCTAAACACCGAAAAGAACTCACCCTATATATAATTTTATTGTAAATTTTTAGACATGTTTTCTGCTGAAAAAGAACATACACGTAGCGTCATTACAGAACAAACTCATAGAACAGGTATTTCCGATAAAAACATGTTCTTGTAACGCATCTCAACTCTTCTTTATTCACTAGCCCATCTACGCTTGATGGTCCTCCTCTTATTCAACCATAATCATTTTCGCAAAACCGTTGTTTGACCTGCGTAGGTATACTAACGCAAGCAGCTCAGTTGAAGATGTTCAGATACCTTGCACTGAAGTTTGCTCTTGTCTACTATGTTTACTTCGGTTCAACATTCGTAAGTCTAATATTTCTTTCTTTTTACTTTCTTGTTTAACTTACATTCTTAAATATTTACTTAGAAAAAGATCTATTTCGCTAAAAGAATCCATACGGATTTGACTGGACGACTTTCCTGTTTTTGTTTAGTAACACCAAATGCATATTTCTACGAATCAATTAGGCTGCTGCAGCTTGTTAAATTAGTGATTAAGATCGTTGTATCAGCAAGTGAATTACTTTATTTATAACCTCATTAGCGCTAAAATTAACATAATTGTGGTCGGATATGCATTAAGTACTTTCTACGCAATAAATGTAATCTTTAGGAAGTATAATTTGTAATGGAATTTGTGAAAAACTGTTTCAGAGTCAACAAAATGCTTTCTTTAATGAAAGTTACGTAATTTCCCCTGTATTTAATATTATTTTATTTTAACAATATGAAACGACTGAGGACTTGAACGTGATCACTTGTTGCTTTGATTGTTTGCTAAAATCTTCTTTTACTTTTACTATGAAACAATGTTGTTTTCTCCTAACTTAATTATTAATGACAGATTACCACACTATTACATTAGCCATTCACTCTTTAAAGAGAAATTGACATGTTAAACGTAATTTGAAGATTCAATCTTGATGTGAATTGTGTTGTTTCGCACTCCAAAAGTGGATCCAAACACGTTTGATTCTATCAGTTTCTGCTCTTTCGTAACAGTGTTTTGTTCTAACTAATCGCGATTGGCCCCTCCAAATCAAAGAACGCTACTGATTCAAGTTTAACCCTTTCGCTGTACTAGACGAATAAACTTTCAAACAGTGTTGCTTGCATTTATGATCTATGGATAATGATCTTTCTTTTTATAGCAGGTGTTAGAGTGCTTCGCCCCACTCAAAATAATATCAAGTATCATTTCATCCGCAACGATAGATAAAGTAATACTAACAGCAAAGGTAGATAAAATATTTTAATTTTCACATAAAATAAACACATTGCAAATTATCACATTTTATTGACAATTCTCATCGTTAGTATTTATAAAACCTTGACGTTTCCCTCAACACGAATTCTTGTGTGGAAGTATTGCTCTGATTTTCTAAGTCAATACGAAGAATACGTTCCGATACAGCGATCTTATTTGCTACAGATTCTTCTACATTTATCTGCGAATAACGATTTTCAACCACCCAACCATTTAGCTATGAGCAGATCACTTCCACCATTCGCCAGCATTGTATCTGCAGAGCGTCGAAAACAATGACGAGTGTACATTTCTGAATTTGGTAACTTCAAAAACTGTGCAATCTTCTTGGGAACTTTCTATAGGGTATTTATCCCTACAGGTTGAATTGTGCACTTTATGAGATGTGTTTCTAGAGTGTAATACATGTTTTCTCATAATTTCTAATACACACACATCAGGCTCATTGTTGGTTATGATCGATCTTTTTTGTTTTAACATCGACTAATGAAATTATCATGACATGTGTTCGATCATCAACATTAGAAAGTTCTAGCTTGTGCAGTTCATCTGAACGACACGCTCCGTACAAACTCATTATAGCAACAACCGTAGATAATTCCAAATCCGAATTACACAAACTATTCACTCTATCAATAATCCTGAAATTCATCTTAATAAACAAATAGTTGTTATCTGAATCTTCTGTTAAAAATCTGATATCATATTTTTCAAAAATTTTTTTGAGTTTGCACCGTCAGTTAACTTCTTTAGCAAAAAAAATCAGCATTTTTTTAAGTTTTCAAAAAAAATATCCTAGTATTACTTTTTCACTGACGCTATTGATTTTCTTTGTATATTTTCATTTTTGAAAGCACTGGTACTCTTTCTGGTACGTTATTCGCGATTTTTGAGATACTAATTTATCTACTGCCTCAAATGCCATTTCTTCCACATCAGAAGGCAAGTCTTCTGGTGTTTCTTCTGAAACATTATAGAAATAATTTTCGTAATCACCACCAATGACTTTGTGTACACTTTGTGCAAAACTCATAGCAATCCGTACATACTACGATTTGGAAGTGAGCTTAATATTTCTTAACCGACGTGGGCCTGACATCACTTCATCATCTGCTATGGAAGAAATAGAGTTTTACACACGACGATAAAAGTGTATTATCGACTTGAGGAATTAATTCACTCGGGACTTCGGCTTCCGCGAATTAAAAATAACTAGCGAAAGAATATAGCTATGGTTTAAGCAATCGTTAACTCTCATATTATGTAATTGTACACTTATGTAATATATACAGAATTTAAAAGAAACATGGTTCTCTCGATTATATCCTTTGACGATCATACTGTGGAATTTTCGTCACGACACGATTATCGTTGATTAAAGAAGACAACGAAAATAGAATGTTTGTACCAAAATCATTAGCAGACACAAGTAGGTCCTTCATTTAAAAAAAGGAATATCAAAACATTTTACAAATCTCGAATTATTTATAACTGTTACAAAAAGTAAGCTATCAATTAGATTTCAATTTTAGGCGCAGGAGTTTGGAAGAAATAACAAAGGTCTACTTATCTTAAGTCTTTTAAACAGAGACAATTGTCGTAAGTACCTTTGCAATATAAGAATGTAAAAATCCTATCTACAGGGTGTTCCGATATTTCTTTTAGGTTGTGGTGTCCCAAATCGGCAGGGTAGAATTTTAGGTGGAGAGACAACTAAACAATTCGAATTTCCATGGCTGGCTTATATCCAGGTTAAAGATAAGCAAACAATAATCCCAGCTACTTTAATAAATGATAGATACGTTATAACGTCTGCCAGCTTATTAAGAGGGTTAGACAAACATGGTATTAACTAAGTATATACTTCATAAAATCAAGATTCTTCCAGATCCACACCTTATGATATCAAGGTTTTACTAGGAGTACAGGATAGATGTAACCCAGACGTTTCCTCGACCATCTTCAGCGCTAAATCGATAAAAATTCATCAATTGTACAGTTCCTTGAATAGAGCGCATGATATTGCCCTGGTAAAGATTAACGGGGATGTTTCTTTTGATCGAAGAGTATCGCCAATATGCTTACCATTAGCAGGTACTTCAATTTATAATATTTTTATATTTTAATGTTTTGCAAATTTATTTCGATTAAAGGAAGATCTTATCTGGGTGAAGTAGCCACGGTAACGGGCTGGGCAAAGGATGATAAACTAGATAGTTTAAGTAATTGCAGACCGTTGAAATTGGGTCTACCGGTTCTAGGCGAAATGGAATGTATTGGAACAAGTCCAGATAGAACTTTTTATAGTGGAGATAAGAGATGTGCTGGTATAGTTGGTGCATCAAGTCCAATTTGCAAGGTAATCATTTAGGAATTACTTAAAGTATAAAAAATGTTTATGACTTTAATTTGCAGGATGATGCGGGAGGACCAATTATGTTTAGGGATAGGAATGGAATTTATGAGGTAGTAGGTGAGTCTATATCAAAATTTTCATTTACATGTGTCCCAGAACCTTTATATAAAAATTTCAGGGATATTATCAGACAAGAATACCTGCGGGAACCCACCAAGCACCGCCATGTTTACAAAGATTCCCGAGCATTTAAGTTGGATCAAAGAGAACACTTTGGATGCCTATTATTGTGTCAAAATATAAAATAGGAAACCGACTCTTCATTGTAATGTTTGACTTATTTATTTCTACTTGATTGAATGTGTTTTGCACAAATACAATATACTGCATCCCGCGTCTACAACCTAGCGTTTCTTATCTCTTCAGTTAAATCCTTTAATACCTTCATTTCTTTCATCTTTATCCTGTTACGATCGCTTACTCGTTGCCCATAAGAACGACGTCTCTTCAGCAACGATAACTATAACAAATTCAAACAGAAAATCTTTTGAAACTGATAACGATGTTTACTCTTCGAAATTAAGAAAAATTAACATACTTTCCCTTGTATAGCTTCCATGTCAGGACCTAAACTACCCAAAACTGGAGGTGTTACCAAACATAATTTTGATTTGGTCTTTCTATTAGTACAAGCGTTAACACTACGGGGACTCCTGCGCTGTTCAAAGCATTGCGAAATGCTCTTTAAATTGAACTCGGACTCGCATTGACTCTCAGATTCTAACTTACGTCCTGATCTATTCGAACTGGAGGAGATTGTTTCGTTGGATGTCAATAGACCCATGTAAAAGCTATAAAACAATGTTGTATAAAATGTAAGTAACTTCGAAAGCCCTAATACCTTGTGCTTTCGGAAATAGAGGATTTGGCATCTGAAAAATGAGATGACACCTCGGAAACGTTGCTTCTCTTAGTTTCGTCGCCGTATTGCGCTCTAGCGCTCTCAGTTAGTTCGTTCTTTTCGGGAATCCGTCTCCCCATTTTAGCATAGAAGATATTCGAATAGGTACGTTGCCCTTTCAAGCCCGCAAGTACTCTCCCCATATTATGGGAATTTCCCTTTTTCGATTTCATACCACGTATCTGTTTCTTATCGTGGGATTCCCTTCCTATATCTTTCAAAGATGTTTTTGGCATTTCGCGATCGTACAAAGGTATCACTTCGGATAAATCGTATTCGGCTTCAACATTTTTCGGATTCTCCAACACCTTGCTGCAGCTATTTTCCTGTTTAATGCCTTTCTGTTCCGGACTAGCGATCTCTGGTTGCAGTCGGCGGTTCTCGTATTTCGAGAAATTCAACCAGGGATTGTCGAAACATTCACTGTCGCTTGATTTTGGTCTGAATCCTCGTTCGAATAAGACGGTAATTTTGTCAGAATGGCTAGAATTTGTAGTTTTTAATTGTGGTTTGCCAGTTTCCTTCGTGTCATCTTTGGAAACATCTTCGTCTAATGAATCATATAGTTCGTCGCTATCCATTTAATCGAATGTGAATTATATATAGTTGAATGTCAGAATTATGTCAAAATTATGTCAAAATTTCTCTCGAAATTGAAGCGTCATATGTTCTGTTGTGATCAAACGTGGAATTTGAAAAAGCAAGACGAGTAATGTTTCAACCGAATTTAATAACTTCAATAAAAAGTCGTAGCTTTATAACGGGTGCTAGAATTAATGGCGTGTAGCGTGAAATAGAGAAATCAGATTTTCCGTTCATATATACTATAGCCGCAGGGTATTTTGTAAAATACTTACAAATATACAGGGTGTTTCAAATTTCCGCCACCAACTTTACCTTTTTTTATGTTAAATGGATTGCTATATTTTTTAATAATTATTCTAGTAACCACTTAAATTATATGATATATGGTTACGTGCACACACCTAAGTAATACTTTTGGCTATATAGCTAATTTTCTTAGTTTATTAAGGTTGCGGACTCTGACGTTTTTAAAACCTATTTTTTTGTTATCAATTTAGAGATTTTATATGTTTCAACGTGGTACAATGTGTGTTATTTACTAAGTATATAGGATGTTCAGTTCCTGCTGCACACGCAAAAAGTGTCTTTTTTTGGCGGAGCTCCTAAATATTATAACGTGTTTTTTTCAATGCCACCCAATTTTCAACATGAGTACGTTTACATCGTAAAACAACTACCACAATTACGAATTTCGAGAGTAATAAATTCTGCTCAATGTACGATGTAAACAGTCATTATTGCGGTACTTATAAATTACGATTAGTTCTTTTTGAGATTTAGTAACTGAGAACTGCCATTTCTCATTCGTTTAAAGGCGATACACACCCACGGTTATAGGTACCGACTTCAATGAGTGCGACAAACACCTTTTTATTTTAATAAAAATCCATTTATTTGCATTCACTCTGATAGTGCAATTTTCAAAAACAGGTGGTCCCAACATGGTCAAGTGCAAGTTCTTTAACATCGATATTCTGACAACCATCGCGCAAATAATAATAATAATAATGTTTATTTTCCAATACAGTAAGAAATACAGAACAAGAAAAGCCACAAAAGTATAACAAACATGTAAATTGTCCAATCAAACGGTTGGATTGAAACCCTAGCAAAGCTGGCTTTGATCGTCTATCCGACCTTTATAAACTAAATAAAAAATGATGAATAAGAGATATAGCCTATATCTAACTTAAAATTTAAATTCTGTCGTACATACAAACAGCAGGAGAAATGCACATAAATCGCAACAGAAATACAGAATTCATATGCTAATAATTATATTCTAATTAAGAGAACATCTCACAACCATAGACACATGATTCACCGCTGACCACTAAGATTTTATGCTTGGGAATAGTGAGAAAATTCCTAAATCGAAGTCCCAGATGATGGACATCAGTGCAAAAGCCAAGTTTATAATACAAATACTTGGGAAATTCTGATGCAATAATCTTGAAATAGATCACTCCCGCCTGCAACAAAAATCGATTTCTCATGCTCCTGTTTGCGCTTTGTGCTGTTCAGTGAGATGCAGCAGCCGCATTTTTAATGCATTGTTGTCGTAATCAATATTATGTTGGTAAGCCAAAGCTAAATTTCAAGTTTTCTTGATGAGGCTGTCGGTATTTTATTCCTTTTCTAAATTCTAAATTTTGGTGGAGTTGCGTCTTTTTCCACCAACTTTTGATGCTTTAACGGTTCTTTTTGCTTTTGTCTTGCCAAGATTTTCCTACGGTACCTGTTGTACCAGGTTGTATAGCGCCATCTCTTTGAGTAGTTAGGGTAATATAGGTTGAGAGAGTAGTACGCAGGTCGTGTCGGGCTCGTTGTTTGATTTTCAATGTACTAATATTTGTTCAGTTTTCCTAATAAAGAAGTAACAACACAGTACAATCCTGAATTATCCAGACTTTAACAAAACATACCGACGCAGATTCTATTTCTGATGGGAATGAATATGATCCGTTTTATCGAAATATGTGGAAGCTCCATTAAGGTTTTTCCTAATGGAAACCTATATTATTTAACACCTTCTACAAAGATGTACGCAACCATAAAAAATTTCTCTTTCTTTACGAACACTATTCAGAAATTTGCAAATGATATTTGTGTATACTCGCTGTTTTTATACATGTCATAAATTGTATTTCTAATAGCACATTGGGTAAAATCATGTTCACAATTGCTTTATCTCGTACGCGTTTTCGTTTTAGGCTAGTGGGTGCAATTCCTTGTTTAATCATTGACGAAATTTTGTTAGTAGTTGCGATATAAATATTTAGAGCACTCGCTACTCTCTAAAAACGAAATACTGTGAAAAATATAAAACATTCAAATTATTTGGCATAGATACTTCCCGCACATAAGATAACGGCAGTAATGGCCAGTTGTTGGCGCGTTCTGCTTCGAAATACGCGACTAGCGAAACTATTAACTCCTTCGACCGTTTACACAATGGTTTAGGCATGTTTTAGTTTTAATAAGATTTCATTTTAAACAGATATATACCAAGTATGATGGCCTTGCTAACCGGGGACGCACCTAGTTGACATGGGACTGTCAATCAGCTATTATTAATATACTTTTTTTATGAAAAATTGTGTGAATGAATCTCTTCTTCGTAATTCAGATTTTATACGGAATATTAACTTAAAAAGGAATACGAGGAATAGAATTAAGCGGTGTTCACATAGAGTGGTTCGGAATTGGTGTAATGTAAAACTATATACACGTCAAGCTTTGACATTACCACGACGCCTCATATTAATGTAGAAAGTATTAATTTGTACTTGTTTTTGAATTTGTACGTCATGATTACTGCAAAAACTCTCTTTCTGTGTAAATCAGTGCCAAGCAAATCATCAGTCTCAGTTGTTAAATTCTTACATCAATTCCGCACTACCGTAAGACTGCGTTTACATAAGGCCAATTCGCTGTTCTAATGCTAATAATAATAATAATAATAATAAATGAATTAAATTCCTCATGTAATTTTTAATATGCTTGAGTGTAGTCATACTCCTGCTATTACTAACAATTGTAGCAGGTATTGTGAGCACTAACTGAAGAAGTTTGGCGGTTTTTTAATATAGAAGATCTAATTCATTATTTACAAGATATCTTAAAAGATAGTGAGGTAACAAGTGTTTCTTTCTGTATACGAAACATAGCAACGATCCACAATTTTCTTTGAACGCCAGGATGCTAACTCCTTGATTGATATTCTCACCAATACTTTTCCCCCAGATCTTTTACTACTCTTCAATTAGTTTTAAATTATTATAGATAATACTGAAAATAGTTTTTTGCGCTCCTTAAAGTGGGATCGTATGGATTTGACTGTTTTTTTATCGGACAAAACGAACTTGTTGAGCCGAAAGATTTGATCGGTTAACAATCGGCGAATATGTACGGCCAAGTTGGCCGGGCTGGGCCAAGGTGTCTACTACTAGACGCGATGTATAAGAAACGCTATACAACATATAACAAGCAGCGCTAAAACTATTAGATTGAAATAGTTCCATAATATCTGGGTCGTATTCGATATTCTAACTAAAATACTTTCTTTATCTAGTATAAGATCAAATTAATTCGATGTAAACTATGATATTATGTAAATTGCTAGAATAAAACTCTTACTAGGTTATTTCCTGCATCGGAGAAATTGCACAGCGACTAGCGAAGTTCTAATGTAGTTCATTTCAACCTGTTGTCGGTGTAGCACCGGGAGGCGAAAAACGAGAACGACAGCATACGGGGAAAGTAAAATACATAGAATACAAACGGGATATAGAACTTTTCGTGGGATTATGAAGGCGGAGAATATTGTTTTGCGTATGAGAACATAGATGAGCGCATTATAACGGTAATTCTTTTGTGGGTTATGTAATCTATGCTAAAATAATGAGGAATTATAAAATCCTATAGCAAATGAGATTGAGAAAACATTTCCTTAAGTTTCCACATTATTTTTTGCTCACAATTTTCAAAAGTGTATGTTACAGGTATTTAAAAAGAGCATTTTTAATTAATTAAGAAATACCTGGTACCTTTTATTTACCTCCGATAAATGAAAAGGCAGTTCCGCCAAAATGTAGTCTGTTATATACGCTATAGTAGCTAGATATTACTGTTCAAATTACTATTAGATTTAGAGTAAATTTGCAAAACTTATCATCATATAGAAAAGAAGGTTTTTTTTTAAATTTAAACTGAAGAAAAACTAAACTAGTTATTAAAAACAAAAACATTTACAACAAGAATGCAATTGTTTAAATCTATTAATTTGGGATATTTTGAAACTAATTTATTTAAATAATAAGTACAAGAAATTCTAAGAAAAAACAATAGATTTGGAAGCATCGCCAAACATTTCGAAAAGAATTTCAAATATTATATTTACTTAAGGAATTAGACAGCAAAAAATTATCATCTTGGCCAATTGTTTTAAATCTTGAAAAGCATTTGTTTTGAGCTTTCGTTTTTAGGTTTTAAGTTAGTGATTATCAAAATATCTAAATTTGCTAAAGAAATGTAATTCTTTTCGATTTAAAAAATTGTATATTTTTTTTAATATTAAAGAAATTGTTTGATTTGGCTTTTAAAATCTTTTAAACTAAAAATTTATATAATAATAACTCAGAATCATACATTTCATATGCGATCTGAAAGAATACGACGATAAAGTCGTACACAAACCGAAATACTATTATATGAGGTAGTTTGCAAAATTTTAAGCCTCAACATGAAGATGGCGTCAAAAATATAATGGTAATATAATTATGCATGACTCTTTTTTTATTTCAGCCTTATTGGACACCCAGTTGTTGCTTAACGCGTTTTTAACGTACCTCAATTTAAACCGTACTATTTACGATAGTAAATGCATAGCTTTAAATAATTTCCTACTCTAATACTTATATAGCTCCCTAAGTAACCCACAAGTAGCAAGAAGATTTATAATTATAGACACACCAATTATATACGATTGTATAATGCTTTATGCCACACTAACTGTACATTTCTTTATACATACCGATGTTAATGAGGCACGTAATAGTTTTTGCGATAAAATCTACGAACTTTTAAATAAATTTATTCGTCTAAAATCTATTCGCTTCAAAATCAAACAATCCTATACATTCTATATAGAATACTAAATTAAGGCGCAAACATCGTATAAAATACAAAAAGTTTAAACGGATCACAACGATTAAAATCCAATGGGACAATCTTGTATAAGCAATATATATCTCGTGTTCAGAATCAAATTAAAGACAACCCGCGGTCATTCCGGTCATTTGTATCCACTAAAGAACGCGAGAAATGAAGATGGTGATATATTTTCCACAATCTCATCTGTGTGATTTGCGGGAACTTAAAATCAACATAGAGAAATGTAGTGCTGTTACTTACACTTACATCGCACCTTATAGAATGAGAGGCATCAAACTTGATAGGAGTCGCAAGTTAAGGATCTTGGAGTCCTCTTCTTAAGTGATTTTAACTTTTCGGAACATATTTCCAATGTGTGTGGCAAGGCAAGTAGGATGGCTGGTTTCGTTGTGGGTACATGTAAACCCTTTAATGATGTGAATATGATTAAGTCATTGTATCGTGCATATGTGTTATCAAGGTTGGAATATGCGAATTTGATTTGGTACCCGTATCGAATTTGTCGCTACATGCAGTTGGATCGCATTCATACGCGTTTTCTGAAGTACCTATATTTCCGATTGGATAGTATTTAGCCGGAAAGGGGATGTGACCAAAACCTTTTACTTGAGCGCCACATGAAGAGTTCACTGGCATCTAGACGAGAATTTAGTAGTGTCAAATTTCTGCGGAACTTAATTCATAACAGAATTGACGCCTCGTATTTGCTCCCGCGTGTTTGCTTCTATGTTCCACGTGCTACAACTAGATATACCTTAACGTTATACCCAGTCGTCCCAAGAATATTGAGGTATGCACCTGTATCAATTATGTGTAGGAATGTAAACATTATCTTTGGAGACGTGTTTTGATAGTGACTGTAAACTCGTGTTGTATTATATTTATATCTCTTTACTGCATGTATTATTATCATTTTTCTTTATATTTACCCTGTTATTGGTATTCCTATTGGGTAGTAAAATACATATTATTATTATTATATGCCATACTATATGGGAAAATCTTATTCGATAAACCGCTGCTGAGTGCTGTCGTTTCTTGTAAACATGATTGTAAAAAAAAAATTATTCCAATTTCTAATCACTTTACACCCATCACGAGAAATCTACCGCGAAATAATGTGACTATAACCCGTATTAAAAGGCTGCAACGTGCCTGTGTAGGTATATACATGTAGTACGTTCCGCTACCGATCAACTGTAGGCAATAATATGTCCAAACACCTCTACCAAAGCATTCACCAATTCAATTCGCCAACGTAATGGGGTACGGATTATCAAATAGACTTCGATGCCGGCTTTTAAACCTCCAAATCGCTTCCAACCTTTCCATTTCTTCCGCAATCTTGTCCAGTAAACATGGTGCCAGAATCGTACGCTATTACGACAACGACTACCACACTTTTAATGTGCTTTCTCAGTTCACTACCGGGTATGTAGAAAAGTGATCTTCTCGAGAATCTTATGATTGGGCTTTGTTGTAGGACCACCAGGAGTTAGTGTGCAGGACGCCTATCTCCAGTTGTACCCTATAGATAGGTCGGTTTGCAAACAAATTGATAAGATTCGTGATATTACGTTTGAGTTGTATACTAGGTAAGTTTTTTGTAAAGCTTTTCTCGTTTCTTACAAACACTATTATTTTGCTACTAATATTCCACAGAATTGGAACTAGAAATTAATTCTTGTTTTTATTTTTGAAATAATTTTAAAAGGTTTGTATTACTTGAAGCTAATAAAGCTCTTGTTTGAATTTAATCAATTTTCATAATTGGTGCCGCTGGCGCATCATGATGTCTCAAGTCTAGATTAAGAATTATGACTAACAATCTTGTGTTTCTTTATTGTCCATAATCCATGCATATCGCGAATTTAAATTGACTAAAGTATAAATAGTTATTTCGATTAATATAGAACTATTACTTCGAAAAGTGCTTAAATTATTACTAGTACAATTACTTAATACTGTTACTGAATAGTTCCATTTCTAATAAATCATTGGAAATTTTACAGTACTTAGATAAGGTACACCTTAACTCTTGCATTAATTTCACACTACCGCATGTAAACGCCACTTCACGACACCGCTTGTAACTATTAAGGTTCACCCCCTAAAATAATTGCCAAAATACTTTTCGTCTAAAGGAACTAAGAGCATTTGTTACTCTTTTGTAAACTATATAACAGGTAACTAAAACTAAAAAAGAAATTTTGTATTACTCCAACAACATAAAATTCTTTTTCAAAAATAAGTAATATATTATATAATTACAAAGTAGGTAAATGAAAAAGGGGATTAAACTTCACAATTATCTTTATTTAATGATTAACTTGCACTGAGAAAAAGGATTTTTTGATTCAAGGAAGCCTGCATTGAGTGAAAGAAATAATATTTTTCAACACGAGCAAAGAAATATTGCTTTCTACCAAAGAAAAATTGTTTTTATATTATTTCTTTAATTTAAAAAAGCATCAGACATTAATATCAACAAAACTTCATATTTGATATAACAAAATTGATATGTTTGAATCACAGAAGTTGGTAGCAATGAAATCATTAAAACCTCTAATTATTCTCCTCTAAACAACAAATCTCTAATTATTTTACTTTAAAAAATTGTTTTTAAATGAAAAAAAAAACATCATATTCTTAACCAAAGAAATAGTCACAATAGTGTGACTGCAACTATAATTTAGAACTCGTTACCTAAACAGTAAATTTTGTCTAAAGAAATGTTCAAAAATAATAAAGCTGCTCATGGTACTGGTGGAATCACTCATGGCAAAGGCAATGTGAGAAGAAAGAATCCTCATCAGCGGACATGTTTCTATCTACTTGGCGTCATCAGTGTTGTGCCAAATCAAAGAAATGTCAAGAGAGACATTTCTTTGACTTTACGAAATCATTTTTTTTTGTACCTAATGTTAAACTTATCTATTCTTTGACCCAAAAAAATATTAAAACAGATATCTACATATTTACTTACATCAAAGAAATATTGCTTTCATTTAATGAAATAACGCCAAAGAAAATATATTTCTTTCATTTAAACAATCCTTTTTTTCTATGTATCGGTTTCGTGTGTATCGCACACTAGCAGATCAAGATATTTTAGACTAAGATTATAAGTACATCCAGAGATCAATTAATGTAATTGAGGTATTCCTACAAATTCTAAGAAGAACAACCTCAAACAACTTGTTTTTGTAAAATAGGGAAGCAACGGATTAAAAGCTATGTGTTAATTAGATAGAACTAACACGTTAAAGCAATTTGTATATTATATATTTCAAATTGTTTATTTCTTGTAATTTAAAGTTTGAGCCTGAACCTTACAGCTAACGTGCAAGTTAATGATTTTAAAATTTCACATTCTTTCAGTTTCAATCAGTTTAACGCTAACAAAGAATTAACCTTTTTGGCTTTGCCATAACGTATTGGGTGATGTTTTTATATTTTCAACATTATTACATAATTACACACCAATGCTAGTAAATTCTGAAATATTTCCAAATAAAGCGAAAAGTTTTCTCCGTCTATATAAATTATTTTAATTTCTAGTAGATATGCTTCAGGTCGTTAAGCTTTTATTTGAATCCACTGTAGGTACGGCAATTTACAACGATCCAATTATCAAGAATTGCGTAAAAAATAGCTATATACTAACGAATTGGGTAAAAATATTACGAAAAGAAGCAAAGCAATAGAAAAATTAACATAACCGTACAGAAAGATGTAGAAGTATTAATTATTTTTTAACTCCGTCTTCACGAGAGTATCGAAACTTGTTGAAATAAAACTAGTGTGATCATGAGAAAATGTCAAAAGATTCCGTTCCGTCATTTTTTCACAAATATTACCAGTACCGTTTTTGATTTTTTTTTTTTTGATTTGAAGATTTTCTGTATCCTATATAATAATAATAATAATATAGCATAATTAGGTACTTGTATATGTACAATGTTTTTTATAAGTATATTATTTATTTATCTTTATTACACTTCTTAATTTCATGCTGTAATTATGTCTTTATGTGTCATAGATAATTAATCGACAGTTACCTGACGAAGAGTATATCCTTGGTTTGTAGTGTATGGTAGCCGATAACTTCCACATTATTCCGTTGGTTATATTTATTTTAACAGTGGATAAAAGCAATTACTAATGGTATACTAAAAATGAAACGTGTAAAATCTCGATCTTAACATAGATGCTGCCTTGATACAACTACGAATTTTATCTGCTTGTATGTAAGCACATATTTGCATTAAGATAATTTAAATAGCACAGTTTTATCAGTTTGGAATTTTTGCGTTCGGATATAGTGTTTCTACTAAGCAAGCAGGGAACAATTTATGGCTACTGTGTTTTGTTATTTTATCGGACAACCCCTACTGCTTTTTAGAACTTTACCCACTCATGCATAAATTTATATCTGATATAAATTACGTAAGCATACACTATAGCTAGCTTCCTATTGCCATTTTATTGTCGTAAATAAGAAATGATTTATTAATCCCATACCTTATATGTAAGGAGATAAATGTTATAGAATGAAAAGCTTGAATGAACAAAATTTATAAATAAACAGGGTCCGTCACAACGTCTGGCGGAGGATTTCATACTGGATAGCCCATGAAGAGATAAATTACATTAAATTAATGTACCTTGAGCACATTATTCAAGTTTCTTAAATTCAAGGGGTTTGTATTCAAGTAACTTGAAACAACGACAAATATGAACTAAGTTTGTTTTCGGGCTTCAAGTGAAGTAGTAGAAATGCTTTCTACTTATTACATGTCTTGAAAATTATAGTGTGAACTGTTAATATTCAAGCTACTTCAAGTAATTATACGTATATGCGTTTATATGCTATACTGGGTGTTTCACGAAGTTTACCGGCACTAACAGAGCATACCCCTGACGTAATTTAGAGAAATCTTTCCTAATAAAATTTTTACCTATCTGAATTAATTACGGAGTGTTTGTGTATGTCTCGATGTAAAGAGAGCTCAAGGTGCGTTCCGCGCAACTAAGCTAGTTAGGTTGTAGTTGTTCTTCAAGGGTGTGCAGAGCGCTTATGAAGAATGATATGTACCCATCATCATCATACTCAATAGGTACAACATCTACAACCTGAGAATCTTATCCGTTGTGTTGAGTTCTGCAATTGGCTAAATGGGAATGGTAGAGCTTATCATGTTCACTGTACAATTCACACGGGATGGCATAAACAACTTGCACAACTCACATATATGATCCTAATGCCACGGTGAAAACTAATTTCCAACAATGGTTTCATGTAAATGTATGGTGTGGAGTTTTTCATGATCAACCGATTGGGCCATTCCTTTTCCGGTGGTATGTACTTACACTTTCTACAAAACGAACTGCCATTATTAGTGGAAGATGTTTCCCTTGAAACGAGACGCCGTATTTAATTCCAGCATGATGGGGCGCCCCCTCATTTCTCCCGTGCCGCGCGAGGTTATCTGAACCATTATTTCCCAGAGCGTTGGATTGGTTGTGGAAGTCCTCATTAATGGCCAGCGAGGTCTCCAGACTTAACACCACTTGAATATTGCATATGGCAGTGGATGAAAGAGATGGTGCACGAGGTGAAAGTTGCAAGGCCGCGAAATGTAAACAGGAAGCAGAAATTACATTACGTCATAATTACGTCTAAGAAGAAAGCGATTCGTTGGATAAAGCTAATTTACTCGATACTGCATGATTCGTCGAAAGAATTTATGTAAATTTATGTTTAGTACTATGTCTAGACGCTTATATTTCTATACGCATAAATCAAATTAACTTAGTCGTATACATATCAAGTAAAACAAATAAAGTGGAAGCGAAATATCGAAATTTTATGCCAATTAACTTCATTTTCTTTTTATTATATTCAAGAAATACGCTACCCCATTCTAGATACTAAACGTTCTCTTGAAAAAAAATGTATCACTTTATATCTGTACCGTTTTAAGCCATACCTAGACCATTATCATTATTACGAATCTAACTATAAGAATAGAATAGAAAGTAGAACGAGAATTAAATAGTATCCGCGTTTATACTGACCCATAAGTTGGTGAGTGTTCAACGTATCTAAGTTTGCTGGAAAGGGTCTGCACAGTGCTAAACAGATAAATTTCAGAAAGATACAGGTTGGTTTAGGTGTATCAAGCATCACTTAAAGTTAAGATCTCATCACAAATGCTTGTGCATTTACCAATTGGTAGAAATGCTAAATCAAACAACATAATTAAATCTACTAATTCCCATGATTAAACTTAAACATTTATAAATTGAAACCTGCACTAAAGTAACGCATTGAAGTGTTGTAAAGTGTTTATTCAACGTAACAAGTAACGTATTGAAGTGTAAAATTCAGAGATATAATATATCGTAGCACCTCCACCAAAATTGTTTATTCTCACCTTCTTTTTTTGGGTATCAAATAATTAAATATCCTAAACTTTACTTGGGCTTTAGAAAATAGTACTAAACTCTTAATTTTCAAAGTATTCAGTCATGGAAACCATTATTAAATATTACCGAATTATTTAGATAAACAAATTTGTTTCTAATTTTAAGACAAATTTAAAATGATTTTTCTAACATTTCCCAACTTGTGAATTCGGCTACTAGACAAGGGCAAGCCTGTATAACCAGTGTATATGGAATTCATGGCACCTACGCACGCGATATTCCAGTTTGTATACCTTTATCGCACTTGACACGTTAAAGCAATTTCTTTACTAGCTACTAGCGAGAAATAGGTCATATTTTGCTTAGATACCATTCCACATCTAACAGTAACCCTGAGCTTGGTATTACGGCTCGTGTTGGCGTTTTCATAGGAAATATTGCCAACAAATGTTAAAGATTATTTGATTAAAAGATGGAGGTGTTATAATGTAGATTGTTTCTATTATTTATTATATTTTCATCGTATTTCGAGAGTAACCCTTTTATTATCGTTAATATAACTTGAAAAAGAGAACATCTTTTTAGAGAGACAGATATGTTTACATCTCAAAAAATTCTGCAAGATGAAAGACGGCTCGCGTTAATTAAAAAATACTTTGAACCGGCTCAACAACGAAAGCACAAAAAGTGTATCATGGTATCGTGAATGGTGACGAATCATGCATTTATTCCCATCAACCCTAAAACCAACCATTAATCTGCTGTGTGGATGTTTCTAGATGAGGAAAAACCAACAAAAGTAAGAGTAACTTTTGTTTAATTTTCAAGCTACGCTGCTACAATTCCTTTAGAAGATTGAAGAATGGTGAATGTCGGTATATTGCTCCGAAAAATCCACAACCCACAACGATAAATCATTCTCTACTACGATAATGCGAGTTCACATAGAGCTCACAAGACGTTTGAGTTTTTAAAGCAGCAAAACATTGAGTTAGACCATCCTTCGTACAGTGCTGACCTAAATCCCAATGAGTCCTAGAACCAAGAATGGGCTGCGCCGCTAGAAGGAGCCTCTAAAATGGCAATTTTGAATGTTCCAACTGGCACAATTTCTGTTAGTTTGAAAGACTGAAAAGTGTATCAATCTTTGGGAAGAATGCTTTTAAAAACAATAAAGCAGTTTAAGTCCATCCATTGTTTGCTGTTATGGTTATATGCAAAAACTACAAAGACAACCTTCGTATCGCTTGTAAAAATTATAGTTAGCACGAAGTTTCATCATGTATTTCTTTTACTTGATTTAAAGGAAATAAGTCACCCTTTTGCGTTAAGCTAACTAAACAATTGAGTAATCTGTCATAAAGAACTTCGTCCTATATTTCGTAGGTTCTTTAGAAGAAAACATCTTAATTGTCTAGGCTGAAGGTTAACAATCGGCATATATCTTACTTCTCAATCATATGCTTGCCATGTATTTATTATACTTCTTGTTTATTGTTTGTATCGAAATATACGGCATAGACGTAGTTATACGTGGTCATGGTTTTGTTGAAATTGTTCTAGGTGTTTTTTTGTGAAGTAT
>CACRWH010006293.1:0-27344 GCA_902655005.2 Marronus borbonicus
CCCCCGGAAGTGATAAGATAACAACAGAAATGTTTAAAAACATGAGTATGAGAGGAAAACAAATAATGTTAGAAATATATAAAATCATATGGAAAGAAGAAGAACTACCAAACGAATGGAAAAAAACGTTAATTGTACCAATATATAAAAATAAGGGGGATAGAAGACATTGTGACAATTATAGAGGCATATCATTAGTAAACACTGCTATGAAAATAATGGAACGAATACTAGACAAGAAAATAAGAACAGCAATAGGAGATACATTTGAAGAACCACAAAGCGGGTTCATAAAAGGCAAGAACACGCAAGACCATGTTTTCTCTATTAAACAATTAATACAAAAGATGTCACAAGAGCAGAGGAAATTATTCTTGGCATATATTGATTTGGAGAAAGCATTTGATAAAGTACCAAGAGAGAAATTATGGGATATTCTGGAAAAAAGGGGCTTGAATAACAAATTAATACGACTCATACAAATAATATACAATAACAACGTAAATGCTGTCATCTACAATAACACCGAATCGGAAACCTTCAGAACAACAGAAGGTTTGAGACAAGGAGGAAGCTTGAACCCAGTCATGTTTACTACGTACATGGATGAAATACTTAAAGAATGTACCAGAAGAAGTAAAAAACTTACAGTAGGACATATGAACCTACAGCGGGTGGCAATCTCAGAAGGCGCATTCGCAGATGATGTAGTACTGATGGCAAAGAACGAACAAGATCTACAATTAAATTTAGATATATGGAACTCTGTACTGAATGAGAATGGAATGAAAATAAACAAAAATAAAACGAAAGTAATGGCAATAGGAGAAGAACCAGTATTAATGAAGTTACAAATCGAAGGGACAAAAATAGAACAAGTAAAAACTTTTCAATACTTGGGAGTTACAATTGATGAAAGCGGGTCGCAAGAAGCTGATATTAATAAAAGAATAGAAAAGACAACGAAATTGTATTATGCTATGAGCAGTAGATTTATAAATAAAAAGGAAATATCTAGTACAACAAAAATGAAGATATTTAAATCTATCTACCGACCGATTCTAACGTTTGGCTGTGAATCATGGATATTGAACCAAAAACAGAAAAGTAAAGTACAGGCTGCTGAGATGCGATATCTGAGAAGAGTACGAAGAGTTACCAAATACGATAGAATGAAAAACGAGGACATAAGAAAAGACCTAGAGATAACGCCAATTTTAGAATTTATTGAACAAAGACAACTAGGATGGTGGGGACATCTACAAAGGATGAGCAGTACAAGACAACCGAAAAAAATATGGGAAGCAAGAATTGCAAAGAATAGAAGAAGAGGTAGACCAAAACAGACATGGAATATGGTAATCGCAGAAATTTTGAAAAAGAAAGGTGTAACATGGACAGATGCAGCTAAGATAGCAAAGGACAGGGCGAAATGGAAGAAATTTGTGAACAGCTGAAGAAGAGATACTGCCTACACCGTTTAACGGTAGACAGGCTTTGGATTATATATATATATATATTATTTTCTACATTTTTTAAAATATCTTTCATTATGCAGGGTGCCTAAAAAAAGCAAGACGCAAGTTAACTTTTTTAAATAGAGAGCACTGTATATTTTTACATTTTCTGATTCGACGTAAAATTAAAAATAATTTTCGTGTAGCGTGCAAATGTGTTGCAAGGTGTGATATTATTTAATGTACAGGGTCCCTCAAAAGAATAGGCGTTGAGAAACTTGTTTCAACAGTCACCATTCACCGTAAAGAAATTAATACACATGGAAAAAAGATGCTTTTAGAACTGTTTTTCTTAAATTAAACTAAACTAACTTGACCTTTCACTGATTTGTTAGAATTTAAGCAGTCTGTCAAAAAGAAGGCGAACAACAAAGTATTTTATTTTTAACGAATTAAGCTTAATTTTAAAATTAACAGTGTTAACAATAATAGCAGATGTATAAGATTAAATACTCTAAAGGTAATTTAATGATTTGGTTAGATGTTGAAAATGTTCGCCATTTGCTACTTGGTATTAATCAAGTTCTATTGGCTTTATTCTTTAAATAACCGCATAGGAAAGATTTCAGATATGACGATCTCGCTGGAGGCCTGTTTGGAACAACTTCATCTAAATAGGCTTGCACTTCAGCAGTCTAATGAGGCGCAGCCCCATCTTATTCAAACCAAAGCACGTCATTCGATAGGTCTGGATTTTGTACATTGTAGGATTTATTTATTTTAATTAGCGACCCTCCAAACAACTAGCGCCCATTAATTATGTTACCAATAGTACCTGCCCACATGTTGATTTTTCGCATGTGCCTCACGGTGTTTACTTGTCCATCGAGGCAAAATGTTGATTCATTAGAAAACAATAATTTAAACTAAATATGGGTCATTGTTGCATAAATTTTAGAGGCCCTCGCAAAATTACAACTCTCTGTTAAAGTCGCCAGATGAAATTTCTTGTCTCTTATAAGGGTGATATTTGTCTCTCATGTAATACATGTAAAAGGGACGCTTTTGCAAATTTCCAGCCGAATTATTAATTTCTGTATGGTCTTCTTGAACGCTTAGCAAGTATAGTTCTTCACGTGTTCTTCCGGGTTTGAGCCATGTCTTGATAGGTAATCGAAAACTCGCCTACAATCATATGGGGCTTCTTAGGTAGAAGGAAAGGTGGTAGGCCCAGTTACCACGATAACTTAGCTTACCTTCTTCTGAAGAAACCTCCATTACCAAGGCATGGTTCAATCCCAGAGCCCGTTTAGTTTTCCCCGTTTACCTTTTATCTTGAATGAGACAAGGCGACCCGGTCTAGGAACATCCCTAATGTGACCTGACTATCTCGTTAATGTATTCATATACAGGGTATCCATTAAAGAAATAAAGCTTACTTGCGTGCTACATTTTTGGGCAACACTGTATAATGACAAATATTTTGAAAATATATAGAAAATAAGAGATAAAGTTGAATCGTCTTTAAGATAATGAACTTATTTCATACTTTATGTCCTCACTACATTCACACTTCCACTAGTGAGCAGACAGTACAGAGGATGTGGCCGGCAATTTTGTTTTAAAATTAGATAAACTATTAGAAATTCGCATTCCTTCGGGAACTTCCCTAAAAATGGTTAAACCTATATAATTCGAAGGATTACACACATAATGTCACACCTCCCTTGGGATATAAATAATTTATTTTGTCGTCTGGTCTATTTACCCTTAAATGTTAAATGCGTACGTAAGCATAATTTAACCAAACAAACGACAACAGCGACAAGATTTAAGCGCAAATACATCATAACATTTCAAAATCAGCTGACTATTATTGTAAAACATTGGTGCCTAGCGTAATATGTACCTTGAAAGTACATTTCCCGTTAAATATACATTACCCAATGCCCCATATATACCGATAGAACCTTTCATTTAGACGCAATATTTTATCCATCCTGAACAGGTAACGAACGACATTTTCACGGGAAACATATTTACGAGGAACGCGGACAGCGCACTTAGCGCAGCATATTTTTCCGTTCGCTAGTAAAACGAACGTCAAAAGCGCGCTCGCCGGCACCATTTTTCCCAGCAAAAGTAAATAGCACCCGTTTATAAATCTCAATAAGAAGTTCAATAAGCGCGGACGAGCCGACAACAAACATCCAGCGACGCCGAACGGTAAAATCGCGAATTAAAACGTTTCCGGGGCTGGAGGTGGGGCCTCCTCCTGTCCGTCATCACATTAGCCGCCATAAATCTCTAAACGGAGATTTTACTCATTAGTTCCAGGCACCGATGACATAAATCCTCATCAGCGACTCGTACCTGTACGTCGGATTTGTTGTTTTAGCCATTACGGAGAGGCCGGATGTTGCGCCAGTACCATGCCATAAGAGCACGACGAGCGCAAAATGTGAAATGATCTCTTTATCTTCGCTAGAGCTTTTGTATATGTTTAGATTTAGAGCGTGAGCTTCGTTGTTTGGTTATCTCTAGTCGGGCTTAATGAACAGCTTTCCCGCTTTAGCGTATCGATTTCTGGGAAATTTAAAGCTCTAATTGAATAATTACTTATCCCCTGATGTGCAAAAGGTAATAAAAGCTTTATCACATTTACGAATAGAATTTCAAACATTTCCACTTACGCCTCGCATCAATGAAATTTCTTCAAATTTTTAAAAGTACAAATATTTGTTACTGTTTTTCTCGAAAGAAGTAATTCCTTCTTGTGATAACGGGTTCTGGCAAGCGATAGAATTTATTGCACTTTTTGGCCCTTATTGAAACCCAAACTGAAGACGCAGTAGCAAGGGATGTTGTAATTGTTTTGCGTCTCATTTGTTCCCGAAGATGCCTTCCCTCGCTATTCGGAAGCAGGGAGAGCTAGCAGTGTGAACTTCGCTAAGCCGTCACTCAATGTCGGCTTCTTGGACTGGAAACTTTAAGCGAGTTGCGGTTTATTAGAAGGATTTAATTTAGTCCGCAACGGAGGGGCTGAACGCCACGATCGTTTGATTATATTGCAAAACTCGTGCTATTGTTTCTGAAATGTGGTTGATTTTTTTCCCGTCTCTGGCGCGTAAATCACGCAGTTGACGCAATGAAATTTCTGCAAATAGAGAATGCCGGGAGACGAGTTCGAGAAGGGAGCGACAGAAGCGAAACAGCGATAAATTCAGTGTAGGAATTGCTTCGAACTGCTGCCGTAACGTAATTATTAGAAAGGCGTTTTCTGTAGGCGGCTGATAGCGTTAACTGTTGCTGAAAGATGAGAATTTTTAAGACTTTTTTTACTGAAAGATGCGTTCATAAGCTAGCGACAATTACATATTTAAAGATTAGACTTTCAAATTGACGCTTTTTCCCCAACTTTTGATACTAATTGTTTTATAGGATTTTCATTCATTAATCTTTGACGCACATTCTCCAAATCTAAAATAGATCTCCCCTGCGCTAATTACACATGTAAGTAGGACTTCATGCATGCGCCGACGTGAATTCAATTAACGATATCTGCCGACTGTCGTTATATAATTTAATTAAATTTGCATCTATACATTGAAGCCATAATTTACAAAGAAGCTCAAGTAAAGATACAAACGCCGGTCGGCACATGGGAAAGCGGCCGTCAAACGTGGAGCGCGAACAATTCAACGTCGTCTCGGTACATTCGAAATGTGTATGTTAATTGGAAATTTTGCCAAATCTGAAAGCGTACATTGTGCAAAATAATGGAAATCTCCCAAAAGCATAAAGGAGCAGTCGCCCGCGTATTCACAGTGAGCATATACAATAGAGTGATGTTACCGCTGACAGCTAATGTTCCTACTTATGCCCATTCACGATAGGTATAGAGAAGCTAACGTAACATTTACAATGTAGCAAACATCGTCGGTTAATTCGGAAAGTTTCCGACATCGACACAGAAGCTGTTTACGGACAAACGTCTCCCGGTGTTTATAATTCCGCCCGTACCCGGCAGGATGTAATTGCCGGTTATTCTATCCAGGAGAATCGAGAATGTAACGTCTACAAGAATTGATATTGTTTCCAAATTAATTGGGGCAAGGAAAATAAATTTGTTTAGCGGTGAAATAACATTAGAGAGAGGGGGAGAATATCAATCTCAAGCATTTCTTAGATCAAAAGATGTTCGAAGCTTAACCAAGAATATATTTTAATGAAATAAATAATACACTAGAGTATCGGAACACTCCGCACCAGACAAGTAATTTTATTAATTACGAACAATTGCTTTGGAAATTGGGGAGTGTGCAGACACTTCACTGTTTGCTATATGGTCCCGCAGTCACTGAGTATTGTTATTGCAAAAAAAAATACACAGTTTAGCAGGAGTCCACCCCATCTGGATATCGTATCCAAGTGGTTTCTGACATCAATGTTGTTTGGTTACCATGACAACGGTAAACAAAACACAACCATTGATCAAAAATGTTAAGGAGAAGTAGCTATTTACGAAATGGTTCCAAAAAAGATACCTGAAAAGAATCAATACGTTTGATTCATGTATTGAGTTGAGGACGAAAGCTTCTACCTCACACCGCTTTTTGCCTCTCAGCTTGCGTCGCTAATTTCTGGAAAACAGCAGAATAGACTTTCCCAATATAACTTCCACAATAAAATTGAGAAAATGAACATTTTAATCCATGTGCTGCATAGTTAAGTAAATAATATTTTAACAAAATAACGGTCCATTTTAATTCTGTATTCTACTAGTTGAATAAAAGGATTAAAAAGCTTGTGCGGTAAGTTTAAAATTTGTATATTTTAAGCGATTTTCTTCCAAATTAATCCACGGATGCCCAAATGTTATCTGAAACTATTCCAACATTTGCCGAGAATTGTGGTCTGGACCTATGTGAGCTAGCAGATTTAGGATTTGACGGATGCTCCACTATGGCTGGAAGAGAAAATAACCTTGGAGCAACGTTTTTCCATTGTTCTTCTCACCGATTCAATCTCGTTGTGAATAACCTTAATTCTGGTCAAATGGTCCAAAACGGCATAAGTCCTATTAAGGAGGTGAAATGAAATTCTTCCGAGAAAGCTAAAAAAAGCGGGACTCAGTTTCAAATATACCTGTGCTATGTGAAAGTAGATAGTCGTCAAAGTATTGCTCCATAAGGCCGCTTGCTGAAAATTTTGTTTGAATTCTTCATCACGTTTATGTTTTGAAAAGTTTGAATAGGAAGATCTGAAAATGGAAAGTATTTTGCGTTATTACTGTGCGTAAGTAGGGAACATTATAGACGGGTTCTATAGCAAGTGCGGATGCTATAGTGAAATATCCTTGATATCCAGTAATATAGCCTACAATTTTACCAATGTCAAGGATAAACTCTCCTCGGACCTGCTATCATCTGCTGTCCATCCGTAAACTTTTCGGATTAGTTAAGTAAACATGATATTCAAAATTCTCAGGACGCCAATTCATACCTGGAATAGACCATTTTCCAATAGAACCATCCTCAGACAGATCTCGAAGGCAGTTTCGAACATATATGCATACATCACGGTCGGGCTCGGAAGGTTTACGGGTATCGTTAATTGAAGTTTGCAGTCGCCTCAAGCGTGGCCCGTGTGTTATGTTTCTATATCGTCGGAGTATTTAATTCGATCGTCGATACTCGTAGCCGAGGCGCTCCTATTGTTCTCGACGTGTTCCGTGGGACGTAACTAATGCATTTGACAATAAACGTTGACAATAATCTCGCCGGGGCCGTGGACATACGCGAAACAAATCCATATCCTAGGAGAATTTGCATATAATCCCAGCGTGCAGGGAGGAGGCTAATAGAATATCTGATTATGTAGGGAATATATCAAAGGACATTATTAGTATAGCGGTATATTGGAATATAAATTGACTGTTTCAGACGTACGTATGCGCGTAGCGGCCGGGAAGATATAGTTAGGGCGTCATTTCCGTGTAAAATTTCCGCTATTGGTTTCGTACCGGTTAAACTGAATTAACTTTTTTACGAATTAATTGACGATGGACGACTGCGTGTAGTTTTCTTTTGCGAAACCCAATATCTAAATATTTTCAAAACTATTACTTCGACTCTAATGCAGTCGCTATTGGCATTGTTGCTATTTCGTGAAAAATCGAAAAAGGGCGATTGAAAATTATTTTGATAGATCATCTAATTTTTCAAGTACTACCAACAACATTTTAATACCTCACATAAAGAAATTTTCGAATAAAAGTCGTTTAAAGAGGAGAAAATACATTTTATTAATAACAAAAAGCAAAGACCGAAAAGGGTGTATGCAGAAATTTGCGCAACACCAGAACGTGGCCACCTTCGTTGTTAAATTCTTAGCCGTTTATCTTAATTAAAATATCTCTTATCTTACATCCTGCATCTACACGCAATCTCTAAAATATCAATATTCAGTTAGTTAATATGTAAGCTTCACATTCTTCATGAGCGGACAGTTCCCATGTTTCCAGCTTTTTCCTGTCGAGAAGCTGCAAATGTGAGTGTCCGCTCCGCTGTTTCGTTTCCGCTGTGTATAGTGCATGCAATGGAAATGGGCAATGCGAAAATATCTGAGGCATCTTACGGCGAATGTCTTTCGAAGGTGGGACCAACGTCTTCGGAAAACGAATTCGTTTACATCAAGTGATCGAAATGCTGACAGACCAAAGCAAAGACGCACTGTGCAAGCAGAAGAGCAGACTTTAGACTGAATAAACGGGAATCCCTCAATTACCACTATGCAGTTGCGTGTTGCTTTTAAAAGAAAATATCCTGCACCCATATCACATTGCTAACAACTGCGACACGATTTAAATAAACATTCGCGATGATGGTTTTCTGAGAGATATCCCTTGGAGCGATGAATGTATATTTAATACATCCCAATATAACATCCCAAACTTTGGAAGAAGTTATAGATGACATGCCATTGAATGTGCGACCCAATGCGCTGTACATGCACGATGGATGCTCTTAATGTTAGAAAGTGGCTGGATGACCATTTTCCAAACAGATGGATTGATCGCGACGGTCCGCTATCATGGCCCTCTGGGCTATCCGATCTTAATCCATTACAATTTTTTGCTTGGGGCTTTATGAAAAAAAAACGTACACGCTACGCTTCCCCCGATGGCGACGAAGTGAAGGATCGAATGAACGCAGCAGCGTCGGAAATTAAGTCAGAAATACAAAAGCTTCAACTACGTATTGAAACCGACTCAATTTTAACATTGAAAGCAATTAAATCAATTCTAATTTTATTTGTTTTTTAATTATTTCGAACATTTTTACTTTGAGAAATTATTGAAGTATTGAATTGAAAAGCCTTATTTTGCCATTTATTACATTAAAATCAAATTAATAACGCAAAACTTCATACGATGGGTTTTCTAGCCACCCTCAATTACCGCGAAACTTAAGTAACATGTTGCCAAATGTGTATCTTTTTCCTGTGAACACAGGGGGCAAAGTACAGCATTAACGTTTTCGATTAAAAAATATACAAAGGACATCGTTGTATATAATTTTTTGGCCTATTTATTACACGGTAACATCACTATTTGTTAAAACATGATATTTTTGCTTATACGTTGATTTTATGAACAGCAGGCAGTGAATTTATTTCATCATAATTATTCATTATAATCAGAGACGCACTAATAATTGTATTAACAATTACCCAGTTAGAATATATTTATTAAAGCAAATATAATTTCGCATTGTTTAATTATCTCTTTACAAAATAATGTGATTGCGAGGACACATTATTATTATGTTGACAACAATCCATGAATCCATTTAGGAACGTTTCATTGTTTTCATGGAAATTAAATGAAATAATTTTTTTGTTCCATACGTAACAAGATTTTTTTTATACATAAATATGCCCATTTGTATCAGAAGTAGTTTTATTTCACCATACGCGAAATACGTAAAATTGAATAACGTGCATCCTATATATGAAAAAGTATCAATACTTTTAATTAATTTAATTATTTTTACATTTTTTATCCGTTACGCAATACCTACGAATTACTCGCCCCGAGATAATTTGATTTGCATGAAAAAAAAAAAACCTTTGCGATTATATTTATGCTAATCCGCGCAGATTGGTCGAAACTGTTTCGCGGCGGCAATAACAGAAAAATCCTCGGTCCGTCTAAATACAAATAAATATAATCGTAAATCGCAAATTTCCCCGGGGATACAAAAACGAACTCGCACTCGCAAAAACATTTTCGTTGCCGTTTTTTAATCCGTCGGCGACGGGTAAAAAATGCTTACACGTCTCGCGTACCCAAACAAACAAAAAAAAAAATAAGGGAAATAAGAACGTAAATAAATTTTCACGGTATTTGTTTTTCGGATGTCTGAGCTTTTTAAGAGAACGTAAAGAGCGGGTGCGACCTGACTATCTTCAAACTTTTTCCGACTTGTTTTGATAGCTGCACATTCTTTCGGATTGAATAATGGAACCACCTTCTTTACACTCTTAAAATATTTATGATGGTAAAATGCCGCTTGTAACCATGTTCCTCAACGTGTAAGGATCGGTTGTGGTGGTTCAGGGGTACGAGAACACAGTCCGTGCAATTCGCGAATATGTTTTGGAAATTTCAGAAGCACACACACCACCTTGCCCATCCATCAACCACATCCGCAAATGTCTGCGAAAGTTTGACCGAACTAGATGGCGGCTTAATATGGTTATTAATGTAAAATAATTATTGAAAATCCCGCAATTTAAAATGCTACATGTTCAAAAATTAATTGAATACGTCCCTTTTGGCAAAAAAAAATACTCGACACACACAGGCATACTTTTAGAGCGGCGGATTGATTTTTAGCCTGAGGCGCCTTAAACCCTAAAAAGGTCCCTGTACGTCTACAATCTATTTGAGGAGTAATTTTTTAACAATGAAGTATATCTCAAATTGCGGTTGCCGAGATGCAGTCAGTTGAATACGATGTAGTACAAGCTGTGGATATTAATATTAATTACGTCTCCATCTTTTTCAAGTGCAACGGAAACGTTGTTACCGATTTCGCCGATTACATTTCGTAAATTAAACTTGCGGATGTTATTCTGAATTACAAACACGTTGGAGGATCACTCCAACTCCCGTACGGAGCTTCCGCAACAAAACGGAGCTAACTGAGAAAGAAGAACTAGGGAGACATGCGGGTGCTTTTATTCGAGCCGGCTAATAAACCAAAAAAGAATGAATGCAAAAGGGAAACGGCTGCACTTTCCAGGAAGTTCCCGTTAGCATGTTCTTGCAATACGTTCATTGTACGAAATTTAATTTACCTCGTTGCGCTGGAAAATTCATTCTTCTCGCCATCCAGCAGTTGCACGTTTAGACAAAAAAAAAATTTCGTATCGAAAAATGGGTTGTTCTGGTAAGGAATTTACTATCTCTAACAACCATATTAACCATTGCATTATGGTGTAGAATCTGTTTCCTGGCCAAAATTATTATAAATATAAATTGAAGGGGGTTAAATTTATAAATTTTATTTTTAGACGGTAATTTTAATAAAATACTTTTAAAATAAAAAAAATTAGGTTGAAAAGTGTCCCCCAGATTGGGAGTTTTCTTAAAAAAAAAAGTCCATTAAGCAATTTGTTTGTGCTGCGAGAAATCAAAATTTACTAACGTGAATCACCTGAAAACCACAGGCACCCAACATTAAACACTTGGCTAAAAATAAAGCAAAAATTTAATTTTCTTTTAAAATTAAATTTCTAAATTTAATAATCGATTCATACCATAGTTTGTTACCATTGAGGCGTTTATATGAAAGTCGAATTTAATTAGCAGAAATATCGTCTCGGTCCTCAATCCCGAGCTTATTAATTAAAATGGTTTAACGTTGATTAATTGGCCGATTGAAAATCGTTACTTCCACATCCGATAATCAAGAATTGTTACACCGTTACATTAAAATGCAGTCGCAGCTTTGTACAACACAACGAAAATCCTCCCAAATTGAAAGATGGAAAGATTTTATACAATAAATCAATTTGACAGCGCGCCGATAAATAACGAACCTTACTGGATAAATCTAATCTTTTAGTAAATTGTAAAGAAATGAATTTTGATTTATCATTCGCCACGCCGAAACGGATATAAATTCTCAATCACCGGAGGCGGCATCTTGCGAAAGTAATTTTACACCGCCGGAGTAATTTGAATCCTACACGGTCCGACGTTGTCTAAACATTCGCAACTAATCATGTCACCCCGAATTGCGGAACTGGAAACCGCTCCCCTGAGATTTTCAGCTGTCATAAGTTTCTCGATCATCTTCTTCGTTACTGTGGATTAGGGTCGGTAGATTTTAGCTTTTAAGCTAACGCGAGCTTTGGAGAAATTGTCCAATCTTTGTATGTGCTGTACCTACATGATTAGGACGTTACATGAAGCAGGGAAATATCTTCAATCCCATGAATTGTTCAATCGCCTACGTGTATAATGGTTTACTTTAAGGAACTCGTCAGGAATCGTTTAAAAATTATTTATGGATTAAGCAATATTTTCGGGAAAGTGGCTTTCGTAATAATTTATTATCATCGGCAGCACAAATTATTTGGTTGCACTCCTCGAAGGTTATTTTCAACCCGACTTTATTTCCCAATGCATTCATCAGCCCAAGCAGATGCCAAATGCATTTACGACGAAGTCGTGGACGTTTTACAGAAGTGATTGACGAGAATCCTGAATAGTGCTGCCTACTATGTTAGGAATTAGGCTTTGAAAAAAAATCAGATCAGTTATCTCAACCCTCCAGATAGAGAGCTTCTGTACCGGAAAATCCTATGCTTTGAGCCATTCATATGCCATTGATTCCGCAGCCTCCGAGGTTGTTAATCTAGCCTCCTCTAAGATTCCTCCCGTTTCCTCTCTGTGGACTCTAATTTTCCGATTGTAATAATGCGAAGAGTTACAAAGTAACGAAGTAGCACTGAAAGATATCTCATGACCAGTGTCCAGATGATGTCCAACGATAGCCTCGCTCGCTTAACTTCGCCTGTGGCGTGGTTTATAGGTTGACTTGCTGTGCTAACTGTGGCCTACCTTTCCTTCTACTAAAGCAGCCCCACCGTGATCAATTTCTTCCCGCTCAGTTTGTTTCGCCTCTGGCTAAGTGTAGCCTAGCATCTTCCCTTCTCGTCGCGTTTTCGATTACCTACCATGACACGATCCGAAAGTTTTAACAGTGGCGGTGGAAGCCTACGTTATTATTTCAAGTGATTGTTGTCCCAATTTTTCTACGAATTCGCAAGATAATCCAGTAGGATTCATAAATTCTCGCGCAAAATCTTTTAGGTCGCTTTTACCTCTCATCAAATGGAGCTCTCTTATTTCTCGAGCTCCTTATATAATCCCGAAATATGCTACGCCTACAATATTTCATCAGGACATGACGTTATTATTACATGCCGACCTGGCTTGTCTTCCGCACGCAATTTTCCCCCCGACGAACAAATAAAATACAGCGCATTAATGCAACGGTAGTATGTTAGCTCGGCGAAAGCGGGGGTGAAATCATTCCCACAAACGTACACAATAATTCAGGTTGTCGTCTATCGGGCTAAACGGGGTATGTTCGCGTTAATTTATTAGCGATTGTGACATCGCGATAAGATTAGATGCACACTCGGTTCCTTTGTACGTGAATAGCGAAGTGCACGGCATATATTATCCATTATTGGAAATCTACAATCAAGTATGATTAAGAGAACTCAGATAGTCACGAATTCCCGATTGTCTGAAGCGTGTACCAATTATGGAAATTGAACGCCGAGCAAAAAAGAAGGCCCCGTCGATTTCCGTAGTCGATTAATTGAATATTAATGATGCCAAGCACAAGGAATAATTTCGCTGGATTTTCCGTAAGACGACTACGAGAATATCTACGTTGTTAATGTTGTTCTCGCGCGAATATTTTGCGAATTATCTCAAACAGAAATATCATCATTCAGCGTAACGAGCGACATGCAACTATGCAATGATGGTTAAATACGCGAACTCTAATTAAATTTTCACAGAAAAAAGTTGATTGAAATTTTCCATAGGCGCCGTAGAAATAGCGCACAATATAAAAGAAGCCCTGAATACCTATTTAATTAAATATCATCCTAAAAGTATACAGGCATTTCGTTGTTTTTGTTTCTCCGGTCCGTTCCGCAAAAATCCGTTCATATAGCGTAGATGCAACCGTCTACGGCGCGAAATAATGCCCTAAAATTAATAAAAAATAAAATTTCTGCCCGTGACCCATTCATTTCCACTATTATTTATTTCTACGTCTGTTTATGACTTTGCCATTAACGTAGTTTGCGCGCTTTCGAAACGGGCGCTTACAAATAAATTCATTTAAACACGGAATATTGTACGATGGAGGCAGATTTTTCGTCTAAAAAAAAAAATAGATAATTCTCGCATTGCACGTCACAAACAGTAAAGATAAATTTTGGATAAATTGTTAAACGTAACTTGCGTCGATGATTCTATTTTTATTAAATCAGACAGCTCAACATTTGTCTCAAAAGATACCAGACTCTTTTCCTTAATTACAATGTCTGCATCTGCGGTTATTGAAACCAGATTCTGTAATTGAACAATGCCCGTGTTTTTTGAATAACATGCTTACACGACAATAACCATTAAAAGCTAACCAACGTACGTTAACAACAAATCCAACTGCGTCGATTAAATTGCCCGCCACGCAGATTATTTCTAGGGAAGGTTAATCAACGGCAGTTCTGAGAGCCGAATTTCATCTTCATTTACGAACCTATTGTTCTTTACCGCCAACAAATAGCCGGTTATACAATGTACATCATCCTTAAATTATTACGTCATCTAAAAGTACCACCCAGCACCCGTTTTCGATACAAGCACAATCGAGGACAGGGTGTTCGATAAATTCTAGAAGGGGTTCGCCGGCGATTTTACAGTACCGGATGGCGGTAATAAAATTCCGAAGCCGCATTTAGATACCCTAACCCCATTAACCTTTATCGTGCCCCATCCAGCGCGGGAGCCGTTTTAATATCGCCAATCTGCACGCCAATGACCCGGTTTATGAGCCGCGTAAATATCTCGACGAAACCGCTTCGGAAAACATCTCCGATCATTCGTACAATTGTTATTCGCGCTTTTACAACTCCTCCGACCAGATGCACTCTTGGACCGATCCGCCGATACCGCCTTAAAAACTCGTATCTGTTTTTATCGACGTAATTTATTTGCAGGCAGAGAAATGTAATAAAATTATTACATTTTCATTTGTCTTTATACATTGCGGTTTTGGCTATGAAATCGCTCTAGTGATGCACATATTCATTAATCATTAGTTTCATAATTTTGACCTGGTAGCCACCAGTTTTCGGGATGAAGACTGCGTTCTTGTTTTTTTTTTTTTGCGGAGATCCTCTATGGAGCCACTTCATGGATTCTTGTTTTGCCAGGAAGTCCCGGAGAAACAAACACTTCTTATCACCATTTGATCTTTGTCATCCGCCAGTGTTGCCAAATTTTCCTCACAAATTATTTTTGTTCGGGAGTAAGCAATATCGAAATCCAACGTAACTATTGCTTCTGATATCGCTACTTCAAAAGCTAGTTCGTCGACTCGGTTCTCATTTCAATAGGTCATCCTGGGTCATTCCCTGCACCATCGAATTTTTTTTTTCAGCAAAATTTTACTGTAAAATATGCCGTATTTTTTCATATACATTAACCACAGTGTCCCAAACATTCTGGGGTTCGCTTTCTTTCTTCGTTCGCTGAATTTTACACGGTCCAGTAAAATATTTATTTGCCAATATGTTTCCAGTTTTCCATCTTCAAGATGATTCTAGTGTGACTAGCCCCAATCGCGCGAACCTTATCATTGCTAGATTCTTATAAGTACTCGCACTGCCTCTCCTTCCTCTCGTATCGGAAGATATAAGAACGCATGCTGCTGCTTCGAGAAACGGGAATTAAATTGCAAATTACGCTACGGCTTTGTTGAGAAATTATAACGTATTTGATGGCTTCTATCTCCGCCGTAGCTCTTGATATATATTTTCATTTCTGCGGAATTAGATTCATTCACCTATATTGATTATTTACAATGCTAGTGCTTTGCAATAATTAATTTTTTTGTATTCGATAGGCTTAAGTAAGATGCTCCAATATTTGCGATTAATCTAATATTGTACTTAAAATAAGACTTCGTGAAATACGCTGGCATGGACATGGAAATAATGAAAAACTATGTTGAAACAAAGTTATGAAATGGATCTCTTTCCAATAAAGTCGAACACGTATCGATTCTAGGTTTAATACCGCAGCGTAGCACTCTAATTCACGTAATACGCTTGAGAAATCCAACACCTTGTTCCATGACTAATATATCAACTCATTCGTCCTTTCCTAAAGATCTCGCCCGATCGGAAAACCGAGCAAAACGATGAACGATCGCCGCCCGATACCGTCCGCTCCGTTCGGCGCGATATTATTCAAGCGTGCCGCTAAACGCTGACTCGAACATTAACTGGAAAGCGATGTTAGTTAGTTAGCCAGCAGCGAGCAGTCTACTTTACTACCTTCATAAATCGGTTCCACCAGTGCTCCGCGCCCATAATAACGCTTCGCCCTTCCCGCTTGGAACATACCTCTTTCTCGAAGAGATGGGCTAGTTATTCCTGCGCGTGTCAGAGCCCTTTATAATATATTAGCGTAATTTTTCAGCGAATATTAAAATATAACGCTGAAAAGGGTTGGCGTCCCCTCTAATTTGATCTCGCCGACTAATTCGCGCGTATAAATTTAGAAGTGTCAGGCCCTACATCTATTAATTACCGACGTTACTTCGCTTGAGTTTTAGATTTGTAAATATGTACAGGATATTCAGATGTACCGAATATTTTTCTTAGAGTCTGACTTAGATACATGTACGTAAATATTTTCAATTTTAACACTAACAAAAGAGAAAAAAACTGAGGACCACCACTAGTTTTGCAGACCTCCCGCCACCACGATCTGCAAACAAGATCTTCTGCCACAGAACATGCGTTGTAACGTTAATAGAATAGTCGTGCGTATATCCTCGCGGACGACAGCGCTTTACATCTGCAACAGACTTTGGATAGGCCGGTTGAGCGGTTGGGCAAATAAATTTAAAAAGCTTCTAAAAGCAATAAAATCGGAGATTTTTCACTCCCCTTCAGTCCCCTATCTTGGCTTGTTCATGGAAAAATGGTTAACTTGAAACGGCCAACTAATGACTTGTTAGTGTCTCTTCTACATTCAGACCTATTTTAACATACGCAGCGATAGGTATACTGCGGCCAAGGAGAGAATCACATCCTTGCAACCTGAACAGACTAAAGTCTGCGCCTTATCACGCGTGCTCTATTTTATATGAGAGACATGACCTTCAAATTCCATCCAGCTCATAGTAGAGCCGCATGATAAACCACCGCCCAGGATTAAGATCTGGAAGGTTGCGGAGAGATACCTCAAGAGGAGGATTAGGATTATGATTATGACATTAGAGGACAGGAAGCAAATCATAATCCTCTTTCACAACTAAAATAAAAGAAATTTGAGGATCGTTTTAGGCTTTCGCTTAGCCGACTTTTTGCGGATCATTTCCAATTTACGTCCCGTATGTCTATCCGGTCGAGTTTATAATTGCTTAAGTTTAAATGAATTTTGAAATTTATGCGGATTTCATGCCCACCAGACGGTCTCGGAACGCTACCCTAAAATACGGACATGCAATTAGCCGTTTCTAGGTGAATTTATCACGCTCCATTTCCGGTTCGCCATTTCCGGATGTGTACACGGCGACGGTCAGTGCTTTGCCAAGAGGCGTGCATTTCCATAAGGAAGCGGTGCACTCTGTACACGGGACAAATGGCGGCGCGTATTAGGTGTCCCGCAAGATGGTTAGTTTGAGCGTATTCTAAGCGCCTAATTACTAACGGCTCGCCTCGTACAAGTAGTAATTAACTTGGAAAGAAATGAGAGGTGTTGGAAATTATAGAGATCTCGAAGCTGTTTACTAGATACTTTAACGAAGCTCTACTTGAGTTCACTCCATACGGCGTGAAGGGAAGGTGGCAATGAAACATGTCGTGCTTGCAGCTCGGCAGGCTCAAAGATATGGGAAAAAAACAATTTGACGTTGCTGTTTACGCAGATATAACTCTATTTGACTTCTACGTAAATCAACGCCATCATTGAAGGACGCTCCAGAGAAGTTGTCGTTGGTGAATATTGGTGAATAATTACCTGAAGAAGAAGAAAGGATGCATTACCTCAATGGCCAAAAATGCGAGGGTTCTCCTCCTTGTGTAATAATGTAAGGATAGACAATGGCTAATAATGGTTAAAATATATTGAAAAAAACGAGAACAACAAGCTCTTAGAGCGATTCGTAGTTGGTACCTGTTAAATTTTGTATTTTCATTCATATTTCCTCCACATTTTGGAGATAAAAAAAAGTGCAAAAAATGATTGTTAACCAGATTTCATTTTGGTGCCTTCAGAGGTAACCAATGCCAAATGCCTTTCCAGTCTTTGTGACACTTAGCATAGTACTTTAGCTGAGCAGCTGTACTAATAAAATTACATACCGTACATAGTATACGTAGTAGGTAATTACTAACAATAACTAAGTCTTCCAAAGAGGAACACTGAACAAGGAGCGTATCATTAAAAAGCAGGCAAAAGACGTAGCTAAACGGGAATGGTAACTGCAAGGTTCTCTGCCCTCGTCCTGAGGGAGTGCTATAAACCCTTTTTAAACCTAAATTTCGGTACAACAGACGCTCCCTTGGGTGACGAGTTCGAGGCTTTAAACCGCGAAGTCGGCATCCCTTTTCTATAGAGAGACATCGCAGTAGGCTTCGCGAAATGGAATTTCCACAAAAAGAGAGTGCTGTAGAATTTAATTAGAAAAATAAATAAATGAAGTGTAGGCTGTTATGTGTAAATAAATGTGCCACAATTAAATTGAAGGAGATTTGTAAATAACAATATATTCATGCAGTGGCGGCTCCTTGTAAAGAGCCAACCATTGCAAACCACAAATTAATCATTAAAAAGTTTTTATTTTCTTTAAAAATACGAACGTTGCTCTTGCCGTGATTTGATGCCACGCTTTGTATTTATTTATCGTTATTTATAGTGCAGTGTATTGTCGTGCCGTGTATCTGTGTGTTGTTTTTTATTACCATTAGAAATGAGTAGGCCTACGAACAATTGAATATGGGAAAAGAATCCCGAAAATGGATAACGAAATTCCGAGAACGGGCAGGGAAATCCGAGAAATGAGCGTGTTTCATGTAGCTATTCAAGTTGTTCAAGCAGGTTCAAGTAGCTGTTTAGGCCGTTTAAGAAGTTGTTCAAGTTGTTCAAGGAGCTGCTTAGGCCGTTCAAGAAGTTGTTCAAGTTGTTCAAGGAGGTGTTTAGGCCGTTCAAGAAGTTGTTCAAGGAGCTGTTTAGGCCGTTCAAGAAGTTATTCAAGTTGTTCACGGATCTATTCAAGCTGTTCAGCCATCTGCTCAAGTTGTTCAAGGAGCTGTTCAAGTTTTTCAGGAAGACGATCAAGCTATTCATAGAGCTGTTCAAGCTCAACAAACTCGAACAAAACAAACGCAATCTACTTCTTTTGTTTGCCTATGAATTGGCACGACCACTCGATAAAAATTTGCAATACACCTCTATTCACTCAATGCTAGTTACAAAAGAAGTTAGCTGCTGTGTATATTTGAGGATGGTGTGTTTACCTGTAAATAAATATTGTACGTAAAATGTCTCTACATATAAAACATGTAGAAGCTCTCATCATTAATAAATATTTTAAAAACCTTCCACATAAAAGAAAAGCAATACAACGATAAATTTTCGAATTAAATATTCGACTCGATGAATGTTATACACTGGCTGGAATTAAAAATGCACCACCTCTAAATGTATTTCCGAAGAGCAATTTAATCAATTGCTTATCATATTGCATTGGTCTAATTTGTTTTTCAGCATTGACAACAGCCAATGAGTAAAATGCGTGCAGCACTTGTGAATAGTGCTTCCCAGACGATAATGTGCACCTTATAAACAATTAACTCCCTTCGAATGTTATTATTGGGCTACATAAAGGCCGTGTTAGTTTCCTGGAAATTGCACGTAGACTTAATCGTAATTTTTGCTACTATATTACGCTGTAGGAACTTGTGGATTGCAAATCAACACCGGTAACTTATTTAGCGCGGCAGTGGTGGGACGCTGTCGGTCGTAGAACATAATTACGGGAAGAATAGTGCTCGTGGGGTTCCGTAGCTACCGCCCTTCATTGCGATTGCGTTTAACACCCGAGTCTAAACGCGCTAGATGAACCTTATTTACTTTTCTTTTGTCGAATCGTCTTTCATTTATATGTTCATAAGTAATATAAGCATTTTTGATACTAATAAACATAATTCTGCAAAAATTTGTTGCTGATGCATTGTTAATTGCGGCCAGTGTAGTATCTCCGACGATACATTGTAGAATTCGCGTTGATACTTTGTACCCTTCCGATGTACGGATAAAATTTTTCGCGATAAAATTTTTATTGCCCGGAAGTTGTATAAGGTCGATAATATCCCAACAGCTGTTTTACGGGTGATTCACGCAACCCGACCGCGCTCCATACACCCTTTCGCCTCCTAAAGCCGACAGCGGGCGATATCTACATTTATCTGTCTTCCTATAATATGTCGAGCCGGTATGTCAGTATAGATATATGTACGCCATTGTACGTAAGTACCTACCTGTCTGTACCGGGCCACATGGACAGATGTTAAGCCGATAAAAAATGTCGATTAGATGATACGGGAACCGTTCCGAATATTAAGAGAGAAGGGATGCAAAATTTGGGGGATTTTTGCGATCGCATGAATATTTATGGTGTATCGTATCGACGATGAAACGCACCACACGCTGTCGAAATAATGCTCAGCGATCATGTATATAGGTCGGGTTGTATTATTTCCAGTTGCTGATGGACGTTTGTTATTAAAATTGATTGATTCACAACGATGTTTCGATTATTTGCTACCGTATGACGAATCTTTTTTTTTTGTTTTTTGAATTGATACGTAATTGTCTCAATTACATATCAACGTTGGTAAAAGTAAATAACGACATCTACGACCTAGGACCAATTACGTGCACATACACTACCCGACAAAAACATAGACGCGGTATCGTTTCTATTTACGAAACAAAGTTTATAGACATTATATAAAATGTAAATGAGGGTTATTAATACTTGTTATGTAAATAGTCCATTTATAGATATTTCTGGGTATTGATTGCTTTGTGAGGGGTAATTGAGATTTTCCCAGATCGAAATTGGAATTTTAAATGCGACAAAAATTTAGACCCTGTGCATTTATCACATTAATATAAGCAAAAATGTTTTAATTTCATATATCTCTTTATATGCAGTGCTGATAAAGTGTACACATTTCACCGCGAGAAATTATATTTTATGAAGTGTTTGCAATATGGGTAGAAAAAAGCAATTACCCTTGATAGGAAGGGGTAAAGTTCTAGCCTGGCCACCAGGATGGTGTTAGTAAGAAGGAAATTGCTCGTCGGTTACGAAGAAGCGATCATTCCGTTAGAAATTTCCTAAAAGATCCGGAAAATTACGGCAAATCAAAAGACCAGGGACGACCGAAAGCTGTAAGTGAGCGGGATAAACGCATTATATTGCGGTGTGCATCCAATTCTTCTACGTCGGCGAGAGTTATTGCAGAACAGGCGGGGGTACAAACGCACGTGCGTAATGTTCAAAGGCTTTTACAGGCGTCACCGGTAATATCGAGGACGAAAATGTTGATAAAACCGCCACTTTCGGCGAAACACAAAGAAGCGAGGTTGAGATTTGCTGAAGAACACGTATCCTGGGAGAAACAACGGGAAAAAGTTATATTTTCCGATGAGAAACGTTTTAATTTGGACGGACCGGATGGGTACTCGCATTATTATCATGATCTGAGAAAGGAACCAAAAGTGAAAATGACCAGACGATTAGGGGGTGGATCTGTGATGATATGGGCAGCGATTGGGTTTCGCGATAAAAGTGGGATAGTGTTTTGCACAAACAAAATGACATCTGTGACGAATAAAGACTTATTGCGTGACAATCTTCTACGTTTTGGAAACCAATGGGCCGGGCGCGATTTTGTTTTTCAGCAAGATAACGCGCCAATTCATAAAGCAAAAACCATTACTGAATGGTTTAAAGAGAAGAAGATTAAAACTTTGCAGTGGCCGGCACGGTCACCAGACTTAAACATTATTGAAAACATGTGGGGTGAATTGGCACGTCGCGTTTGTGGAGGAGGCCGTCAATATTTCACGGTATAGGAACTGAAAACTTCAATAGTGACTGAATGGCAGAATATCCCTCAAATTTATGCGTTAAATTTATATAAATCTATTAATAACAGACTATTGGAAGTGATTAAGAACAATGGAGGATCTACGCATTACTGATCGCTCATTTGTTTATTTTTGTTTTACATTTGCAACAGAGCGTCTAAATTTTTGTCGCAGAAATTGTTTAAACATTGGAGTAATAATTTATTATTTAGTTCATATATTACTGGAGGAGATATTTTTCAGTTTATTTTACTTTTATGAATAAAAACTTAATTAGTTATCTTGCTAGTTTCGGAAAGAAATGTTGTAACCCTTAAAACCCTTAAAACCCTTAAAACATCTTACAGCGTCTAAGTTTTCGTCGGGGAGTGTAAATCTGAAGTCAATGCTTTTTCGAGCACTGTGGATAGTGTTTCTTTCCTCTTTAGGAGTTATACTTTTGCAATAATAATACTGCTGCAATAACAATTTCTATTCATATTCAACTCAATGCTCAACTTAACCTTTTCGTTGTATTTCGTTGCAATTTTCGACTTTATGACAACAATCCCGGCATACACGACGATCTTCTTAGATGCCGTAACAGTCAGCGGATTCACGTTTCGATTTATTGGTATTAAATCTGAGGTTGCCCAGAGATCGCCCTTGGCACCACTTCTTTTTAGTGTAAATATGAGCGACGTGGCTAATTATATCAATTTCTCCGAGTTTCCGGCATATGTCGATGATATTAGATTTTATTGTGCAGCTAAATCAGTTGAGGATCGTCAGAAACTGCCGGAATTTGAACACAGAGTGTATTATTGACTTGGGGGTAACGATTGATAGTAAAGTGAGTAACGTTGTTGCACTATATAAAATTGCTAATCATCATATATCTTGCTCTAATATTGTAGCGATGATTTCTTTCAATGTGCCGTCGCATCATTTCCGGAATCCTCTGCTGTTCAGGGGATATTAAGAGTTTGTAACGACTTTTTTTCAGATCTAGACCTCTTTGTCTTCGCGATTGTTTAAATCTAAAGTTAAACTATTGCTTTCTTGAGGCGTGTATTTATATTACTGTCAGTGCATAGCTCGCGTAACGTTGCATGTGTTTGTCTTATTACTCTTACAAACAAGCTTGCAATAGTATGGTGCTCTTCACCGAGTATTAGAGGAAGTTAGGAAATGCTATCCGAATCCACACATATTGACATCTTCACTCAAGAAAGTTTCTCTGAAGGCACCTGCACGCAGGAGTTTATATTTCTCGAGAAGTTGCCACATGTGCCACTACCACCATTATAACATTCATTTTGACGACGTTGAAACTATAGCAACTGGGTCCGAATGATGTTGTTTCTATTTTGCACGCTCAACAAACATTTGTGGACCCAACTATTCGGGTAGATTTAGCCAAATTATTCCAGAATACCTGTAGCCATCCGCCACCGTATAGAAGTTACTCCAACAAAGCCACAACTTTCTATAACTGACGCCATGGGTATTGTACACTGGCGTTCAGTGAAGTTCGGTCATACAATAAAAATCTATTATATCACACCGTATACAATTATTAATACATCAAATTAGAAAAATATTAAGCATACACTCTTTTCTAAGAGATTAAAGCCATAAATTATTATGTAAAGTAGAAATACTGCGACAACCACAATAAAGTCCCTTTTATTATCATTCCGAGAATTTCTCGGAAGTACCGATCTTTTGAAACGGGTCGTTTGGGGATTATTAACGAACAATACATTTAGGAAATATACCGCAGTATCATTCTTGTTTATTTATCACAGGCGTAAAGATATTAATTTGCTTCATTTTACTGTTAAACGTGTGTTGGTGTGCATCTGTCGTTTTTGCGCGAAAGTTTTAAGAAAATTTACTTCAAAATGGCACGTGGCAAGCTTACCAGTGTAGAAAAAAGTTCACGGATTATTACGCTGTTTGAAGAAGGATATTCGGGGCGACAACTAATAAATAATAAATATGAGAAGTTCAACAGTAAATGACATCATAAAGCGACATCGGACAACTGGAACTATAGAAAATCGTGTTCGTCCGGGAGCATCTAGGAAAACAACAAAAGCTGAAGATTTGAGAATTGTATTATTAAGCAAACGCAATAGAAAATTAACAGCGCCACAAATAGCAGCCGAAGTCAATCGCGGCCGTGAAGAACAAGTTTCGGCGAGTACGGTAAAACGTCGACTTCAACAAGCGGACCTTCATGGGCGCATTGCCATTCGAAAACCCTTATTACGTCGGGGCAACAGAGCAAAACGGCTACAGTGGGCCCGTTCTCATCTAGATTGGTCGTTAGATGATTGGAAACACGCGCTTTGGAGTGACGAGTCAAAGTTTGAGGTTTTTGGGCAAAATCGACGAGTTTGTGTCCAAAGATCTAAAACCGAAAAAATGATCCCGGACTGCATTGTGCCAACAGTGAAGCAAGGGCGTAGTTCTGTGTTAGTGTGGGGATGTTTCTCCTTTGCTGGGACGGGAGATTTATGCACAGTGCAGGGTGTAATGAGGAAGGAAAATTATTTTGCGATACTCCAGAATCTTGCAGTGCCATCAGGATTGCGTATAATAGGCCATAACTTTTCATTCACGCATGACAACGACCCAAAACACACTGCGTTAGTGTGTAAGAACTATCTAAAGGAGCAAGAAGAACAGCACACCCTGAAAGTAATGACATGGCCCCCACAAAGTCCAGATTTGAACCCGATAGAGTTGTTGTGGGATGAACTGGACAGGAGGATCCGAAAAATATGCCCAACTTCACAAGAACATTTACGGAATATTCTGCAACATGAATGAATTAATATTCCACAATCCGTTTTAACAAAACTTATCGAAAGAATGCCTAGAACAGTTCGAGCGATGATTAACAGCAAAGGAGGTTTTTTCGATGAAAAAAAAAATAATGTTCAGTATGTTGTATTAGGCCAGAATAACTTTTTATTTATTTATTTTTGTCTTTTCTACCTGTACATACAATAAAATTGCATTTTGTTTTTAGTTTCGTTTGTTTCTGTAACCTTTTCATGTTTTTTACTAACCGACCGAACTTCTCTGAACGGCAGTGTATTGCCTTCCCCAATTATCTGAAGCTCCTGCTGATAATGTCAAACAAAAAATTTGAAACATGTTGCTGCCCTCGATCCGTCCCTGGCACTGATGTCGTGTAACCTTGAATTCCGATCCCTCATAATAACATATGAAAAGGTATTGTACTTTGTATACCTGGTATTATCTATTTTTTAGGTGTTTACTTTGCTTTGCGAAAACAATGTACTGTCTCAACCTTCAGCGGTCTCCATGGCAAAAATTCAGAAAGTGGAGTTTGAATTAATGACCACCAACCCTATCTGAACCCTAGCAGCTTTTTTTCTGTTTCCTAAGTTCAAAGTTTTAGTCGTACGGCAGGCATGAAGAGATCATCACTTTACAGGACAAGATGCCAACTGCTATTTAGACGTATTAAGGATATAGGAGCTTCTTGCTCAGCTATGTTGAGGAATAAAACTAAATTTTTCCAACGTTCTGCCGATAATTTCAGAGAACTTAAAGGCGTGTAATTTCTTTTTGACTTTAAGATTTGCACAGTGTGTCGGCTATCGTTAATCCAGACTTCTTAAAAAATGCAACGCAGCGCTTATTAAGCACGCAAAATGAATGAATGTAATTCATATTTATTTCTGTTATATAACTCCAGATAAAGAAAAATAGCGTTATAAAGGGAATTTATAATTATGGCTATGTTAATATGCGGCTGCCAAACTCTAAGTTAAGCAAACCGGAATTTACGTCGCGCAGAACTTTTATTGTGCACAGCACTCAGTGGTAGGCGGTGAATTCGATAATGCGAGACATCATCGGTTCAAATCGATAAATGTACACGTCGATGTAGTTAGTACATACACGGCCGTATCTAATTGTTTATCATACTACAGACGTACGCTGTTTAATTCATTGTCGCCGTAGTTAAGCACTGCAACCGCTGACGAAACCGTGAAATCGAATGGTAACACACAATGGTTCGCCCGTACTTGCCTGTATCGATTGGAGTGGCGAGGACCGGCTATGACATTTATGGCTAACTGATACTCGTCATTTATCAAGCACAGGCGGTCGCCATGCGACTTACATGCGCATGCATAAACCGAATTTAAAATTTACGTAGTTCATATCGTGCCCTCTATTACGTTATATACTACTAAAACTTCATGTCACCGCCGGGAATATGTACTAGCAAGATTAAAGTAACTTATTACACGCGAGTCATGCGAGGCGTACTCGAAAATATGCCGTAAAAGTTTGTCTAATGCTTATGCAGTCGTATATATACTCGAAATTAAGTAAATTTAGTCCTATAAATGTTTGGCAAACATAAACCATTGCGAATGGTTGTGGCGAATGGAACATGAGGAGACCGGATATTAAATCTATGTGCTACAAGGTAAATACAAGTATTCTGGTTGAATCTATTTATCTACTTATCCAGACAATATCGCGAAAACGTCCTCTTAAAATATGATTACAACAGATAGGATAAACGAAAAATTTGCGTTAAATTAAATCTGGAGAGGCTAATGACCACGCGACTGTTGCCTTGTAACCGATTTCTTGAATACCTGGCGACATGGCATCTGCCGTTATCTTGCTACAACCTCGTGGTGGGCGAAGAAGGCATTTATCTAGAATGGCACAGTAGCGTGTGAGGTCTACTGTACTGATGATTATACACGACGAAAATTGCTCTCAAAAATTTTTTTAGAAAAATTCGATTTCAAAATTTTCTTCTCGAAAACCATCACAAGATTAAGGTTCTTTGTTGAATAGCTGGTACCTTCCTGGGTATCCTTGCTTTATGGGCATTGCGTATAAATGCTTGGCGAGCGGTTTCGCAGGAAATGTCTTCCGGAAGCTCGCCCATGTTCCATCCCCGTGCCATTCTTTATCTCCTTTAACCTCTATGCAGCCGAGTTGCACAATCTTGGCAGTCTACACTTCGCAAACGCCTTTTTCAAATAAATGTTGTAGAAGTCGCCTTTTTTCTAATTGATTTATTGCCGAAATTGCTTTTAAGGTTTGAAGTACGATATAGATTTGCTCCAGAAAAACATACGATTAAGCCGTAATCGTAAACGCACAAGCAATTTTCTTCACCAAGATTTTTCGACGATACGAAGCGCCCCGTCGCCTCTCGTTTATTTTTTCCAAAAATAATTTGCATCATCCTTAGATATGTAATATTCCTCAAATTATTTTAAAAAAAGTATCTCATAGCTTCCAAGATATTTAAAAAAAAATGTAAAACCGTGAAAATTTATGAGGGCTGGGCTACAAGGCCCCCATAAATCCTTAAATATGTAATATTCCTCAAA
>CACRWH010006298.1:0-26935 GCA_902655005.2 Marronus borbonicus
ATGTTGCGCATTAAACTTAGATGTTATTCAAGTTTAAGTAATTTTAACTAATGAGTCCTTAAGCCAGAAGCATAATGAAGAAGGATAGACAAAGAATCAATTCTTTTGTTTGATTTAAGGGTTCTTGCAAGCTCTCCACGGTTCCGGTCTAGGACAATAAAGGAGTGGTTTAATGCGGGCTGGTTTCAAGCATATTATATTTCGTTGACATTGCAAATAAATTACCTGCCTTAAATGGTTAGTTTTTCTAAGCTATTTTTTGTTGTGCCATTATTAACTTGCCTTTTTTAGTAAAACGAAGTCAAATTCACTAATTACGTAATATTTCAAATGTTATAAGAGTTATTAAATTTAAACTATAAATTTTAATATTTATTTACATCTCAGTTCATTTAAATATCGAGTCTCGAACACTTTACTTTTGGTTATCATATTTGAAGTGTTATCTATTAGTCCTAAAATTCAATTTAGAATACTAAATAACTATTGGCTATATGTCCTAATTAATTAAATTTCATAAATTCCAATTGATCCAGCTGTGTAACATTTACAAATTAGATATTTTGTTTTAAGTTGAAAGATAATTTTTATATATAGATATATCCGAGAGTAGATCATATATACCTATTGTAGATAATGACATTATAAGCACGACTGCAATTATAAGAACACTACATACATAACTAAGGTAAGAGCCGTTTTTAACGATCGATCGTTTTCAGTCACATAATTTTCCAAAACGTAATAAGATGGGTATAACGGTGGAAATAAATAGTTCTTCATTCATTTAGGACGGGCGTAACAGTAGCAACAGCATTTCAAGGTCATCAAAATTGACTGACAGATTTCATTCATTCATTAGTAGACCAAGTGACTTTATTGTACGGTGGCAACATTTTGTGTAATTTCTATAACAAAATCTCGCTGCGTTGCTAACAATTTAATGGATTGAAGTCAGTCACGTATTTCTTGTGTAGAAAATTATTGAGGTTATTGCATGGTTACAAACGGGCGTAATAGAGAAATCGACAGCAACATGTTGTTGGAACGAAATAATTCTAGTCGACAAACATATGAAGGATCGAATTCGAAAGTCCCTGTTGAAGGATAAATAAAGGAGATGGAAACAGAAACTGGAGTAATACTGATCGAAAGAAAGATGGAAAAACCAAATATGAGAAATGCCTGTAGCTATAGGAATGATAAGCAGAAATATCAAGATGCTTCTGAGACATCGCATGGAGAAGCAAGTACTTAGCAACTGATGCCAAAACAAAATTTAATAAATAATAACATTAGTGATGACGTACGAAGAGGAGTCTCGTGTCGAAACAGTAAAAGGAATACGAAGTCAAGTTCGTTAAAGGCAGAAGAAAGAAATAAAACTCATAATCATTATCATCAAATCATATCAACCAAGCTGAAAAAGGATGGCCAATAAAAATATACAGAAGGGGGGTGCTTAAACGATGGACGGAAAGGTGGGCGGTAACGTCAGAAAACACGCTGTAAGAAACGTAGTGGATGTAAACCGGTTTGGGCATAATCAGAGAGAAAGAAGAAGATAAGAACAATAGGAGAAAATGAAGGAAGCAGATTCATAAGAAAGGGGTTTGATAACATAACTAGACTGTCACAATTCACCCTATAAATCTTAATATGTACCTACTCGTACTTGTGCGTGTGCTCGTGACTTTTTAAAATGTGGACAATTGCGCAAGCTAAGCTTGAGTCTCAGGAGTCGTGCGAGCTAAGACTTGCATGACCCCACCGGGAGGCAGTACATAAATGAAAAGCTCGTTGTACTAGCAATCTTCGTGGGCAGGAAAAAGGTACAGGCGGGCTCGCGCTCAGAAAACATTGTAGAAATGGAGTGGAAAGATGGATTAAAAATAGATAAATGCCTTGTTAGCAACATAGAAAATTATGAAAAAGCATGGAAGTATTGCGCACTGGAATAAAACTGCTACTTGCTGCTCTAGTACGTTCGTTGTTGTTCATTGTGAGTAAATACTGAGCCACAACCACGAACAAAGCGTCGCGAGTCTCACGAGCACGAGCCCACGCACGGGTACCTTTACGAAAAACAGCCAAGAATTTATATTTTAATGTTGCAAACACTTTAACGTATCATGTTTGATTAGTTATTAGAACACCGAAATGATCACAACGGGAAACATATTCTCAGTGTTTACGGCGAAGTATTGAGGTATGGGGCTTTAACGTTTTAATTATGTATGTAAATATAAGGAAGACTATATTTATAGTCATAAAATAACGTTTATCTGGGGCTTTAATTGCACTTTGTAGTATGTGAAACAAATTTGATTAACGCAGTAATAAATTTTTAACTAAACGTTTTGAAATGAATTGCGCCATCAGTTTCTTTTGTAATATTATAACTCATAACAAGACTGGTGACCGAAATCTTCCACTATCGGCTATGAGTCACACGGCATCGGCGTACTGCAGTCGTTCAACTTTGATATGCTTATTGAGATACTCGCACCAGTCAGTACTACTTGCGCGGTTGTTTGTCCGACTTCCGGCGTAAAAAAGGCACTTTAGCAAAATGTGATTTTTCAGTCCTCTGGATGCAAAAGAAAAAAAGATGAGTGAACTGTTTTGTTCTTTGCTAAAAACACAATTTTCTTTGAATAAATAAAAGGTTGCTTTAATTTCTGTGCAACAAAGTTAGTGGAAAGCTGAATTAATTGCACTTATTGCAAAGTTAATGACCAACGTATGAAGTATTAGCAAGCAACGTACACATTGTTTCGTTTATAAGCGGCATGGCATTCCGTGCCATTCCCTTTCAAGAGAGTTTTCCAAATTAGAACTTCACGAAGATGGAACTGTAACCATCGCATCGCGTCTGGCGTTTACCGCGCTCGCTTCATTCGCCCCTTCAACTTGATGCCGGCTCGGCAACGTAGGGTGTAATTTGTACGTTCAGCTTACAACAGTGAGCAACATATTTTTCTATTTATTTTTTCTTCTCGTCGGTAGGCAAAGGCTGCGGGGGAACATAAACAGCCGACTTTCTAAAGAAATATCTAAACAATGCAGAACAAAAATGTTAAATGCTTTTAATGGTTGATTTCATTTGGAAATGTACTTGTCATCTGTAAAATGAATGTTGAAAATATTTATGATGTAGTGAAGTTATATAAATATATTACGTCATAGTGCATATGGCTTATTTTACTTGGGGGAGTTATCGTTCGTCAAGAGTAAATCGTACTTCCGTTAGTGTTCACGAGAACGTTAGACGGGTCTAGAGCAATTGTTTGGTATTTTATTTTATGGCTGCCATCATGGAAATCATAAATATACTTTTATTTCGTTAACTAAATTTAATTACATCAGTAAAACCAAGGAAAATACCGATTTCTTTAAATTGTTTTTCTTTATTTTTCAACACTATTCAAAATATCTACGGCAGTAGAAAATCTTGTTGGTGTAGGATTTTCTTGAAATTAGTTTTTCTTAAGAGCAATAATAGATAGTCTTTACAAAACTTATGGAAATTAATGTGGGTTGATATAAGAATCTTCCACTTGAAACAAGTAAGCTGATTTACGGGAGACCGGTATCAAGAATTGTAACAACATTTAATTTCTAATTTATTGTGCCTAAAGACATTGAAATGTTTCTAATGAAAAATAGAATTAAGAATGTAATGCTTAGGGTGCAATATGGCATAGTTGATTTTTATTAAAGATAGTTTAGATCTTTTAAAACATCTGAAAACCCTTCGTAACAATTAAGACCGGGTCCGCATTTATTCACTGTAGGGTACACTACATATTAAACAGGTATAGAATATTGTCAGATCACTCTTCTGAAAATTTCTCGTTGTACTTCGAATGCCTTACAACTCTTTTGCTTCTCAACCTTTCCTGTTAACAACGGAAACGTTTTTTTTTTAAACCTTTCTTCAAATACCTTCTTTTCACTGGAATCAGTAATAAGTGTTACTGTTTTTGCTTTTCGTGTTTAGGTGGTTTTGATCTTGGTGAACTCAGCTTTCGAAAATGAGCAAATTTATTCCGGAGAATCCAATCTTTGTGGTGATCTTACTAGAGAGTGGAGTTACGGCGGTACGCGAAGTGCTGGGTTTTGATATGTCATTGCATACTTCTGCAAAATTTTTATTCTGTGGTTCATCAGCACTACTGAACTTACTGAGTTCAGTAGTGCTGCTGAAGATGATAGTTTAGCTGTCGAAACGTGCATACAGTTTCAGTGAAGTGTTTGTAGTAAGGGGTAATAGTGAAGTGTTTCAGTGAACCAACATAAACAACTGTTAAATCTATTTGTCGTATTAATCTATTCACATGACGTAGAAGTATTAAATGTGTTACAATTGACCCCTGCTAGAATTAATACCAGTGTCCCCTACAAGTAGAAGCAAATTGGGGAATTTGCGTTGATTATTGTCAAAAATCCGTAAATGTAGATTTTCAGATTTCAATTTCATTTCTTTAGATTAAGATGGGTGATAAGTAGCACATGCAGTTTCTTATAAGGAACCCTGAAGAAAATTCTCGCCCAATCTAGATACTCAGAAGTGTTTAACTAGAACTTATCAGGTAACACTAAGTGATCTAAAATTTTGTATCGTTTCATAACTACATTGTTAGTAACGTTTCACAGCTTCCTACATGAAGTATAACTGCAAAAGCTTAAATTATAGATTTTGAGGAATATATATTAGCTATATTCAGCCTACAGAGAGAAGGTACAATTCATTTCAGGAAAACGCAGTATAACAAGAAACAAGTGTTCAGATAATACGATGAAAGAAAATGTAATAAACAAAACGAGATCATTAATTTGCAAACCTAAATTTCGAATATACACAAGTCATGATGGAGTGATGGCATTCGAATTAATGAAGCATTGAATCAAATTTACGGAAAATTCGAAAGAATTGATACAGTAATGTCATTAACGTTGAAATTTGGTGATTGAATGAAATATACCCTTGATAAACAAAAAGAAGGAATGTTAGTTAAGCCTTTCGTTCCAATTAATGAGGTGCCTTCAATAATCTAAGAAAGTAATAAATCTAACATTTGTATTGTATTTCTAAACTGCTGGAAAGTTTTTTTTACTTAATTTACTTTATTATCATCTAAAATATGTAGCACTGTTTATACGTGGTCAACAATTTCACAAATCCCGTAAGGACAACGAAGTGTTTTGCAATATTTTTATTGCGTCGGCTACTGGAACGTAATTGTCGTCAATAGTTTTTGACTGCATTTGACTTAGCCGTCGCGGCTGTACGAAGAATAATTCTTCGTACAGCAGCGACGCAACATGCAGCAGCCCAGAAGACGCTCCATACAATTGAGAGCGAAACGTGGGCATTCGCACGCAATTACGACGCGGTTTCAACCCGAAAACCCTAATTCTTTAAAAGATTCTAAGGATGATGTTTGTGAATAATTAATTTTGGGTGGACTCGCCGGCATAAAAGCATATTTCCACATGCTACCTAGGTATATTGCCCTAATAGTAACAAAAATAATAACAGCGAAAGTATGGTAAATGATATGGTTTGCCTAAACAATAGAAATATATGTGTCAATGTACATCTTTATATTCGTGTGATTTCTCGAGACGAATCTCACAAATCCCATTCAAGTTTTATACCACTCTCCAAGATGTGATAAAAAAAAAATCCGCATGCACAGGTTGCGTCATCACTTGTTTCACGTCCTCCGCATACTAGATTTCTCGGATACCGGTTATGCCAGCCGCTATTTTTTAAAACGTTCACGTCAGCTTTCCAGATTCTCGATCTGCCGTTCGTTCTTTGCTCGTTTTATATGAAAAGTTCAACGTATTCGTCGGGTATAGTTTCTAATATGATGCCTAAAAATAAATTTCGCGGACTAAGAGAATATTTCAATTATTGAAAAAGTAATTTATCATACGGCTTGACTTCATGAAATATTGGCATAAGAGTGTTAATGTGGTTTGGATTTCGCCTGTGGTTACAAAGTTGTTTTTTCTTTACTATGTACGGCATTATATTTTTTGGTTTGATTACTAGAGATATGGTACATGCATAAATAGCTTTGAACAGTTAGAGGTCTGATTGATATGTGTCTATATGTATCTAATCTAACTTAATTAATAGAAAAAGGTAAAAAGCAATCAGACAGACGCATGTTTTTTTTTTCATTTCAACCATTATAAATTGCACTACTTGCAGTGCAACTTAATGCAATTGGAAACTAAATATTTCTTCAGTGCAAAATTAGTATGATTCATTTAAAGCTTGTCCGTCTACTCTTGATAATTGCCTTACAGGTTGTTAGATTTTACCGACTGACTGAACAGAGTAGATTTTGAAATAATTTAGAATAAATCTTAATCAAGGTTTTATATCATATAGGTACTTTAAATATACGAGCCAATCTAAGTACACAGTTGTCAACATATCTTGTAAAATTAATTCAGGTAAAACCTGCATGTTTAACGTACATAGTGCGCCCGGAAAGTTTGGAAGCACCTAAATAACAACGTTATCAATGTTTTTTGAGAAAAGTCATCATCAATCAATATTTTTTAATAGCAGTATTGTCGTGTTTACAATGACCTTGAAAAAGTTTTGTCATATTTTTTCTTTTCAAACGGCACTGTGGCATTTTTGCTTTATTTTTGGATAGGCGCTGTCATTCTCTAAACGACACTTAAAAGATACTAGTATGTACCTTGCCTAAGGTTTTTGAGGAGCTTATTTGGAAATTATGAACAGTGGGTATAACAGAAAAAAAAACGTATCGAAACACTTATGATAGTTGGTTTTGAAGATAGAACCCATTCATCTAGATAAGTTTGCCATTTATTTAATAACACTCATCCAGATTCTGTTCCAATTAGTGTTTCCGTCGCGAGTGAAATTTACAATAAGTTTCTACAAGAAAGGCATGTTCGTGATCGGCCTCGTAGCGGTTGTCCTTTAACCATTGAAGGTGGACAGCTCGATGTATTATTGTCGTTGAATGGAAATCCACATGATACGACACGGTATATTGCTTAAAACATAACTTAATACATCAAAATCGACAGTAAGTACCATTTTTTGCAAAAACAAGTATCATCCCTACAAAGTTTGTTTGGTTCACGAGCTGTGCGAAGACGATTTCGATGAACGTTTACAGTTTTGTGCAGAAATAATACCGATGTGTGATAACGACCGGAATTTTATACAAAATATCTTATTTTCCGACGAAGCTACCTTTGCTTTACATGGAACTGTCAATAGACAAAACTGTGATACTGGGGACGTCAGGATCTATATTGGATACGTGAACTATATACTCAATATCCTAAGAAAATAAACGTATGGTTGGGCATAGTCGGTGTCAGAGTTGTGGGGCCTTTCTTCTTTAGTAATAATTTAGCGGAAGAAAGATATTTGCAGTTTTTAAAGGACAAGCTAATTGTTGAGTTGGCGGTACTCTACTCCAATAAAGAAAATCCTGATTTGCCCAACTAGAGAATGTGGATGCAGCAGGATGGGGTTCCTTTGCATTATACAAGAGGTATACGTACCTAGATACCTTGATGACACGTTTCCAAACCAATTGGGAGAAGAGGATCAATCGAATAGCTAGCGGAATCTCTCGAATAGATTACTTCCTAGGGTTACTTAAAAAGTAAAGTGTGGGTTACCACACTAACTTCAAAATATGAACGAGTTGCAACAACGAATACGAACCGAAATACGTGAAATCATTCCAGAAGTAATACATGCTGTTCAGACTGAATTTTATTACCACATAGGAATCTGCCAAAACGTCCATGCCAACATTTTCAACACTTGTTATAATCTTCTTTAAGAACAAAGTTTTTTCAATTTTGACATTTTCCCCAAAAACTTTCTTATGTAAGGTATGAGTATCTTGTAAGTGTCGTTTAAGGAATGACAGCGCCTATCCAAAAATTAAGCAGCAGTGCTATATTGTTATTTGAAGAAAAAGTATATAATCTCAAAACTTTGTCAAGGTCATTGTAGAAACGACACTGCTGCTATTAAAAGTCATTTTAAAACATTGACTTTGGCAAATGAGACATTTTTAAAATTATTGATGGGGAACTTGCTTGCACAATCGGGCATAGAAGCATTTTTGCAAAATATATGTAGAACGCTTCTGTAATAGGTAACTACCTACTATGAAAATCTTTTAATGCAGTGAATAAAAACTATATCAATATATTTTTTTACTCAATGGTATTACCAAGAAAAAATTATGAGATTTGCGAATTTTCAACAATTGCGAAATCACCCGTGCCATAATATTTCCTTACGTATTTCTAAGAACAGCAGAAAACATAACCTTCAAATATTTTTGCCTAAAAGCAAACAGCACATAACACAAGATTGAAAGTTATTCTATACTGTAGTATTACTACTATATTAATTAAGTTTATATACCTTTAACAGTGATTCAACGAAAATTTTTGTTCTTCGAGCGGGTCTTTGATCGTAGGCAACAGAAGAGGTCACTGGTGAATATGGTGGGTGGTCATCAATGTGAACTCCAATTCCTGAATTTGTGGCATGGTGACCACTGAAGTGTGACACGGTGCGTTGTCTTGATGGGACAAAGCTTTCTTCTTCTTCAAATGCGGCCGTTTTTCCGCGACTTCTTCGTTTAGCTTGTTAAGTAAGTTGGTATAACCAAATTCAGGTGCCCAAAATTTCACTCTGGCAAATGGTAGTGCAGTCTTCGCAACCAGCGTCATTCTTAGGTTTAATTTGCGTAGGCGTAAGACGAAAGAATTTAATGATGCCTCTATATTCGATTTTCTCAGTTTTTACGGAAATGCTAATATAAACTAACACAAACGATTGTTAAGCAACAATTGAGCGTCCAAAATTGCCGACATGCTCTGAAGTACCTTTCACCGCGTGCGCAATTATATTATTAGAATATTATTGATGAGTGAGAGAACATGAAGATGGCGCTCTTCATGTTAAGGCTTGAAACTTTTCCGTCGTAAAATGTATTAATAAAAGACACATCCAAAGTGAAAAAACTTATCATCCTCGTATATTTACGCAGATTTATTATAACATCTGTGTTCATTTCGAATGTGATGCTTTGTACACATTACACATGATGCATTCTGGTTTAACAGGTATATGAACAAGAACACATATGTTTTGGAATGCAGCAATTTTTTTACTACTACCAATATTCCTGCACGACTCCGCTATATGTAAAGCCTTTTACGGATACCTTATTTATTCTTGAAACGAAAGCGGTATTTATATTCGGCATAAGTTTTTAATTAGAAATTATCCAATAAAAATATAATGAATAAATTAAATTTGCTGCTTATGTTAGTGTATTACATAAGATTCTATTTCGATTTCACCATCATATTGAATTACTAGTTATTTATTCGCCGGTGTATATCAAATAGAAATTTATCTTTCTAACCCCATTGTAAGTCAATAGCGTTTTTAATTTAAATGAGTATTTACGGGGTTTGTGCTCTCTAGTCGATATTATCTATCGCTTGGCGACGCAAACAAATTTGCATTGTGTGTTAGACTGGCAAAAGGAGTCGTGTAAAACGAAAGATACTTTCCAAACTCTGCATTGACAGAGAACAAGCGCTATAAAATTCCATCTTGCTACTAAATATGTATCCATACATCATTAATATCAATTGAAACTTAAAAGAACATAGTTAAGCCTCTTTTCATGCAATACCTTTTCAAATTTTGTTTCGATTCATATCAGCTGGTGCCTTACATCTAACGACTATTTCTATGACCCAATTGATGTATGAGTTGCTTAAAAATAGGTTTGCAACTGAAAGCAGCTGAAATGATATATCCATGCATCCATGTATGATTCGAGTACGTATTTATGGCGAAGAACCAGAATTTGTGTTGTTTCTCGAATATGCTCTCCGTCGTTTACTACAATGGTATAATGAAACGACAGGCTGGCTTTTCAAGTATCCTTGTCAAATCGAATAATGCAGAAATTGCTCTCTTACACGAATTGAATGGACACCGGCCGGTATGAACTGGCGAGTGTTCATAATCCTATATAGGTTAAAAAGACTTGCTGATCTGGACGTGGAAATGTTAGGATAGCGGTCCTCGATGTGAAAAGCAATCACAATAGTTTGTTTGGAGGTAACAAGCGGGGTCTTTGGGCCGACAAATCATTTTCTTATAACCACTGGAGTAAGCGCTGCAATGGCAAGTATTTCTATTAAGAATACTGCGGTTCTTGAGAACAATTGCGACGGCTGGTAAACGGAGAATGGTTCTGAAGGGTCTTACAGAATTGTATTTGCATTAAGTTGCAAATATACAAGATTTTAACGACGTACTCTGCCTGAAGAACATTGTTAATTGGTTTTAAGTACTTGAATTTAGAATAAAATTTGAGACGTATTAAGAGGGAAAGACGGGTATTGAAGTCAGTGTCAGAACATATCTTTGTAATCATTAAAATAAAACAATTTTAAATCAACTTAAAGTTTCTTCTTTCAATAAAATCAAAATGATTTGTTATGTTAAGTATAAATGGATAGATTTTTCAGAAAATAGTTCTATAATTTTGCTTCTAAATTTCAGACCTGTCTCTATTTCCCTCATTAGGATGGAATGGTATGAAGCAGTGCTGTCGAAATTTTATTAACTGGTATTGAATACATCCTACGTAATTAGTGTCTTATCAACACGTTAGATTTGGTTGAGTTTAATTCTTCATAATACCATGGGATTCATCATGGAGAGACCTCGTGGTACTTAGGGCTGTGGAACAACGGTAGAAATGGAAAACAATGATTGCAGGATTGCAGCCGGATATAAAATAAAACTCCCTTTTGCTTCCCTTAAGCTTTCCCATGTTTTATTTATGTACAGATAAATACATGATGATGTACAGAATAAACAAACAGAAGATGTAAAATTTCGAGCAAATAAGAAAACCAATAGTTAACATAGCCACATTTACAGCAAAATATTAAAACTATTTAAATTAAAATAGGTTGTAAGTTGCTAACAACTCACTGGGTGAAGGCGAGGTTATGACGCGAAAACCTTGTCTTAGCATTGCTCTAACGTATACAGCCAGCACTTTTGTTCCATTAGTGCAAATCGTATTTATTTTAAGCGTAGGTATCATAATAGGAAATACTTAACGTCTTGAAAACTAAAATGAGTTACTCGTTATACCACTGGAGCCCCTAGTAACCCCTAATTATAACACTGCGTCGAAAAATATGGTGCTAATTCCTCAATCTCCCAATATCCAAATAAATTATTCCCTGCAATGCATTTAGTGCGGTGTAGATTAAATATGCGGTACCTTTGAGTCTCAGGAGCTTTGTTTGTTATCGTATCTTATCCTTCAAGAAGTATACACGTAACATGAGAACATCACTATGGACGAGTAATTGCAAATTTTCCATGTAGGTGTCTTTTCAAATATCATGAAAGCTAAGAAAATATGGTATAATGATTTGGGCAGTACGCAATAGTGAAACCTCACATGTTTACAAACGTTAAATACACAGTGGGAAAAAGCGAATAATGTAAACGCAACTAAGGAAAACGAATGGTTTTAAATATGCCAGAGAAACTCAAGAAGGAGGAAGAAATATGATATCCGATCAATTTTTTCATCAGTCTCGGCTAAGCAAGAGAATTTAAAAAAGATACAACATTTAACAAACCAAAGCGCTCCAAGTAATTAGTAGATTCTCGTGGCAGAGGTTTGTAGTCGACAAAATTTGGTTATGCTAAGAAATTAGTAGGGACACGAAAGTGAAGCGCACGGAAAGTGGAAAGCTTTAGCGTTTTCGCTTCATTGTTTTTATAGTAATCTTATAATATTCTATATTGATATATATATGAAGAACATTTTGAATATTTCAGCTGTTATACTACAAATGTAAGATAATGCTGGTTGCAACAATTTATACAATAATTTAAGTCCACTATAAGTTGTTATAGACCATGTATGTTCATCGCCGATTAATTTCTCAGAGCTAATTTTAATTTACTAAGTGTTAACAGTAAGCATTTATAAATATAAATATAAATGTTACTCTTGAGCTACATACTTTGACTGCAAAGAACTAATAGGAAGATAGAAAGTAGAACATAAGTTCAAGCGGTCTTCGTTCTCTCGGTCATTGAAAACGTGCGTATATAAAACTAATATGATTAGGTTCAATAATATAATAGATACAATTAGGTGATGGTGAGTCTACAGCAAATTATTTGAGTTTCTTAGAGTTTGAAACAGGAATAGATGAATACAGTGGCATAGTTTGGATATGTACAGTTTTCGTGAAAATGAAGTTTTGAGAATGAAAAATCTAGTGGAATCTTTCATTTGTGTTTGCATTATGTTGTTTGCTATCGTATAGCTGCTGCCTTTTGAAATATTGCATTTTCATATTATAGTATACAATAAGGTAGGACCATACAGAAACTAGATTATAAACAAAGGATATGTGTTTGGAGAATTTGAGGATACTTATGTAAAAACTATCGTCACAATTACAATGCAACTTAGTAATAATATAATAAAATATAGGATGGAAGTGGTTGTGACAATTAATACGATGAGTATTAATATAATGTAATAAGCCTCTACAACTCCAAAATTTTCTTAGAGAAGTGAATTTTCCTAGTTAGCTGCTGCTAATGTATGTAGGTGTTATTAATAATATGATAGAAGTTTTTTTCATTGTTTGAAATCCAATGGGTACTACATTGCTTCCATTTGGCAACACGACTTTTTTCGTTTGTCCAAATTCAGTTTGTATTTCACTTTTTAGAACGAAGATACTATTAGTTTACTGATTTAATCGATTTTGAAAGACTAATAATAACGGATAGAGCAGTAATGGTCCTTTAATTTGGATGACCTTTTATATAAACATTAGTATGCTATATAATTGGAACAGAATATAATAATACTGTAAGTTTTCTTTAAACACGTTTATAGGTATATTCCGCAATCAGCCCTGTTTCCTGGGGGAAATTTAATTTCTGGAACTAACGGAAAAATATTTATCAAAAATAGCCTTTATGTGACCACAACATAACAAACTTAGCGGCTGACTATTACCACCATTTTGAACGTTTACCGAAATTATTTTTTAGGATGATAAATATGTTAAGTGATTTGTCATTTATTTTTGGTTTTATACATATGAAAATTGTATCAAAAAGTCATAGAAGCCAATTTTTACATCTTTAAGAATTCAGATTTTGCCATTTTTCGCAAGGTCTGCATGATAACAACATTCGACGAGTAAACGATTGTCATTTGCCAAAATTTGTGCTACAAATTACGAGTAAGGATTTAGAGACTTTAGAATATATGGGCAGAAGACTATACAAGCTTGCAGCAACTGCGTATAAATATAAAAGTTATTCCAAACGCAGGTTCAAGATATTCAAGAAGGTATCGTAATAACTAAAGCTTATTACAGTATTGAAAAGTTTTTGATGTAACTATAACAAGCTGTTTGTTAATTTAGTCAATTATGTCTTTGCTTATATTTTCTTTGTTTTCCTTTACACGTAGTCGTATATGCACTCTTGCCAAAACTATTATCTGACGCTATTCATAATATCCTCGTATCTGTTAACTTTTGCGCCTCCCTTTTTCAGCGTTTCCTTCCGGAGAGCCGTCGTGAATTTGCGCGGCCTAGGTAGCAAGCGAAGAAACTGCCGAGGAAACGAGAGCGAGATTTGGTCGTAGAAGAGACAAAGCGAATCCGAGCTCAAAATTATAAAACTTCCTCACTTGCATAGCTTCCCCTAGCGATTACGCAGAATATAAGCGCTCGTGTACTATGTACATATTTATGTGTGAAACGGTTTTAACGCTTTTTTGGGTTCTTTGTTGATGAATTACAAAGGGGCAATTTGAAGAAATCGAGTGCGCTTGGCGAGGCGTATTACTCAAGTTGTCTGATGATGTTAAGAAATTCGTAGCTTCTGTTCGCGTGAAATTTACATCGTGCATTTGCTATTAATCTCTCATGCTTTTCAAAGCTATGGTATTCGTTGATTTAACACAGTAGCTACCACAATTTGAATTTTTTCGTTAGCGAGTCTAAGCAATTGATTGATCGGTTTTTGGTTGAACAAAAAATTGCAATAAAAAGTTTTTACAGCTGTTTAAAGACCTGTATCACCTTTCCAAGGAATTCATTTCTATAATAATGTCATCAGCCTTTTTGAAATAGAGCAGCTTGCATAATATCATTTCCGGATCAATTTTTTTAGCAAAATCCCGTTACATACATATATACATACTGCGTGTCCACTTAGTTAGTGGACTTAGCAACGTTCCATATAAAAAATATTCGGTGATAATTTGCACAACATAAAATTTTGTTCAGATATCCAAGGCCTTCAGTTGGTGCACATGAGAGAAGCTCTTTTAAATGAAACGCCCTGCGTACGATAGGGTTTTTAGATGCCCCTATCCAATTCAACTTGAACTTTCTTCAACATTTGCCGGTCGTGCTTAGTTGAGTTGAGTTTGAGATAATTGATTTCGAATGGATATTTGATGGAGATTTTAACAGAAGAAAGAAGAAGAAACATTACGTTTGCTAGATTTTACAAATTGGATTTTACAAAGTGGTTTAGTTCATATTATCACATTTTTTTTATATTATATACGTTTTTCTAAAACCTTGTAAGGAAACTACGCTGGAATGGTGATTCAAATTTTATTCGTATGAGTATTTCTTGGACATGTTGAAAACGATACTACGTTAACTGGATTTTGCAAATTTGCCATTGGAATAGTTTCCATATTATTTAATTTTTTTTAACGAAATATCCTGTATATTTTTCTAGAAGCTGATAAAGAAGCTAACTTAGAAAGGTTTTCATAAATATTTGCCCTACAGCGTACTTCAAATTTTATTCGAATAAGTATTTCTTGAAGTTTATCGCCATGTCGAAAAAAAAATACTATGTTAACTAGATTTTGCAGTTTTCATTGGAACAGTTTCCAATTTGTATATTTCTCCAGAACCTGATAAAGAAGCTCTTTTGGTTTTCATAAACATTTCTCCTTACCTAATATCTTTTTTTTTAGTAAATTGAGCATGAAATCCCTCGAAAATTGTATTGAAACTTATAAATTCTGGGGGAATTACTTTTCAGCGTAAAATTTACAGGAAAAAATAATTATTACCTAAATACTTACTTAAATACGGTAATATTCAATTAGAAGAGAAATATCATTGTTGAAATCCTCACCTATTGTAAAAACTATGGAAAGAAACACTGAATAAAATGGAATTTTAAATACAAAGTGAAGATTAGTGCAGACATTAAACTTTGAAATTTCCCATTTATGTAAATTTATACAAAAAATAGGAGGTAAGAAGTTTGGGTCCTATTTTTAGTGTAAAATTCTCCAAAAATATTTTGTAGTGTACAGTCGAAACCTCTACATGAAATACGAAGCTAAATTTAATGCTAGGAACAAAGAAAAGAATTAATTTCAATTAGAGTATCTAAACAATCATTTAGTATTTAGTTAACATATACGTATGAATGTACATAGGTACGTTTCACAGGCTCCTGATAGGGAGCACTCAATTTTAAAACGATTCTAGCCAACAACATCGTTCAGAACACATCCAACATCGCAGGAAACGCGTTTATAATTAATTAACTGGACGACGCGGATTATCCAGCGGTCCGTTCTGTTTTGTCTTCAATTTCCTTTTGAAAATAAATGTTCGCTAAATACGAACAAATACTTGGAATGGACGGAATAGTTCTACCATTAAACTGTAAAGGTATTCGCCGATAACAAGAGACGGGAAAAAAATATCCTCCGGAGTGCATTCCTAGGTCGAGTGGATGACCGGCAAATGGCGTCTATCCGCTGCAATGCATCCTGGAACATACATGTAGGTACAAGAGAAGAACTTGTAAAGTCGATGAATTCTAATCAAGCCTGTTGTTCCTCGTCCGTTGTCGGACAATTGTTTTACTACGCTTTTATAAGAGGACGGCCTTGGAACTTCGTTAATGGCGGAATCTGTTATTGGGCATAAAGTTATTTCGACTGGTTTGTGGTGATCGCTTTTAACTTTGTTACGTTTTTTTTTCTCGGCGGCGCTTATAGCGGATTAAATTTATCTATAGGGAATATTTTGAAATCTCTAAGCAGAATTCATTGAAAACTCGGAACACAGTGTTTTACTCTTCAATATATATCATAAGCTATAGTAAATTATACGGTGAAATAGCACTCAAATTCTGATGCCTAAGCCCATGATACACTCACAAATAAAAACAGTTCGCTTTAGTTGGCCCCTATACTGAGTGAAATAATTTGCTGTCGCTAATGAATAGTATGATTACAAATGAAGGAATACTAGCCGTGAGTAAACAGTTGATTTGTGCCACAACTTTCATTTTTGGTATCTGCGGGCAAACCCACAACTTTGCTGTAGTTGATTCTATTTCTTTATAGCTACTTAAAACTAATCAATTTCTGTGATTTATTGTAAAATTCCGTAATAATTTAAACATTTGGATGATCTTAATTGATATAGTTAGCTGCGTAAAATCGTGAAAACTAATTTGGCCATATTATTGGATAATTATATGCTTTACATTCAGACTCAATTTAAATACAATCCACGATGTAGACGCTTTAGTCGTTTGTTTCTTCAAGGAAACGTAATTGTGAAATATCTAATAATACGAGGGCGATATCTTCAACACCAGCATCAGCATCTGCATGGTTTTAATAATTTCTTTCAGACCGTACATGTTCCATCTCATGAATCATTTCTATTTACACCTATCACAAGCAGTTTACTAATTGATGTCCCGTTCTACAATGAAATGGAAGTTGTTAGAATACTTAAGAAGTTAAAGAACAGGAATACAGTGACGACAACATTCTCAGTTTCTTGATTAGAGATTGTGCTATTATATTCACCACCGCATTATATTACCCGTTCAATCTCCCGCTGAACACCTATACTTTTTCGGAATCTTGGAACGTTGCTAGGTTGCGTCTAGTTCATAAAGAGGGTTACATTAATTAGCAATTATAGATCTGTTGCTATAATAAATAATTTCACTAGAACTAAAATGCTCTTCTCCAGTTACATCTAATCGTAATCTCATTCTGTTATATCTGCGAATCAGTATGGCTTCGTAGGTAAACGATCCACTGTCTCCAATTTTACACAAGTTATCCAGTTCATATCAGATTGCCTGACTAATAACAAACAAGTTGACACTATCTATATTGATTTTGAAATGAAATGAATGAATTCATTGTTAATGCATTTTGACCCCGTCTTCATTTTCTCTTTTTCAATCGTTTTGCTAAATAAGACACAACATGTGACTTATCTTAATGTTCTCTTGGGTCTTTGCTAATGTTCTCAATAAATTAAGGTGTTAAGTTAGGTGAGTACTATCCCCCATCTTCACCATTATTACAAAAAATGTATTTTATATTTTCTACATAGTTAAATCTTTTCCTGAAGCAATTCGAATCTGTCATTAGGAATTTTCTCATATTAACTTTATTGGATGTTCGAACAATTACCCTTTACTTAACAGATCGTAAAATAACGTCCTCTTTTGAAGCATTGTTTCCTTCAAACGGTACTCCCAAGAGGTTCTCATAGCATCATCATCGTTCAATTCGTATGGTCTGGAGAATTGATGTGGGAACCTATCACAACCATCTCGGTGCAATTAACACACGATCATCGAGATTATGGTATAGAAACAAGAGAACATCAATGCGCACTATAGTGAATAGAGGAGCATGAGTCACAGTCCGACGAAGAAGGTATTCAACCGCTCGGTGCTCATTCAAAGCGCTCCTCGCCGGGATTGTGAAAGAGACTATTTGGGGTCATTGACATTATCATCGGGCCACATGGTATCTATCATCGTGAGGACCACATCGCCAAATTCCACCGTTGTAGATAGAGAGGTAGGTATGTACGCGAGCAAAAACAATACCATGACTGTGATATTCTCTTTACTTTTACACGCGATATGCGAGCGCATTTCGATACAGCGACATCTACGATCTGGATTCGATCTTGTGTCTATATTATTAAACATACAGCCATCTTCGATTATTGCTTTCGAGTCGTGACCTTTTATAATTTTAGAACGTGTAATCTCAATTTACCTGTAATTTCTGTGTGTGTCCGCACTGATGACAGCAATAGGAGAGGTACTCTGGTAAACTTGGCACGAATTTCAAAGAGTCACACTGCGAACTGTACTCGTCTACCAGTTTTCTATAGTGTACTTTCATATTAGGCCTTCCTGAAGTAGTCGATGTCTTGGTGAGGCGTCCCATTCTGTCATCGAAACCTGCACTTCACATATTTCACACTCAAAACCACACCGTAATTAAAGACCACTTCACTCGGATATCCTTAAATTAAATTAGAAAGAAAAGGGCAAAGGGAGAAAATGTACTGAACAAGTTGAATTTCTACAATATATAGATAACGTACACCCATTCGTGGTTTCACTTAAGCGATTGTTGCGCCAACTGTTCTGGTCTCGCAGAGACAACCATACTGTGGGTTAGGTTTCTCCTTCTACTTCTACTCTTCATCTCACGAAGAGGCAGCGGTCTCCAGTGGCGCTGGAATGCCGTCGATGGTCACCAGTGGGGTCTTGTGATTTCCTGCGCTCCACGTATCCAAGGTGCACAATGTGTTTTGGGCGCAAATTCGAATGCAAAAACAGCGTAATCGTTTCTTCAAAATAATCAGTCCGCTATGTGTATATGGCGGACAAGTTCTTATTGGAAATGGAAGGTATGAGCTATTGTTTCATTACCATCATACCTACCTCGCGCAATGGAACAGGTGGTGATTGCGTGTCCGCACTTGCGTTGTTATTTTTCGCAAAGGTGTCGTCTTTAAATGTGCAGGCAATTTAGATCTGTCAGATATGGCTGTCGTGTAGCCGAGCTACGATATACTTCGTTATCATCGATGAAACGTCACAGAAGTGTTCATTATTAATTTACATTTCTATGCATGAATTTCTAACAAAAAAAAGAATGGAAAACGGGAACAGTGGCCATCGATCAATGTACAAGAGTTATGTTAATTGCTTTGTTGATTTTTTTATTACATACCCAGATTAAATGATAAAATGTTAGAAGAATGCTACTTATTGTCTTTGTTGTTTCACGTTGCTACTATAGCATTGACTCATTCGTATTTGAATAAATATTGGTCGACCACACTTTTTCAGTTTCAAACGCCACAAGCAAGTGATTTACTGACGATAATTTATTGTATTACTAAAATATCCAGTATGGTATAACAACTATACAGGGTTTTCCACGCAACCCGTTCATTAATAGTTTTCACAGTTAGCATCTTAGCCTAGTTCTGAAAATTTGTAGTAGTTAACAACCGCGTCCCTTCTATTATAGTAAATTTTTTTTAGGCATGTGCTACTTCCGGTTATATCGGAAGTCGTAACCAATTTTGATATTTAACGGATAACGGAATTACATACTTTTTATTTGGGTTCCCAACTTCTAAAACCAACTGATTTTAGGTTATCTTGATTTTTACGCTTCTTTCCTCTTTTACAAAGTACTTTTTAAAATTACATATCAGAAATACAATTCAATGAATTTATGTCATACTGCCGGTAACGCAGAATTTCGTTTATCACATAGAATATTCAACACAAGGAAATATATTTTTTCTAAGTGAAACGCACTGTTTATGAGTACATGTCCCGCATTCTGTTCGAGACACTGCAAAATTCTCTTTTGCACTTCTTATAACTCTGAAGTACTCTATTAATGAGGTTTTCTCTATTATAACAGTTGTAGTATAATAAGAATTAGCCGTTTTAATGGATATATTGAGTAATTCTCAGCAGGAGATGTGTAAACTTGATCTTTTATATGATCCCATAAATAAAAATTGAAAGGACTTAGGTCAGGAGATCTAGGTGACCAAAGCCAAGGTCCATTAAAGTCGATCCATCGATCTTCCTTCGATTGAAATCAACACTGACGACGAGTATTGTGTAGTAGATTGTTTACAAATATGGAAATCACCTGATCGCCCATGACCAATGCGAATACAATGAAACTAAAAATATCCTGCAAATTTCTTTTTCATAGGACATGTGGATTTTGTTCTGTCCAATAATGAGAATTCTTTGTATTTTAAATTCTCTCGCGACTGAAATTCGACTTATTTGTCCATATAATTTTAGATATAAAATTAGGATCTTCTTGAACTTTAACTACCATGATTTCGCAAAATTCAACTCTTCTAGCATGATCGCCTGGACGAAAGGCCTGGACTTTTTGAAAAGAATATGGGCGCATTTTATGCATTTTTAAATCCTCTGTATTGAAGTATGTGAAATTCCTAATTGTGAAGATGTGGCGCGAATTGAGCTGTTAAGATACGCATGAAAATAGTGCAAAACATTCATTTCATTAGCTTCTTCTCCTGTGACAGGTTTAGACAGAATTTAGGTTTATTTATTGGTGGTAGGTAAATGTGGATGTTTCTCGTTGAATAGATTATTTCTAATATTTGCTGACATTCTCCATGAATATTAAATATGTGTATTGGAATAAATATCTAGTTTTTCTGTCATATCTTTAATTATTTGAGAATTGAGTGCACACATAGTAATTTTTCGATAGATTTTGACGAAACCGTTTTTCCCAATATTTTAATTGGTATAAATAATTGCTAATAACTCCTAAACTATACAAGGTAGATTCAGGAACACCTGCCCAATATACATCGATGACGATTGAGCTCTTGTTCATGGTTATGCACTCATATATAGTGCGTTCGATTAAGAAAAAATCGATTTCCTTGAGTTGAATGTTCACAAATTGGATCTTAAATTCTGAACGTGCTGTATGTGATAAACTAAATTTTGCGTTGTTACTGGAAACTATTAAGTTTCCATGGTCTCCGGTATAGATATGACATAAATGCATTCAATTGTATTTCTCCTATGTAATTTTAAAAAGAACATTGTAAAAGAAGAAAGAAATACAAATATAAAAAAACTCAAACCAGTTGATTTTAAAGGTAAAGAACCTTAATATAAATCACTTTGTTACAGTCCATGGAATCCAAAAAGCAATTTTATTAAAAACATCAAAGTTGACTACGACTTCTGATATAACCGGAAGTACCACGAGTCCACAAATTGTTATAGTAGAACGAATGCGCTTATTGTCTCCTACAGTAGAGTAAGTTACTAATTGCGAAAACATTTAACCGACAAACCTGTGTAGTTTTATATAGAAAACGTTGCTTTTGCTAAGACTTCGTATAGAATATAATCCTGTTATATCTTATTTTGGTATTATGTAATGCAGTGTATTGGAATTATTATAGTAGTTAGTTATTATTATGGTCTGTGCAGTTTCTATACATTAATATAATATTGAATTCATTGTCAAATTATATTCATCCTGTATAGTATCTATTGTAATTGTTCTGCAATATTTTGTGGACCTTGATTGTCGCCAATGTGGATCAGGTTTGTAGAAAGAAATAGCGTCGTCATTCAATTATGTTAACAATTATGGAAACAGGCTGTAATTTTGTGATAAATGAGACAAATTGTGAACTAACAATTCTTTTTACCAATTAGATCACTAGCGTTAAGTACATTAAGTAAAATATATATTAAATTGTACGCAATACAAACATTCTATAAATTCTATAATACATTCTAATGTTTCATGTAGAAAATACATGTGATCTATCAGTATTTTAGTTATTGGCGATTCGAGAGCTATCATATATTATACATAGTTAGGGTAATAGTTGTAAATATATAGTTAATGTGAAGCAAAAATTTTTGTATATGTTTATAGTAGTTTTTATCGTTCTTTTGTGTACAATTAAAGTAATTGTCCTTCATTGGATATTAAATACGTTAATACATCTACACCTGCATACATATATCAATTACATATATTTTCTGGGCCGGGTGAGTAGAACTAGTAAATGGTCCCGGGGTTTCTTTACATATTTCCGTCCAAACACTGCATATTACATTTTTATAATAAAACGGATACATGCTAGAAAACTACAGTTTATTCATGTATTACAACTATGTTTACACCGAGTGCTTATGTACAGTAAAGGATCAAGACAAACAATAGCATTTTTTACAATCCCTGCATGAAAATTTGGATTTAGGGCCCTTCACTTGCGCAACTTTTCATCCTACTACAGCACATATTATTAATTTACGACGCACTTTCTGCGGTCTTTAGATAAAACTTCTTGTAAAACATGGTTTTCATTTTTGCTTTAAGGTAACTTTCTTTGAGTAATTTCATCCAGTTGTAACAGGGATATAACAAGTTTTTTTCTAAAATCCGCGATTGATAGCCTCAGCTTTGGTAACATTCTTGTAATATAGACAAGCATTTACTCACATGCACTCAACAATTCTTCAAACTCCAATTTTTCCTATCATTTGATTGCTTTGCGCAGCGGAGAGGAATAGGCTTTCGACTGGTCTGAAAGGTCTATGAATAATTTGCTTAAGTTATAGTCACAAACATGGATTGGTTTTTCTAATCCCTTTCCTCGTCTAGTATATTTATCATTGTGTCCGTGTGAATGGTACTCAAACATAGAATGTCGTGTTTGTCATGCCAGTTTAGACCTACTATCCCCATGCTACTCTCTTTCGCATAAATTTGCCTTTTTCAGTTTCATATACATCTTTTATGTCCGTTTGCAATGTGTCCATCAGGTGTGTTTTACGTTTCTTATACTTTTTGTTTTTGATACGAAACCTTTCGTCTAAATGGAACAACACTTTCATTTATACAGACCGACCTTTCTAGATTTAACTATTGGTTACATTTGCTACCTTTCTTAGCCGATCCTTGGCGCCTACCTGCTCGCTTTCCTAGAAATAGAGCATTCTGAGAAGTAACTCGAAACGGTTCCTTGTTATTCACGACGAACTGATTACTACCATATATAGGATCTTTTTAGATCAATAGTCTGTCATTCTCGATTCAATCCCATCAAGAGTAGGATTTCCAAAAATGTTAATATTTCTTCTTTATTAGTATCTTTCCATCTATGTAAACGTGTTTTGTTAGCAAGGGTTTGTTTTTTGACTATTACCGTATCGGCTGGTTCCTAAAACGATTAAATCTAGCAATTCATCGTTTAAGAACAATGTATAAACATCGTACGGTGAAATGGAATTCTCGGCGATGTCTTTTCTTACATCATATTCAATATCAAAAGTAAATTGTTTTAAATTGAATTAACTGGTGGAGACCACTACAGATTTTCTGCAGGATATTCATCGTCACTATCAGCTGCTGTAGAATAAAAGCTCGCTGTTACCATGCCCTGATTCTTCCTTCTCAGTCAATATATCGTTTCACAATTACATGAGTTTCGTTTGCTCCGCTTCGTAACTCCAAGCAATATTTACTTACACTGTCACAATGTTTAATCACAAATTATTACTCTGTTAGCGTCTGCAATTCAACTGAAGAAAGAAGAAAACTGTCATTGTAAACCCTCCAGCTTGTTGATAAAAGTATTATTGGCCCACAGAGAAGATTGTTTCATACAAATTTACACTAAACAAACTAGACTAAAAATTTCTTCGCCGTTCAATTGGTTATGTAACAAAAGTGTTTCTAAATATTTCAAACTTAAATTAAACAGAATACAAGGAAACAGCTAATACAATTAGATCAAACGGGACTAAAACGTTATCAGTAAACTCATTGTTTACTACTTGTAATGCCTTCATGCATTGGTAAAATGATTAAACACGTTTAACATTAACCTAAACTTTATTGTGTATCGGCATATCGTAATACACTAGAATATGTCAGCACAGTCACAGTTTCGAAATCACAGTTTACTTGTTGCCAACGTTATATAATAATAACGGTGCTAGCATGTATGTATTCATGTACATAACACTACTCAACGAACGCAATATGAATTTATAACTGCTAAATTATAAATCTGTAATGGTGATTGGTTAAATTTATCAGATACCCACTTGGAAACCAAGTAAGTTGGAGTATTGATGTTGAGGACAATGGGTTTTATACTTTTTCATGGCTTGTGTATCTTAGGTAAACAGCACGTTCTAGGCAGCATTAAGTTTGATACCTTTGGTCTATATCTAAATTATCGATAATGACAGCTTTACACTCTAGCATGTTTTTTTTTTGGTTTCTCTGATACGCTTTGACAAAAGATTTTTTGTGATGTATCGATTCTACTGAAATAACCATACATTTTCTATACCACTTCACTCTTATTTTAGAAATGGTTGGAAGCAGATTTAATAAACTTCGTAAAGAAACTCCCCAGGTTCGGAAGAATGGAACTGTAATGGTCAAAATATTTTCTGAATATTATATCAAAACCCTGATAGATGGTACTTCCAATTAAATTAGTTTCTTAACATTGTGGGAAATATGAGTGGAATAATGAATGTCACGGTTCTTAGCTGTAGCTAATCTCTGTCAGTTTACTTTATGTTGTGCTTTAGCGATATAAGAAATAATGAATAATATGAAAGATATTACTGTGGGTACAAACTTTATGTCGCGACTAACTGCAAGCCATTAAAAGGCACTACACTTTTCCTTTAGCTTTGCTTTTATTGTTTACCTTTTGGAGCAATTAAATTTTGACGTTTGCTAGATTGTTAGTGATTTGACAATTCTACTACGGGATCTAAATACAAAGGAAACGCGACTACGATTACCGTTCAAATTTATCGGATAAGAAAGATTCTCAGAAGAGCAAGTAAAAAACGTACTGATCAAGATTAAATACCTTACGCGTTAAAAAAAAGTAGCAGATGGTTGAGCCAACAACAGAAATGTTAGAGGCGTAGAGAAAGCATCAGAGCTGTACGTCCGTAAAACTCGAAACGGATGGGCATTTTAAATATTACTATATTCGGTTTGTTAAGGATACGTTAAACACCGAAACTAACACTTTAAATTACGCTTAGTGGAAACCACAATAAATAGTTTCCATGAAACAAAATGCTTTTATATTGTACATATTATTAGGTACAGAAAACTAAGAAGTCATACTGCATGCATATAAATTAGATGCTTAGTAACTACAATCGAACCATTGCATTTAATACTATATATACTACTATAGCTGTAAAGCCCAGTGGGTAATTCGAAATACTGATATCAAATGTTCACTCAAGCGATCCCATTTGTAATAACAAACCAGGGCAGAACGTACAAAACGTTCGTTTATATTTACATGAAATTCCTTATGTTTTCGCTCAAACCACGACCATGATTAACATTAATATAGATTATAAAGAAGAATTATTATGTATTAATTTATTCCAATTAGTTAGAAAAACGGTGAATGATAACATCAGGAGATTGACACCAAAGGGAATAAGATGCCTTCTTTACTTATCATTAGATGTCGTCTTTACAAAGATATGAGTTTTGATTATGACTAAACTAACTGTTGCTGAAGAATTAAGTGCAGTGCGAGTTTTGCAGAGTATCAGATTTTCTCTGCGACTGGTACAATTTCGAGACACCATTCGCAGATTGAGGAATAATTGTTTATTATTACAACGAGGTAGTCTCTAGCAGTTTCCTACACTGTTTCCTACCGACCAATTGTGCTCTCTGAATAATTTCTTAAACCTGTAAGAGTTCTGTGGCCTTTAAAAAGTTAAGAATTTACTTCAACTCTTTGTTCAAAAGTTTTTCCGGCCTAATCTTTTGTGCTTCTACGTCACTGTGTCGTACGCTGTTGTATACTTTGCAGTTGCTTATAAGGTGTAGAGGAGTTTTCTCACCGCTTTCTCTACAAACTGGATTTGCTCATGGCCAGCAATTCCTTGGATTTTTCTTTTAAGAATTCTACCAGAAAAGCCTTGGAATATACGTTTCTTAGTTCATTTCTCCGTCTTTCATGTCGTTGGTAGCTGTCTTTTAATCTTCGCCTTAGCCATCTCCAAAGGGATCCCAAAGGAGGGCTCTGAGCCGGTTGGGGTGAGAGCGCTATGTTAGTATGCGAGGGTACTCATACCAGATTACTTTCTTCTGAGTATGTCCAGTAACTGAATACATTCCTGTACCATTACTGACGTTGTTTCGGATGCACTAAGTGCTGCTCGGCTCGGCTGTCGGTTACTAAAAAGTTCTTTCCGATCAAGGTTTCCAACAGAGTCCGAACACATGAAGTGATTGCATAAATTTCTATTTGAAATATACTTGCGAGGTTCCCAAAACTGGCAGAGATGCCCCCTTTCAACTAGGCTGCGCTACATATTCCCGCACCCGTTCCAAATTAGGATTTGGATCCATTCGTAAGAAAGACGAGATCATTTGGAGTAACTTTCCTCTGTTCCCGCTGTTCTCTGATTGGCTTTCACAATATAACAATTAAATAACAATTCACCATACTTAATATGGGGAGCTCATCTATTATATTAAAGATGTGATAGATAAGGAATAATTAATTACGCTTTACTCTTTACCGCGAAGGGACAATAGTAACAACTGCACTTTACTTTTAAAGAATTTGGGATCCCGGGTTGATACCGCGTCCTAATTGCATGGGAATGCCGACGTTTCGCTATCAATTGCATGGAGCTTCTTCTGGGCTGCTGCATGCAATTGAGAGCGAAACGTCGGCATTCTCATGCAATTACGACGCGGTATCAACCCGGGATCCCAAATTCTTTAAAAGAAAACAACGACCGTGGAACTCTATAACAACAACTACACTTTACACGTACCATTCAGATACTAAAAGGCTCCTGCGATTATAATAAGCTTCAAACCGGGTTAACTTCTTCAGCAAGGTTTCTTTGAAT
>CACRWH010006299.1:0-26814 GCA_902655005.2 Marronus borbonicus
CTAGCAGTTCAATAACATCGGCCTATCGCGAAATCTATATTACATTGATTTATCTTGCACCGAGAAACGAAAGACGAAATAATGTGCGTTCCATTTAAAATAATAAAGTTGATGCCCGAGCCGCTACATATCGATCACACTGAATAAGTTCATAGAAATTTCTTCAACTTTCTTTCAAGCACAGAATTTTTAGGAAAAAAAACTTCTAGATGCACAGATTTTTTTAATGAATTTTGTTATAAGAAAATATAAAATTTAAATATATTATGTAATACAATAAATAGCTATAACAAAGATTTTTTCCCCCGGGTCCAATTGTTGCCACGTGACAAACAATGTCTCACTACGCTATTTATTGAAAAAGGTTAAGATGGTAATGTGACTTTTATAATATATGTGCTTGCTCAATTTAAATGCAGAAACAGGCGAAATTTATAAATATTGCTAACGATAAAGTAGCATGTTGATTAATATTAAATCGAACTAAACATTGTTTATGAATTCCAATTATGTTCAAATATCCATTTCCAAAAAAATGCTATCAAAGAAGTTTGTTTTTGTAGTAAATCACTTAAATATATATTGTTTTTAAGAGTGTGCTATATAGTGATACACTTTAGCTATTTTCAGGTACTTGCTATATTTTGGACTGGTACTCATTTTGTTTGATTCTTGGGAAGTTATATTTTTATTCTTATTTTCGTAAACAGTTTTATACCTACGGTTTTCACTAATGTGGACTGCATTCACAAATGGTTCACAAAGTAAAGGCCAGGAAATCACATCGTATACATTCGCGCTACTTGGCCTACGTTATTATTTGAAGCATCAAGAGCCAGCAACATATCGTAATATTCACGATTTGAGGAGTTTTGAGCCATTATTTCAAACCCGTATCCTTTGAATGACAAGAGTAGAAATGTTAACTAATTTACACACCACATTTGTTTTATGTATAACTAATTGCAAAGCCATCTTGGAAAATGTTTCACTGCTGCCAGCAGATATTTTAAGCAAATGGTGTAAAATGTTATATATTATACATTTTCAGTTGTCTAGTATTCAAGATGTTTACATGCTCGATTTTTAATTTTTTAAATTCCTCTAGTCAGAAAGTATTATCAGCTTAAAAAATGGTAAAGGAACATCGTCTCAGTTTTTGATGTTTAACGTCATCCCATAGTCCGAGTGCCGCGAATTTCACGCTCTCTATACAATTATATTAAAATTGAATAAACCACTAAACATTGATAAATACAAAGCGTACTTCAGTATTTTTTTTAATATTTATAATATTAAATCTATTTTTATTTAACATTACATCTTTGGTTTAAAGAACTAATTTGTATTGTCAACTTTAATGAAAAAGTAATCTACTTTCACAATATTTAATTAACGTTTAATTTTTTTAGTTTGATGACGGCCCAAAAGGGTGTTTAAGCTTTTAACGCTTGTCATAAACTCAGGAACCATTTCAGTGCGTGTAAAGTGTTCCATGGCCTTGTTACTATCACCCCTTCGCCGTAAAGGGTGCAGCACAGTTAAGTGTACCTTAACTACGAATGGTTATTCGGGAGTATATTGGACCCACTAAGAAAATATTCATTCTAGCGGGATTCGAATACATAGCACGTACTTCTGCCCAGTCAAGCGCAGGCCTGTTATTACTGGACCACCGAGCAGTTTTATTTAATTTATATTCATTTGAAAACCTACTCAAAATTTGTGGAAATCTGGAAATTTATGACAAATTTTCTGAAACACGTAAGAAGTACTATCGAGGGGGACAACCTTTTATGCAAAAATTGACACACCCACTTTAACCCCCTGTCCCAGAGGGCTACTCCCTTAAAAATCTTAAATGAAAAGGGGTATCGAGTAATATCTCTTTTTAACGAAACAGTACATTTTGGTGTTTAGTTTTTTGAATTGATTGATTCGTTTTCGAGATTTTTTAAGAAAATCCTTTGGTTTGGTTTGTTTTGTATTTCCAGCTCATCAGTCTATTTTAGAAGCAATTGAAACGAAAACCAATATTAAAAACCTTTATAAATCTCTCAAAAACAAGGAAAATAAATAACCTTATGGTTACTTAAGTTTTAAGTTATACTTAATGCAGAATATTTGCCATACTGCTTGCAGTTATTTAGTAAATAAAAATGTACGTTTTTATGCCGATTCTGCGTTCGTTTCAATTTTTTCAATTTCAATTTTTTTTTGTTACAGAACATTAAAGCAATAGTGTAAATAAAAAACAGGCAATAGCATAAAAAGCGGATATATCAGCTTTTGTTCCACTACTCCTCGTTTAGTACCAATTGTTATTTAGTGTTATCAATCCAAAGTTATTTAAATAAAATAACAATAATCGTTGCCAGTTTGCAAGAAAGGGTTGAAATTGTATTAATTTATGGAGTCGACAATCTATATGCTCGACGAACTGCCGCAAATATTTAACGAAATTTGTATTTCCAAATAAATGGATACGACGAAGAGAACCTCTAGAATGACCAGCCAGATCACCTGATTTGACGCCACTAGACTTTCTTTTATGGGGCTATTTAAAGTCTATCGTATTTGTCCCTCCACCTCAAAATTTGGAAGAGCATTACTGCAACCTTGAGTGTAGGCTTTCACGACCGTAATCCATAGTAGAAATGTCTTTCGGGTGATGTCGTGTAGTTAATATTTTACTTGACGTTTCGCTGACCATGCTGTCAGCTTCTTCAGAAGATTTCTAAAGACTGGTGTTGTTGTCTCTTGCCCCTCGTTACATATCCTATTTCTGTTCCGCTTTGCTGATCCATAACCGTTCTGCTTTGCTGATCCATAACCGTTCCGTTTCGCTGAATCGCGTCGTTCGTTGTATGACGACTCCGTAGTGCTAACTTCCACGTGTTGCTGATTTTGTATCCGTCTTCGCGGTGGTCTCCTTGTTGGTGCAGGTGTTCTGCTACTGCAGATTTTTCAATATGCCTAAGGCGTGCGTCTCTTCCGTGTTCTTTCACTCTGCACGGAATACTCCGTCCTGTATGACCGATGTAGCTTTTTCCACATTGGCATTTCAGTTCGTATATGCCTTTCGCTCGTAGTTTCGGTAACACGACCTTGTTAGGAGTGTCACCGTGTTGAAACGTGTGGTGATGTTTTTTTCCCCTAGGGTCTTTTTTAGCCTGTCGGTGACTCCGGCTATGTACGGAAGGTATGCGTATCCTGCTGGTTGTTGTTGGTCTTCGTCTTTTTTCTGCTCTCGTGGCTTCCTTATATCTTTTGTACTGTAGCCGTTCTTCTGCAGGGCGTTTTTGACTCCTCGTTATATATCCTACTTCTGTTCCGCTTTGCTGTTCCATAACCGTTCCGTTCCGCTGAATCGCGTCGTTCGTTGTATGACGATTCCGTAGTGCTAACTTCCACGTGTTGCTGATCTTGTATCCGTCTTCGCGATTGAAGTTGTTAGTGTTCTTCATAATTTCTATCGATTCGCGTATTATCCTCGGGTAGTAGTGGCTGGTCCTGGCTAATACCTTAAGAACGCTTCCATAAAGATGTTGGCGATCACAGGTGACAGAGGAGATCCCATTGCAGCGCCACTAGCTTGTTCGTAGAATTCTCCGTTCCACAGGAAGTAGGTCGAAGTAAGGCAGAGTCTCGCCAAATTAATCAGATCCGGTTGTAGTCCTTTTGGTATTAGTGTTGTGTTGTTGCCTGATGATCTCTAGGATTTCTTCCACTGGTACATTGGTGAAGAGTGATTCGACGTCGAAAGATACCAATAAATCTTCCTTTGTTATTTCGTGTTGTTGTAGTATCTCGATGAAATGTTCGGAGTTCTTCACAAAGCTTTCGGTGTTCCCGGAGTATTGTGCTAGTTGTTTTGCGACATATTTGGCTAATTCGTAGGTAGGTGAGCCACATGTACTGACGATCGGTCTGAGAGGGTTGCCAGGTTTGTGTATCTTTGGTAGTCCGTACAGTCTTGGTGGTCGGGTTTCTGATGGTAATAGCCTTCTTTGTTCTTCCTTTGGGATTGATGATTCCTTAATAGCGTCTCTGGTTTGTTTTTCTACCTTCGTGGTTGGGTCCTTGTTTAGTTTCTTGTAGTGGTGCGGGTCCAGCAGCATTTGTATCTTCATGTTGTAACCTGCGCGATCCATCACTACTGTTGCTTTGTCGTTATCAGCTCGTACAACGATTAGGTTCTCATTGCAGCGTATATCCTTAAGTGCTTTCTTCTCTTCTTTGGAGATATTCTTTGCTGGTGGTTTAACTTTCTGGAGGATGCGGCAGGTTTTATGTCGTGTTTCTTCTGCTTCTTCTGCTGGCAGTCTTCGGATAGCTCATTCCACTTGAGTGATGATTTCTTCTTTAGGTATTCTGGTTGGTGCAACTGCAAAGTTTAGTCCTTTGGCTAGTACTCTTGTTTGTTCTTGTGATAGTTGCAACGTTGACAGGTTGATGACGGTCTTACAGATGTCTAGTTCTGGTTGTGTTTTGGTCTTCTTGGGTTTAAGCTTATCGAACTTCTTTACGTGTTTCTTTGTCACTGTGTTGAAGTGGTGTTCTGAGTGTTCGTAACTGACCTTGTCGATAGTTTTCCATAAATCTTCGTTCAGTAATTTGCTGAGTTCTAGATGCAAATCGAAGAGTTGTGTAGATATCTGGTTCAATTCATGGTATGTGTAGCGAACTCTCTCTCTGGTCAGTGCGTTCTCGGTGCGGTGAATAATCTTCCTGGCCGCTGTGCTTTTAATGTGGTATTGGATTTTAACGAAGGTTGGTGTTACGTTCTGGTCTCGGCAGCGTCGCAGAAATGCCAGTGAGGCAAGCAGTTGGCACTTCTTCTTACGTAGTTTGTGCAGCTTCCTGGTTTTCAAGTAGATTTCGTCCCCGTAGAGGCGTCCAATAGTTGAGTGTAGGCTTTCACGACCGTAATCCATAGTAGAAATGTCTTTCAGCAAGGAATATCTCCAAGGAAGAGAAGAAAGCACTTAAGGATATACGCTGCAATGAGAACCTAATCGTTGTACGAGCTGATAACGACAAAGCAACAGTAGTGATGGATCGCGCAGGTTACAACATGAAGATACAAATGCTGCTGGACCCGGACCACTACAGGAAACTAAACAAGCACCCAATCACGAAGGTAGAAAAACAAACCAGAGACGCTATTAAGGAATCATCAATCCCAAAGGAAGAATAAAGAAGGCTATTACCATCAGAAAGCCGACCACCAAGACTGTACGGACTACCAAAGATACACAAACCTGGCAACCCTCTCAGACCGATCGTCAGTACATGTTGCTCACCTACCTACGAATTAGCCAAATATGTTGCAGAACAACTAGCACAATACTCCGGGAACACCAAAAGCTTTGTGAAGAACTCCGAACATTTCATCGAGATACTACAACAATACGAAATAACAAAGGAAGATTTATTGGTATCTTTCGACGTCGAATCACTCTTCACCAATGTTCCAGTGGAAACCCTAGAGATCATCAGGCAACAACACAAGACTAATACTAAAAGGACTACAACCGGATCTGATTAATTTGGCGAGACTCTGCCTTACTTCGACCTACTTCCTGTGGAACGGACAATTCAACGAACAAGCTAGTGGCACTGCAATGGGATCTCCTCTGTCACCTGTGATCGCCAACATCTTTATGGAAGCGTTCGAACAAGAAGCCATCGAATCTAGCAGGATGAAACCTAAATGCTGGTACAGATATGTAGATGACACTTTTGTCATATGGCCACACGGACCAAAAATTCTAGAGGAATTCCTGCAACACATCTACAGACAACACGCAAACATTAACTTCACCATGGAAATCGAAGAAGACGGCACCTTACCATTCCTAGATGTCCTAGTGGAGCGCACTGACAGCAGCAAACTGGGCCACAGTGTACACCGTAAGAAGACTCACACAGACCGGTACCTGCATGCAACATCTCACCACCATCCTCAACAGAAGAGATCCCTCATCAACACATTGTTAAGAAGCGCGGAGAAAATCAGCGACAAACATCACAGGGATAGTGAAATACAACACGTCAAAAACGCCCTGCAGAAGAACGGCTACAGTACAAAAGATATAAGGAAGCCACGAGAGCAGAAAAAAGACGAAGACCAACAACAACCAGCAGGATACGCATACCTTCCGTACATAGCCGGAGTCACCGACAGGCTAAAAAAGACCCTAGGGGAAAAAAACATCACCACACGTTTCAACACGGTGACACTCCTAACAAGGTCGTGTTACCGAAACTACGAGCGAAAGGCATATACGAACTGAAATGCCAATGTGGAAAAAGCTACATCGGTCATACAGGACGGAGTATTCCGTGCAGAGTGAAAGAACACGGAAGAGACGCACGCCTTAGGCATATTGAAAAATCTGCAGTAGCAGAACACCTGCACCAACAAGGAGACCACCGCGAAGACGGATACAAAATCAGCAACACGTGGAAGTTAGCACTACGGAGTCGTCATACAACGAACGACGCGATTCAGCGAAACGGAACGGTTATGGATCAGCAAAGCGGAACAGAAATAGGATATGTAACGAGGGGCAAGAGACAACAACACCAGTCTTTAGAAATCTGCTGAAGAAGCTGACAGCATGGTCAGCTAAACGTCAAGTAAAATATTAACTACACGACATCACCCGAAAGACATTTCTACTATTACTGCAACCTGTCCTGGAATTTTTAAAAATGTACGTCGAAGTTTTGGACAACGGTTATACCATCATTTAGTGGACAACATTTTGAACAAGTATCGGATTGATTTTTTCTGCAAAAAAATATTTGAATTGTAAAGTAGCTTTGAAAACAAAAATAAAACATTTTAAGTAGTTAAAGTGTTTTTGAGTAATGGATAAGGCTTGAAACAACAAAAACAAAACAACAATTAAAGAAGACATTATCCGAAACGAACGATCAATTTCAAAAAACTAAACGCCAAAATGTACTGTATCAAAAGACCATTAAAAAATGAGGTACTACTCGATACCCCCTTCCATTTAAGATTTTTAAGGGGGTTGTTCCCCGGGGAAGGAGATTCAAGTGGGCGAGTGAATATTTGCATAAAAAGTGTTTCAGGAAATTTTTCATAAATTTCTAGATATTCAGAAATTTAGAGTGGGAAGTTTCCAAATGAACACCCGGCATATTAAGTGTTCAAGATTAAAATTATGTATATTGCAGAAACATTCATAATATAGAATTTCGTAAATTATATTGGTGTAACTGTAAAAGTGTATTACACTTCGATATATTTATATTTAATTTTGCAACATATTTGTTTTCGTATATGTTGAAAAGAAAAGAAATGATCCAAATATTCCACAATTGGTGCCTATCGTATGGTTTTTGAAAACATTTTCAGCTGGAAGTATACAATGCTGATGGGTGACTTCTACGCCAGAAGAAAGTTAAGGCAGAAATTGTCCTATACTCTACTTAAAGTTTGGTAAACAGGTTGACGTAACGTAAATTCAACAAACCAGTCATGATGCTGACTCAGATTCTTGAAGGCATTGTTTGTAACTAATTCTAGTTAGCTTAAATTTAGTTATATATATTCTGGGATTTATTTCTAAAATATTTCACTCATTATCACAAATCATAAGTAAACATTCGATGCAGAAGATCACACACCACAGATACATGGGAACTTAATTTGTTTCTTACAATAGAAACAAATTTTGAATTGTTTATATCAGTAAGTTAACTACACAAAAATCAGTCATAATCACTTGACAAAGATGACTTTCAAAGTAATCGATTATAGAAATATTCATTCATGTTATTAAACAATAGTGTAAAAATTACTAATAATTAATAGCATATTAAAAGCTGAGTAGTAATTATTAAGAGAAATAGACAATAATTATTTTTGAACGTCGATGTTTTTACTATTGATTCTTATCAGATCGAAAAAATGTAGCTGCTTATATTTTTCGAATACACTTGCATTCAAATATCTGAATCTACGTATATTGTTTAAATATAAACCTCCTGGAATTACGTTCAAGATTGTATCGCTATTTGCTAATGTAATTTTTTTGTATCATCTTTTATCTGATGATAAAGTTTGGCAGTGCATATCAGCCTCCTTGAGAAAAAAAGGACTTTGTGACATTTGCCTCCGTAGTTTAGGTTCTCTTTATTGATCACATATTATGCTGTTCCAGTTTTCGTTTTCTTTAAGGTCAAGTTCGAATCCAGTTTTAATATTTTAGGACTACACCGCGGCGTAACGCTCATATATAAAGGTCATTGCAAAAGAGCTGGGAACCTTTTTCAGTTAAATGTAAACATATTAATTGTAAACCTTAATGCTTCGTTATTTATTCAAAAACAACTACAGGCTTTTATGCATATGCTAGGTATATCATAGATTAGCTTTTTCAAATTTCAATTAAATAACCATTATAAAATAAAAAAAAGTATGAACAATGATATATCTATAACATCTAGTTAGATAACTACTCGCCAGCCACAAGAATTCTTAATCTTGAAGCTTTGTGGAGTTTTCTCTGGTTTGTATTTTTAATGAAATTCCTATTTGTAAGTTGCTTTATTTATAGGAATAGAAGTTGAAAATTGGCAAAATTATAAGTAAATACGATAACGTTTGGTATTGCATTTCAATTATTGTTGAGATTTGGAATTTGGACATTTAAATATTTCAACAAATTTCCAAATTATTGCAATATTCACTTTAATTAAGTCAATTGTTTTTATATTCATAGAATTGGTATCTTTCGTAGCATTCGCAATTTCTTTGAATCATTTTACATTCTCATTAAACTCCTGGTATAAAATAGGGTAAATAATGAATGTTAGGGGCATAGTTAAAGTTAAATTCAGAGTTATTCGGAGTATATATGTATGCAAATACATGTTGTAGATATTGGCCTACCTTTAACAAGTTGTAAGTTGTCCTCCTCAATGAAAACCTTGGAGTAAGAATTCTAAGCACCTTCATACATGAACGATTAAATGATGCTACAAGTTGTGATATGGTTCTCTTGCTTGCACTCCCCTTTGTTCCGCACATAAAGCAGCAATGGGAAAAGTCCAGAGAAAATGTCTCAAATATCTAGATTTTTTTAAGGCGGAAGGTATTTTACCCTCGTGAAGGTTTCGACTACCAGTTGCTGCTACAAAAATTTAATATGAAGTATTTAATCGTGGAACTTTTATCTGTTATATGAAAATTAGATGTCGCGCGTCTGATAATTTCTTCTCCACGTTGATCGTCAGTAGATTTTGGAGAATTTCTGGAAATATTCACTTTCACCGACAAGGTACTATTTTTTCCTTTTTCTATCGCATTTTCTTCGCGGTGCGAAAATATTTACCTCGTGTGCGTGAAAGAATAGGGAATATCAATCGACGTGAAGAGCGCGATAAAAAATTGTAGCTGGCGGATTCAAAGAAAAACTTACAAAGGAAAACCCCGAAGCGATATTCACCGCTCTCATTGAAACTTGGCAGATTGGGACAATCGAGTATTGTAAAAGGCCTTTTTCCGTTTGGGCGGAATTTCATGTTTAGAGGGTGAAAGCTACCCCTGAAATTTCGACGATTTTCGGATTTTTGCAATTTACACTGTCACTGCGAATAATAAAAAACAAATCATATATCTGCGGTTTTTTTGCTTCTTCTACCACTGTTCACAACTCCCTTGCGGAGTGAAGGTTAAACGAAAAAAGGGTAAAGCATACGCCCATTTGAATCCTGAGAAATACCATTTATGCGTATATACATACCTGCTGCCCCCTCACTCATAACTACCCCGAAATAAATTAAAGGTCACCTGTATAGCATACAGTAAATCGAAATAGTTTTATGTTGTATATTATGGATTTCATTTTAGAAACGTAAATAGGAGGGGGTGGGTGAATAGTGGTAAGAAAATCTCATCCGCGTTAGCTTGATAAACCTATATAAGACGCATTTAGAGATATATGATTTTATAATTTTTTGTTCGTAATAACGGTATAAATGGCAAATATCGAAAAATCGTCGAAGCTTTAGGGGTACCTTTCACCCCCTTAACGTGAGATTTTACCGAAATGAAAAGCGACGTTTTTCAATATTCGATGGTAGTGCAAATCTACCAAGTTTCAATCAGAGCCACCTGGGGGTATTCTCTTGCTGGGGATATATATTCTACTTGAAATATTAAAACCAAGTGGATCATCATCTCCGTATTTAATAGGTAGTACAAAACCTGAATTGTGTACTTGTGAAACCATTAAAAACGTTGTATTAACCACTATAAAATTTCGAAATTTCGGCAACTACTAGCGGATCAGCTAGGCTAGCCGCTTGCTTAAATCTTTCTCTAATTTGTTACATACAACGCGCATACTGCATGCGTTAAATCTCGTAACCGAAACTATTCGTCGCTGCTATACAGATGCAACTGAGCTAATAGGATCGACTAAACCAGTATTTGTCAAATCTTCCAAACGAATTCGCCAATTTCATAAAGAGGGTCTTAGTATCTCAGAACTTTCACAACGAGATTTGCCCCATGTGAAACGCGATTGGAAGCTGCATTCTATTATTTTCAATATTTGTATTCACTTCGATTCCTAATGCCACAACTTGATAGAATTCTGGATTACGCCATCTTTTTAACAATAGTGTTGCGAAAGATCCGTTATGGAAATTCAAAAACAACTTTCAGTACGCTAATTTTACATCGCTAGATGTAGAATGATCTTTTCTGCGTATAAGCAGATAATACACCGCAACGGACGAGTCTCAAAGAAACCACTGTAGAAACGTACGCTGATACAGGCGTTGAAGGCCTCACTTCCGGATTTCTTTCCAGCCATCTAAGCATATTCGGTAAATTGTTTACTATAAAATGTTGGCGTTTTCATAAATTCTCTTATTGTTCTTTGTTCTAAATAACGCACTTGTTTATTTCGATTAACCCAGCGCAGTGACGCTAATTCCAATCGACTTGTTGCCCTCTACTGATAATGAAGTTTTAGTGTCGTTTTATGTACATTCTGTTTTTCCTAGCATCTTGGTCGGTGTAACTTATAATTGGAATATTCAGAAAAACTTTTTTACCAACGAACAAGGAATAGAAATAGCTTTATATAGAAAATCCACTAGTAATATTTGAAAAAATTTTGTTGGTAGATCGTTTGCATAATCTCTCTTTAACTAAAGACAGACAACGCAAAGAAATCAGTAAAATTAGCAACAATAACGAACTTTCTTAATATATTATATTGTCATATTATTAGAATACATACAAATAGAGTTAAGAGTTGGAAAAATATTGACATTAGTGATAAGAATTATTTTATCTTATATTGCCCTCCTAGGCAGATTAAACGGAAGGTCTTCAAGAAATCTGTTTTAGCGTTGGTACCAAATTATATTATCACCCAACAATAACCTCAGAAACACTAAGAGACCCCGAATACTAAGTAGGGTAATGTAGATAAATCAGTAACTTACAAAATGTAATCTAACGATTCAAAATCACGTATATGATGGACAAACAAAAAAGTCAATTAGAGTTCGGTACAAAGAGGATCTCAGATTCAGGCGATTTGACAAATCCGCTTTTGCCCTATATATGTTTGGAAAGAATTATAATATAAAGTTAATTATGAGCATAAATGGCAATGCGCAATTACATTTTAGACATGAACATTTACAAAAACAAAATACATCTTTATGAATCCAGACTTAAGTTTAACACTATGCACTTTATTAAATTAAACATGATCGCGGTCAACAGATACAGATTTAAACATAAACAACAGTTTTAGCTTGGTCGGTTGGTTGGTTCAATTTTTCTGCTAATGATTAGCTATCGAAATGTACATCTAATTTTAGTGAAGTAATGTGGTAAGATTGTAGCTATTCATCTGCATTTTCAAGTCAATCAGAATTTCCTGTTGACCGACAAAATATTCAACAAGCGCAATAAGTACAATGAGAAATAAATTATCACTCCATGTGGTGGTTAAAAAAAAATTGAATATATGGGCTCTATTCATACAACTGAATTGTTAACTACTTCAGCACAGCAATAGGTTTAAATAGATTTAAAGTTCTTTTTGTACCTTTTATCCAACAGACAATTTAGATTATACAAGCTAATATCTGCTCAAACCTCGCAAGAAAGACTACTTACCAAGTTGGACTTGATTAAACTTTAAGAAGTGATACAATTTAAATAATACGTAAAATACCACAGAAACCTTGACCAGAACTACTGTCTATTAAGAACCGGATCCTTTATTTATTACTGTTAAACGAGATGAATGCAACCATTATGAGTGCATTCAAATTATACACGGACAAGAAGATTAGCAAAGTAAGAACAAAAGTTGTCTTAAGCTTGCTCGTAGCAGAAAATTATATGTATGAATATACACCCAGCGTTACTGTACACGTTAGTCGCTGTGGTATAATTCAGTCAAAGTAAAAAATGTAAGATGGAATTTGTTTGCTGGAACATGTCTGATGGCAATAATAATTCTGTTGATCAATGTATTCTCCACGATTTCCATAATTCATACTTACAAATGTATAGCTAACTAACCTGACGGAGCATTTTCCCTTTTATTTCCCATTCGGCACTTCACGACGATAGCCTTCTCTACTCTTAAAAAATGTCGATGGTTATAGAAGCACCTATATTGCCTATTAAGTTTACTTGTAACCACAATGACAGGTATAAAGAGTACAATGCGATACTTCATGTTCTCAACCGATAAATGGGTATTTTAAACGGGTTCTTCATTATACTATTCCTTTGTTGCGCAAGTTTTTCGTTCAACTCTAAAATAAAAGCAGCAAAATACAGCGCGCCGTTATTATTAAATTACTTGCTCGACTGCAACAGTTTTAAGATCAACCGGGCTTACGTAATTGTGACTTCATTCTAATACATTTGCATCATTGCACTATTACCTGGTTGCAATACAGCAAACGTTATTGTCAAAAAGCGAAAATTGAAACGACTAAAACCTCTTTGTAGTATATAACTGTTGTCGAAGGTTACGAAAGAATTTGAAAGTTCCCAATTTGTGTAATGTAACGAGTGAACAGGTTGTGCAAGTGGTTTCAATTTTTATGCATTCAAGTGTTATAATAAGTACATTTCAACCTACATACTTTTTCTTAATGTTGTGTAAATTCCGATTAAAAACTTCGCACCGCTGACTGCTGACTAGGATTACTTGCACACCAGTTTACGTTGGCATAGGTAGCAGCATTTGGGGAAAGAGAGGGGGAAATTAAGGAAAAGCACATCGGCATTCGTGAATATTTTTATAAATAAGATCAAGGCTATCGTACACGAGCACTAGATACTGTGTTCGAACTTTTATGGTACGTTGATAATATTCTTGTGAAATTAAAATTGCTGAAAACAAGAAATGTATGACATGGTACAACAGTGTACAGAATAATAATGGTGGCATGGAATAAAACGAAAGTTTCGCAAGTTTATTAGGTTTAGATAAGAGATAAATTGGATAGAACTTTCTTCTCTAAATAAATTACTATTTATGTATGCTCTAATAAAACATCAAAATATCGCACTTCGCATTTTTTAATTCATGGAGTTACGATATTTTAAAGAAGAAAGGATTTGGGCTCCCACGAAATAATATTCCACATCGATATGTCGTTCGAAACAGTGAGGTTTCGACTGATTTTAGTTGAATTTATGTCAATTTTTCTGGTATGCCGTATAGGTGGTTTCGAAGTATTGTGTTTTATGAATTATAGCCTTTTTTATTAGTCTATATTTATTGGAATATAACTGTCCCTTTTTATAACCAGGCGTGATGCGAGGTATGGCCTCATTCCTAGAGTAAAATGTTTGTTTTGCTTACGTTTACGCAATCTGCCAATTTCAATTCATCGTTTGTCTTGTTCATTTCTCCGCGTTTTTTTATCTAATGCAACTATTTTTAAGTAAATCAGTTGTTTTAAGAATTGCCAAGGCTTTTAATAGTGTTCACTATTGTAAATATGTTATAATAACTAATTACTGCCATGTACAAAAAGCAAGGAACCAAGAGTAAGAGAAACGATTTTCTACACCGACCTGCTCATACAGTTGATAATGGGGATCTACACATCCTCAAAACATCCATTCTGGACTCATTAGCTAAATATGTGTGGTGCGAAGTATGTCAATACTTTAGTGCCATACCAACCCACAGTACCTGCTATCATTATTAATACATTTGCATATTTCCAATGCAGTTGACAAAACAAGCAAGGAACCAGGCTGCAGCAAAGGAATTGTGTATTAGTTCAGGAAAAGGATAACGAAAACCATCCACCTGCGATGACAATACAAGGAGATTTGCTTGCTAAGATCATTTTAATGAAAATATATTTATGCAAGCTTATACATTTTATTTCGAAGACGATGGGATATACGTATAGCACTTTAGCATTCATTGCATTCATTGAATTTAATTAATTTCTTCGTATCCAGTCGTTTTATTTATATAGCTGTCTCTCGTTGACTTAAAATAAAAATAAAAATTTGTTAAATACATTACCATCAAATACGAGTTAGCTAAAAAATTACTTGCAGGCTATGCGTTCTTTATGTTGGATTAAGAATATGTAAACTGCAAATGCATTTATAGGTACATATTTATTTACATGCGTCAGCACCTCTAATTTCGGTAAGCGCAGTTGCATAGGAACACAAGCTTTCGGTGTTACATATATTCCGTTCCCGCGAAACATTTCTGCGTTTCGTATTTAAGAATTTCCCCCCCCACAATGAAGAAAATCTCCGTTTCGTTGTCAATTTATTCTTCCGCAGTGAAAGAATTCACCATATCGGTGTGAAAATTATCCCGTTTCGGTGATATAATTTTTTCTTCATGGTGATAAAATTCTCCGATTTGGAGTTAGAACATTTACCACAACGGTAAAGAATTTCTCGGTGAGAAAAACTGTTAGAATGTTTCCCATCCGGCGAAAAATGTCTCTTTTGTTTTTAATGTTTTCCTCTGTGGACTAGAACTCCGGTTCGATGTAAAATTGCTTCACCCACATTGAATATGTCTATTTAGTAGTCAAATTTAAGGACTACTCCAGTTTGATGCTAAATGTTTCAACTGCAATAGAAAAACTCTCCATTTCACATGCCATCGCGGTGTAAAATATTTTTGTTCCGGTGTAAAAAAAAGTTGTGGAAAATAATTAGAGCAATTCTTGAGTATTCTTGTTGTCAAAAAGCCAGTGAATTTTAAAATGAAAATCGAAGATCACCCTCAAAAGGAAAAAGGCCCCGGTTGAACTCTTTCAAAACAAAAGCATATTAACAGTAAGTAAGGCAACAAAAAAATAACAATGGAATATTGATAAAATTTGGCTTATGATAACAAAATAGTGATCTGACAGGTTATCTTACTATGTGTCCAAAGCTAGTATCTCTAGTTTAGAAATTAGCTTGGTTTCTTAGCATTCAAATGCTGGGGTTGGTCCTTCAGGGGATAGATGTTTTTCGATCGGCCCTGCAATGGTCGGACCTGCTAAGTATCTGAAAAAAAAAGCAAAAAAAAGCCGTAGTCTGTTAAGAGAAAGAAAAGTGAATGGAATTGTAAATTCGCTAGAGTAGAAGAAGAAATTGCATTACTTATTCCGGGACCGGTCACGTGTGCAAGCAAAAACAGCACGTCAATGCCTAAAAACTTCACCGTTCCTGTTTTTGACAGTGACTGAAAACGACAAAGCGATGGGTGTAGAAAACAAAACGACAAAAGATATGGATAGTTTCCCAACAGAATTACTAAAAAAATATATACATATATTCAACACATCTGACTAATGATATATTCTTGCAAATGTTGTTTTTCCGAACGAGTTAAAGATAGCTCAGATAAAACTAACACTTAAGTCAGGCGTTGCTGAGGCACTATTAAACTACGGACACATTTCTATATTGCCTGCTGTATTGTGATTTTTGAAGAAATTATTAAGATCAGGTTGATGAAACATCTATAGCACATCGCAACATAGCTATACCATGGCGTGCTGCTGGCCTAGCTGGAGCACTACGGTGTGCTGGAAGCGGTAAATAACCTAATTAAGACATATCTTATGAATAACAATCAGTGTAGGCGTGTCGTGAGGATCTATATTGCGGCCAAATCTATCTAATATATGTGAATGATCTTCCGGCAAATGTAGCTAGTGCAAGAACTCCGAGAAGCGGTTAATTCATCTTTTCTCGTGAATGCTATGAACGATGCCTCTATAGATGCAGTTGGCCGTGTAGTTGTTGAGGTGTAGGAGTAGTTTGGGGCGAATAGTTACAAATGAATTTAATATTTACATCCTTACTTAATGATTGTTAAATAAAAACATGTTTCAGATAAAAGTTACTTACTTTTTCCTGGACATACTTGAAATACGGTAATGGCACTTTTAAAGTTAAACGTGTACTACAAAGTGATGTGCAGCAAGGTCCATGATGTCGGACCTCTCGCAGACCTCTCATTCGCGTCTCAAGACCCCTATTCTCCAATATAACGAACACACCCTGAGAATAGTGGACGCGGTTTTCATAAACATTTTTGTATTCTTCAAACTTCACTTCTCCTAAAAACTGGATGAACTTGGTTCTCTCGAAAAATCTTTTAGGGGATATACAATACTAGGCGAAGCATACGTACATCGTCGATTATGGTAAGTGTGTTAGATTACATACTTCGCTATTTTATATACGTAAATATAGCAACGATTGTTAGGAAGGATATATAAACAAAAATGTTTCTGTTTCATTTGGTTTATATGATAAATCAGTTTTTGTTGTATCACAGTGAAGTCTTAAATGTCAACCTATAAATCTGTGAAATGAACCACTTAACTTAAATCGCTAAAAGTTAAATAGAATGAACTTGTTGATTATTTTATAGCTTACTTGTCAAAAGTAAGCATGCACCCATAATTTCAAGACTACGATTTTCATTATTGAGAGAGCATTTATGTGATGGGACCTATTCCTTAATCTCTTAACAAAATGTTCCCTTCTCTTATGTTGCAGAATCGAAGTCCAGATATATTTACGTTTGGTGCTAGTGCGAGGAGTACGAGGGTCCTAATGTGTGAGATGGATAGTGCTGTACATACGTTGCAATAGATTATCTGCAGCTATTGTTGTCTTCTAGAGAGAATGGTAATCAATACTTTGGATATTAAGCCCTTAAGCGTGCATATAGAGCTCATAGATTATACTTGCCCAGTTGAAAAACAAATAGTGGTGCCAAGTAAATCAGCTACAACTTGGTAGGACGAAAACAAGAGCATTCATACATACATATGTTTAATCTCACAATCAGTTTTAATGTATGTTGTAATAGAAATGTATCCAGTTACTTATTTGTAAGTGTCCCCCGGTGTTTTTAATTTGTTAAATTATATTTAGCAAATTACAATTCTGGTATGCTGCTCGTTTATGTAAATAAGTACCCACTCCTGATGTTTATGTACAGTCATAAATGTCAGAGTTAAGGTCACGCACTTTATTTTAAGCTTTATCCGGAGAATTATCTCAGACCTCTCACGAAGTGTTTTGATACAAGATAAGGTTGTAATCTAGATAAAAAATAATGGAAATAATTTAATGCAGGTAATTTGTTTATCCTTGACTTCGAATAATACCTCACTTAAGTTATTTAAATAACTGCAGTTTAGACTGAAATATGTTTACAGAACTTTGAGCGTATTCGGATTCAAAGACACCAAATTACTTTATGTCAATAAATGCAGCTTTGAGCAGCATAATAAGCTTGCTAATTCCCGGTAGGCCTCTGAATCGCAGTAATACAACGCTACATGCTGAAAGGAATGTCTTCAAGGATACCAAGATTCTTTAAAAGAAACTATCGTCTATGTTCAATGCTAATTATATTTATGTAAAAGGCAAAATCTGAAGAAAGGAACGATTATGAAGTAACCAGTTAACACTACGACCGTTTATAGTTGTGTAGGTAAAAAGGATGAACTCGTATATTATATCCTTATTAACGATATAAAATATCAAATGAAATGTATACTTCATGCTCTTGACGTAACGTATAAATGTTTCCATGTTATGAACGAGCAATATCCTCCCGAATGTGCTCATGTTTGGATATTCATTCAAAGACTAGTGGTATGGTATGACTACAACATATGATAAGTTAAATTGTGCTACTAGTTCTCTGTTGACAGATATAAAAAGGTATTTGTAAGTTCGCAAAATTCAATTTGTTAAATTTACAATGCCAGCTTTATTTGTAAATCACAGGTATCCCATTTTAAATACTTAATTTTGCATTATGGACATAGACATCAATTACGTGAAAACGATATATACAGGTGTTTGGAAAATGAAAATTGCAACAGATCCTCCTCTTCTCTTAACTCACTCAGGAAACACATCTTTCGAATTCACACAATATATAGCAAAACTGGGGCACACCATAAGGCCACTGAAATAAACATTATGGATGCTGATAGTGACAAAGATCCCGATGACGAACCAGTTTTTAGTAACAGTGGGCCCGTGATTCCGAATGTAAGTGATTTTTCAAATTTACTCTCAAATGAAACGTTGAAATTTGTTTCAAAACTTTACGGTGAATCTTCGTTAACTAAAAAGCAAGTGCAATGTGTAATAGCTGATATTGATGCTTTGTTACAAATTTCTATTGTTTTTTTTTAAAGAATTAATAGCTTTCGTTGAAACGTGCAATGCTGAAATTACTTATAAAACTGACATTTTTTCAATGCTTACTTTAATTGAAAATATATTTAACGATTTAAAAACAGAATATGAGAGGTTTCAGGTGCTTAGTAAAGTAGGAAAGCTTATTAAGCCAACAGAAGTTATTGTAGGAAGTAGATTAGAGAAAGTTGAATGTAAAGTAGTCTATCGAAAAGCAATATTGCAATATATATCTGTTAGTAAAATTTTGAAAGAATTTTTTGAATTACCCGGTGTTTATAGGGATACTGTCTCCTACATAACCGCCTTGAACTCCGACACCTCGGTAGTAAACAATATAATCCAAAGTGCATACTGGTTAAGGAAAACTGTTAATGTAGGAAAGAAAAATATTTCGACGAATATGAAACTGGGAATCCCTTGGGTTCTCATGCTGCTGTACATAAATTGGGCGCCGTGTATTTTTCAGTACCTTTGCCACCTTTGAAACAAGGGGCTGTAAATAATAGTTTTATGTTAATGTTGTTTCACAGTTCGGACTTGCAACAGTTTAGTATTAAAGTTTTTTTTTTTCTCAAAGATCAAAAAGAATTGAATGATTTAGAAAACTCAGGCATTCATATTAATAAACTTAACAAATTAAAGCAAACTTTTTCTGCCGATTTTGTAAATATCAACGTGCTGATACACAAACACTTTGTGTGGAATCTACCGAACTATTAAGAAATGTGGATAATTATAACGTAGACTTAGAAATTGACGATGCTCGTTTAATAGGAGCAAAAGGCAAATCCGCGTGGGAGAAATTAAATTCTTTTCATGTAACAGATAACCCAGCGGTGGATATAATGCACGATATTCTCAAAGGCGTTGCTATGTATGACATGGGTTTATTACTGTATCAGTTTATTAATATAGCCAAATTCTTTTCTCTCGCCGTATTAAACTCTCGTATAAAGTACTTTCAATATGGATTCGAAATTAAAAACAAATCCCCATTAATTTTCTTAGATAACTTGAAAAGCAAGCGACTAAAAATAACAGCATCTGAAATTAAGTGTTTCATTTTATGTTTTGGATTGATTATAGGAAATATGGTTCCTGAAGGCAATATTCACTGGAGTCTTTATACAAAACTACGGGAAATCGTTTCTTTAGTGTTACCTATTCATGTAACAACTGAAGATAGTATTTTATTAAAAACAATTGTAGAAGAACATCATTTCATTGTGGTTAATGTATTCAAGGAGGAGTTGAAACCTAAATACCATCATATGGTTCATTATCCGAGTATTATGGAATCATGTGGGCCATTAGTGAATATGTGGTCTCCGCGCTTCGAATCTAAACATCGAATATCAAAAGTATATTCCAATGTAGTAGCCTCAAGGGTCAATATCGCTAAATCACTTGCTATTAGAAATCAACTAAAATTGTGTAATAGACTTATATCAAATATTGGGTTTGAGAAGAAAGTATTTAATGGTTCTTGCGTCTTTTTGATGACATTGCTTTGGACTCGCGACTAAAAGTTGAAGAATTCAAGTTAAATGTAACAAGTGTAAAAGCATACATGTACAAAGTATAACTTACAAAATAAATGATATAGTTTATATAGACGTAAACCAGATATTTCTTGAGTTTGGTATTATCACTAACATTTTTATTTCTTCTACTAACAATATATTATTTGTCTATTAGACTTTAAAATTATGTACTTTCAATAACCATTTACAAGCTTTTCGTGTAGAAATTGAAGAAAAAAATTAATTTATTTTACAAAATAGACTACATCAAGTTTCACCTGTGTTACACACTGCTTTGCAAAAGGGGTTACATTATGTTGCATTACATACGATGTAGATATGTTACTTTGAATTAAAAAATGAATTGAAAATTGAATTGAAAAATTGAATATTACTTTTTTTTTCAATACTTCCATACTCCCTTAATTCTTCAAAGTGTCCATTTTTAAGTTGTGCATAGAAACTATGAAGAACCTTATGTAGACCATGTGACTACGAACAGTAAAAATGAGTTAGTAACCGCAAAACGAACAAAATTATTTTTATTCCTTGTAAAGAAACCGCGGAAAACGCCACGAGTACTTTGCAAGCACTTTAATTAGTGGCGGCAATAAAGGAGATTATGACGCCAAGAATTATGCGTATTAGGGTGTTCCTTACTTTGGGAAGAAATGTTGTTTAAATAGTGCTTACATGTAAATAGGAATCATGAAAGAGAAAATATCGAAAATTTTGCATTATGGTGTTAAATATTAAATATACTAGATGTCGCACTTGATAGTAGAACAAAATTAGAATGTATGTGTGTAAAGAAAAATCTATTAGAATGGGAAAAATGCTGGGACGCTTCTTTTCCAATGATGTTCCTTTGATCAGATTTATTTACTCAGATCCAATATTTTATCGCCATCGATTTTTTTACTCGTACTTCAAATAAAAAAACAAACTGTTAAAATCACACAATGCAATGAAATTACTGTGTATTTTATCTTTTTGAAAATAAGCACTATTCAGGCAAAATGTTCATATACTAGGGGACAGCCTAATATACACATACTTCCTACCAAGCGCGTTAATAAGCATTATACAGTGTGTCCACGGATTTGGTGCAAACTTATACAACAGTGAACGTTGATACATTATTTAAACCATTTTATGTTTTAGTTTTTTTAATATATATTTCTAGACAAAATATTTAATAATATTCTGGTTAACTAAAATAATTTCTTTATTATAAATATAAGCCTTTTTGAAATATTTTCTAATATATATAAATCCGAATGTCATAAAAAACAACAAATAATTTATTCAACGTAATCTCCACCTACTTCCACACACTTTTCGATCCTATACTTAAATTCTCTGCAAACGTTCCTAAATGTTCTTATATCAATCTCACTAATTACCATTCGTATTTTATCTTTTAATGCTCCCAAATTCGAATCAAAATTATTATTTTCGTACACTCTTTGTTTAACGAGTCCCCAAAAATAAAAATCCATCGACGTTAAATCGGGCGAGCGAGCTGGTCAATGAATAGGTTCAAAATGACCGGTCCATCTTTCAGGAAAGTGGTCGTCAAGCCAGTTTCTAATTAAATTAGTTGAATGCGCATTTAACTTTTTTTGTAACATATCCAAATAATTATGTTGATTTAAATTGTTTTCGAAAAAAAAGAGGGCAATAATTTTATTGAATAACATTCCACAACACACATGTACTTTCTTATAACGCTTCCGATTAATGCGAAAATTTGGATTCAATTGTGCCCAATATCTGCAATTTTGGGGTGACACATAACCCTTAGTGGTAAAAGTAGTTTCATCCCAAAACAAAACTTTATGATGGAAATATTGATCCGCCATAACATTTTCTCCAACCCAAGTACTAAATTCTAATCTAAACGTATCGTCCCGGGGTTCCAGAATATGAATAAATTTGGGTTTGGGTGAATCTTGTTTTCCTTAAAGACTTTGCAGTAAGCTCTTGATTACACCCAACTCCGCCGCTCTCTTACGTAGTGATATTTTTTGATCTTTTAATACAGATCCCATAGCTAGAACAATTAATGCATCATCTTCATTGTATTGTTTCTTTCTTTTCTTCTTTCTTTTCTTCTTTCTAACAACAGAGCCAGTTTCATCAAATTTCTTAACAAGCTTTTTCAAAGAATTAATAGCGATATTAATGCCGGTGAATTTAACGTTAAATTTGTTGATCGTTGTTCGATATGAAATATCACCAATTCCGTAGCACTTAATCGAATGAAGGCAAGCAAAAACTTTCGTAAAGAACAACTTTTTTTTTCATAAAATGTAGAATAAAAAAATGTGTCCCCTTGTGCACCAAATTCGTGGACACAGTGTATATCTTGTATTATACGCGATATTAGAAACCTCTAATAAGTGTACTTGATTACATATTATACTTGCTATTGAACTTGGTAATAACCATTATAAGAATGAATTTTATACTAGGAATCACAAGTTCTGATAAATGTTATAACACAAAGCTTATATTAGGTTTAAGATCCTTCTAATGAGTTGTATGACGCGAGTATTATTACACATTTCTCGTAATCACTAGTAGACGTTTACGATAATACGTTTCTTAAAATATTTATAAAACCTTCCAATTTGTCCTAAATAGTATAAGAATAACTTATATGCCTTTTTAGATTTCTTATACGTATTATAAGATTTTTTCTCAGTGCACTTGCTCAATATTTATTATATTATTATATGGTGACTTTTATTAAACCAATAGAATACTACAAAAGTTACTTACTAAAGGGTTTAGCGGATTCAGCAAGTGAGAATGGCCCCAGCGCGTAAATACACACCAAAGCCCCAGCGTCAACGTGTATTTGCATACATAACCAATTTTTTTATGGCTAATTATTATCGCGAGTCGGAACATTAGATGGAAAATGTCAGATATATTAAAAACGACTAACTTTAGGTTTAGGCGCAATTAAATCAACAATTCAAAATTGAAGGAATACACCAAAATAACGCCAAAAACATCACTCGAAAATGAAAATCTGAAGTTCGTTATCAGAGATGGTCTATAAAAATTATGTTCTTTTATTGCAAGTGAAAATATTTTGAGGTTAACAAATTAGTTAATGTCCAGAGTGAAAAAATATGAAATGCAAAATTACAATTATTTTCCCAGAACATTGAAAAAGCATTATAGATATAGGCAACTCAAAACACAAATGTAAAATAGAAATATTATTTGACATCCAATATTAGAAAGGTTAAGATTTCTTTATGCAAAATTTGATTTCAAAAACTCGAAATTATGTAATTATATTATATATATACATATAAACTGATCAAAGAATTGTATACTAGCCAATGCACATATCAAGGACTTGGCGCCACCTGACACATCAATTTACCTATGATTTTATATGTAATTAAATGGGAATATATGTATCTAATTGATCGGAATTAGTCATCAGTTCAAACATTTCCCACCATTTCGTCAACTCAGAGCTAATAAAAGGAAATAACGCTGTTTGCCTAACTAAATTATGTTTCAATCTCAATACAATCAATCAGCATTGATTACAAAAATTACCTTCCTTAACTAATTTTCGCTTAATTTATTTAAATCAATTTCGAAATAAATTCCTGACTACGAAGAGGTTCGAATTAACCGACTTTTCCGAGCACATAGAAAATTCCAGAGCAGTCCGACCCCGTCATCATCCGGCCGTTGGAGTCAGAGCCCAATTTCCCAGATACAGATCAGATAACCCGTTGAAAACTCCAAAATTCGAGACTAGTTTCCCAAGAGGAAGCAATAAAGAAAATAAAAAGGAAATATTGTGAAGTTTTTCTTACCTTTGACATTTTTTGTGTTATATTGGTATTATTTTACGTGTTCTATATGTTATTTATTTGTTCGCATTTATTGATATCGAAATCTAACATAAACACTAATCATATTACCAAGGCATGATTCATCAAGTAATTCGGTAATCCGCCCAAAAGGGACGGAATTTTAAACTAACGTTCGCAGTTTTACAAACATATTAGTTTCGGAAACCCCTACAGGGCAGTAATTCTCAGTGTTTTGTTTAAGTTTGAATTGTATAATTTTGTATGGTTATATTTGTTACGTTATTAGTTCTATTTTTTTAATTATTTACCGTTTAATAAATATTTGTACACTTTTGAGGTATGATTGTAGTCGAGGGAATCTACAGCCCTCAAATAATATAAAACAAAATAAAAGCAAAGAGAAGCTCACTGCACAAATTAAGTTAGATTTGCTATGTACGTAATATTATTATCATTATGTTTTGGCGAGCTACGTATCGGCAATTATAATAATATAGTAACGTGCTGAACATTCCATTAAAAAAAAACAAATTTAATATGTAACTTTTTTAGTTTACCCTATATATATCAAAATAATTTTGGAATATGTATGTCTATGATTTTCGTCTAGAAAATAGTTTCCGATTGCAAGTGTTAAAGCTGCTATCGAAGAATATTGCATTGTTGCCTCACGTTGTAGGTATATCCCTTTGAATTAAAATCCAAGCGGTACAGAACGTAAATATTTACAAATTTAAATACAAGAGTACTGGATATTTATAACAATTATGGAGAAAATATAAATGATTGGCTACTTAACTCATAAATTTTCAAGAGTGTTGTACTACGATAAATAATTCGATAAGTGAGTTATTTCATTACATCTCTCAATCTATAATTCAATATTCAAGCAAAAAATGCTTTGATTCCACTTGACAACGTAATGTACATTATTTTTAATCAAGTTGAACGAATTATCGGTAATTATCATAAAATATCTCCATGTAAGCCCTTATTTAGATAAAATCTGATAGAAATATAACGAACCTTGTCCTTGGTTTTAGCTTAACAAAGTATCTTGGCTAAAAGGTCATAGACAAAAGGCAAGAAGATAATGACAAAATCGTATTAAAGAAAATTCCGTAATCAGACTCCTTTGGTGTAGCATCTATAAATCGTCAAAGCTACTATAATAAAACAATATCTTTTATAGTATTTAGGCAATATAACCAAAGGAAATGGATCCATTTAACCTGAAAAACGGTAGCAGAGATGAAGTTGTTAGAGTTATAATAATTAATAAGGTTATTCGGGTCGTTATTAATAGACTCAGTAAATGTAGAAGATATTTACTAATCCTAAAAATATGGGACTAACGTGCGCTCAGAGTTGGACTTGACATTGAGTGCAGAGTTTTCTTTTAGAAGATAGAGTAGCAGAGTAAAAATACCTCTTTCCTTCTTTAAGATTCTTTAGTTTACTAATTTCGAATTCGGAAAGCGCTCTATCCCTTATACAGTAAACTACATTAGTGCAATAAACACTGCCATACTCGAAAGGCGGTACTTCGACAATTACGATACTGCACAAAACACATACATAAAAAGGTTATTACTTAGGTAAAAGGTAACACGTAACGATGTACCTTATATACTACATTTTACATTTTTAAGTCTAACCCACTAACAAGTTTTAGAGTGTGGGTTTTGCTATATCGTTTAGGTAAACCTTACAAAAATTGTAAAATTCATCTAAAGTAGTATGGAAGTATGCACCATTTTTAGTATTTAATTTCTACAAGTGATTTTTTCTGTGGCAATTCTGATTATTTGTTTCCGAACTTCGATCATAACTTGGCCTTTTCCAAAATTATTTTTGACTGTTTCGTGTTCGTCACACGTAGTACACTTTATTAGCTCGTTTCATGCAGTATTATTGTCACTATTAGACCTTCTTCAATGTAATCTTGTTTCTTAATTTCAGTTCGGGTTAGAGTAGAAAAAGACACGTACATAAATTGTTAGAATTATGGAATTTAATTACTTTAGTTTAAAAAATAATTTCTAGTAAACTACCATTTCTCTAGATTAAACACAGTTTCTAATTATAAACAATCGCATAATATTTCTAATATCATTTTTACATAACAATTACATAACTGGAAACCTATTTAGGATAAATAAATGATATTGAAAAAGAACAAAGTGTTGTTATACTGTTACACGTCGTGGGAGGGATATCGGCAACATCCATATATCATAATCTGGTCCCGCTGTAGCAATCCATAAACAGGTTACCATATCGCAAATAAATGGGACCACGCAAGCTTTTTTATATTTTTCAATTTTTTTCTTCTACTAAATTGCACTGTTACTTTTTATGTGTATGTTTTGATAGTTGCTTAATTTTTTTACGGGATAACCTTCGCATTTTTATCTGTTTTTAACGTTTCAAGTTATACCAAGCTCGATGTCTAGAATAACTTGTTTTGGCTCAACCTATCAAAATCTGCACAAGTATGCACTCCGTTTTATTTGCCTCATAACAATTATTAATAGGCTACGTTACGTATTGATTCCGCGATTTTTACAAATTGGACCTAACTGTATTTTACGTGACCTAGATGGAGGTTACAAAATAATAATTTGCTCAAATATACATATTTTATGTGGAGTTGCATAAATGCTGTATTTTTCTTAATTTTCCGGTT
>CACRWH010006300.1:0-26687 GCA_902655005.2 Marronus borbonicus
GACGTATAAAGACTTATTGCGTGACAATCTTCTACGTTTTGGAAACCAATGGGCCGGGCGCAATTTTGTTTTTCAGCAAGATAACGCGCCAATTCATAAAGCAAAAACCATTACTGAACGGTTTAAAGAGAAAAAGATGAAAACTTTACAGTGGCCGGCGCGGTCACCAGACTTAAACATTTTTGAAAACATGCGGGGTGAATTGGCACGTCGCGTTTATGGCGGAGGCCGTCAATATTTCACGGTAGAGGAACTGAAAACTTCAATAGTGACCGAATGGCAGAATATCCCTCAAAATTATGCGTTAAATTTATATAAATCTATTAATGACAGACTATTGGAAGTGATTAAGAACAATGGAGGATCTACGCATTACTGATCACTCGTTTGTTGATTTTTGTTTTACATTTGCAACAGAGCGTCCAAATTTTTGTCGCAGAAATTGTTTAAACATTGGAGCCATAATTTATTATTTCGTTCATATATTACTGGAGGAGATATTTTTAAGTTTATTTTACTTTTATGAATAAAAACTTAATTAATTAATTAAATCTCGCTAGTTTCGCAAAGATATGTTGTAACCCTTAAAACACTGTAAAACATCTTACCGCGTCTAAGTTTTTGTCGGGAAGTGTACTTTGAGAGAAGGCCAATTGCTGATTTAGCATTTGTGTATCGTGTGATTATTTATTATTATTGTATTTTTATATATTTTTTTCAATTTAAACCCATATCAATAAATTTTTATATCACTGTAACTATATCAAAACATCCCATCTTAAATATAATTGATTATCACCTACTAGCCAGTCGCATATCAATTTATCAACTATTGCGTATCTATCGTTTAATCTCGCCTTCAGCAATGATATCAAATCACATTATCAGACATATACGCAGTTGCCAATCGTAGAAAAACAAACTAAACCCGGTTCTCACGTTTTAACCATCGTAATACCCGATTATTAATCTGGATTGGTACCGCGTCGTGTATGTTGAATTCAGTCAATCTTGGTCGTATGATAAATACACTTAAACGTAGCATAGTTTGGCGCTATTTCGTCGATCGCCGAAAAACAGGCGATAATACCGTCGAATGTAATAGTTGCGTGAAGAGGTACGCTTACCAGGGTAATACCACGAATATGTTCCATCATATCAGGACCTACCATCCGCATTTATACAGCGAGATCCTTACGGAACAGCATAGGGTGAGCGTTTTGGAGAGCAATAGCTTGATATCGAGTAATAAAAATGAGGAGGACAGGAAGTGAGTAGCTTTTCTGAAGTTCTTTAACACTCCCTATGCATATCTAATTTTCTTATCTTCCGCCTATTCTTTAACACCCTGTAACTTAAATGGCTTACGTGCTAGAGTGGGGGCTGAATTCTATAAAATTTTAGTAGTTTTAAAAACACATTTATAATGTTTAATGAACGTTTTTGAACCTTGGCAACGTTTATTATTAGTGTTTTCGCCTAACACTGTATACTCGCTATGATTGCAGCAAGAAACACACCGCGCCCGGCGGCCTACTCGACACCTCCGACGTCGAAATTAAACCCGAATCCGTGACCGAGACCTACCGCGATGGATACTTTACTCCATTGCGCAGCGACGACAGCTTCCAAGAACCCTGGACTTCGGTCGCAGCGTCGACGGGAGCCGTCGTTAACACTTCCGGTTTGGAGTGTTCGCTGCTGAAACGCAAGCGAACCGAGAGCGACGTATCGCGTATGATCTCGTCGATATCTTTCGATATTCAAAGCCTGGTCGATCGTTCGGTGAACAGCAGCGATGCCCACTTCTACCAATCGGTGGCGTTCGAAGTAGAGAAGTTGGACGAAGATGCCAAGGATTTGGTGAAAGCTGCGGTTTGGCAGATCATTTATAAGGTTAAATCGGCCAAGAAAAGGAATGTAGATTTATGTTTGGAAGATATATTTAAATAAAATTTTATTAAATATTTATTGTATACTTGGTTCGTTTTTATTTTCCATAATCAGGTAACCTGCTTAGGTTAGAGTACAATCGTCTCTAATCTAGATACTGATGAAACTTAATGACAAAGGAAGGAGAGCCTCAAATGTGTCCAGAAATGAAAAAAAAAACACATACCAGCAGTGACGCCTGTATTTTTCCAATTCGATGGAAACGAGCAAGAGTTAATCCTGTTTTTTAAGAAAGATGACGAAGCTCGTGTCTAACGAGCAAAATCAAATCATATCGAGTTTTGGCCAGTTTTTTGAAAGCGTCATTTATTCTTGTTTACATTACAATACACTACCTTATATTTCATCTAACCAGCATGGTTTCACTCTAGGCAGGTCATCAGTTACCAACTTATCTCTGTATGTCAAATTCTAAGTGAACAAATAGATCTGCAAGATCAGGTTGGTATTGTTTACACTGATCTTAACCGAGCCTTTGATGTCGTTGACCATGGACTCTTGCCTGACAAACTGTCAACCACAACATAAAATCAGTCCCACGTAAAGAAGGCGTAAAGGCGAAGGCGAAGTAGTAAATTGGATATTCTGCTACGAAACAAATGAATGAAATTGCAAGGCCAATAGTTAGAATAACAAAAGCTCCTTCTACGTGACTAAATTTTAATCGATTTGGAGCATGCATGGAGTTCTTAATAATTTTCTGAATGCTTGAATCAGAATATGTTGAAATTGCCCGAAAATTACAAATCGAATAATCTTGTAAGTGTTACATGTATGACACGTACAAATCAACAGAGTGTTCCGAAATTGTGGCACACGGACATTAATGTTATTACACGTTAATAACTAAATAAAAAATTGCTTCGCAATTTTTTGATTGTTATCGAGCTTTAATCATAGGCTGCTTAACAACGTCTCGATGAAAAATAAAACAATTCTATTTTTCAAAACTAATTTAACAAATTTGCTTTTACCCCCATTTTATGCAAAATCCGATTGTTTTGTCATACTTTTAAGAACAGCTCTCTCCAAGTAGAAAAGCGATAGTTATACTCGCGAGTTTGCGGTTGTGTAGATCGTCGCTTTGCTCCGCTGATTTAGTATTTATTAGCAATGAGTGCGAGTTTTATTCCAGAAAATGCGTTTCTTCTATCTTTTTTCGTAGTTTTCGATTTGTTACTAACAAGGCATGCATTTTTTTAATTCGGTAATATCAATTCCTATTTTCTTTCCAATGTCTGCCCGCGCATCAATCTTCATTATTATCTGGTTGTATTTATTATTAGTGGTTTACTTTTATACAATTTAATAGATTATATAATTAAGGCATCTTTTCACTCCATTTTTACAATGTTTTACGAGCGCGAGCTTGACTTAAGGAACTCTGATCAACGCGGAATACGAACAGCTTCAGACAAGTTATAACACTCTTGTGTAAATTACATTAAATCTAACATATCCATTTTCCATTCCTTTAAAATATTTATATTTTGCTGTTCCGTACTTTTGGAATAAAAATTCCGCAGATTAAAAAAAACAACGGACGTGCACATAACAAAACGAGTGGAATTACATTTTCAAAATGTATATTTGTCAAGTATGCATTGTTCAAAATCAAACGATAGAAGATGCACAATCGAACGATATAATATTGAGGAACATTTAAAAAGTAAAAAAATTATGTTATGTACTTGATGACCATCGTTTGGAACGTCGGTCCATTGTAGGTTATTTTCTATCATATCTCGCGGATTCTTAATTAATCCGGAATATTTAAAATTGGTGATATAAGAAAGAGCGTGACTGCTACAAATTCAAATGTACAAGGGTGGTTCAAGAAGTCCTTAGAAAATCTAAAAGATGGCGCTCGTAATATCGAAAATGGTTTGTTTCTAATAAGGATCATTAGTCACTAGACACCTGTCAAAGTGTCAATTATTTCCACCACACGATTTCATTCTTATTCTCGATTTAAGCAGAGAAATTTTGTTTACGTAGAAAAATTGAAATAAGTGAGTTTCGAGCGGGGACTAAACACTTATATTTAAGAGGCTTAACACCGAAAGGAATCAAAGCTGAGTTGGATGAAGACATCGTTCTGGATGTCCAGTGAAAGTAACTACCCCCAAAACGATTGACGAAATCCATGATATGGTTTTGAACGATCGCGCGAAATAGTTGAGCCCACGGGCATATCGCAAGGTGCAATGTGGATTAAGTTTTTCCTTGTTTCAATTTATACATTCTTATTTAACTAAAAGAGTTCAATGTAATTTTTACAAAGGTTATAAATTTTTGAGTACATACCTTCTTGTGGAGTACCACAAAGGTCGCATTTGGGACCCCTTTCGTTTGTACTGTTTACAAGCGATCTACTGATGTCTTTATCCTTTGCAATAGTCGCTTGCGCAGATGCATTAAAGAAGGCGGCGATATCTCGAGCTGATTGTTGTTTATACAAATTGTTACAAAATATCAATAAATGTTTGTTTCTTACACCTGGAAAATTATTCAGTCACACAGTGATTCCCAATTAAACTTTGCAGACTGACTATGGACTGATCTATGCATTTTTGCATCCAAAACTTTAATATTTGTCCTTTGATCCTGCAAATTCTTCAATGATCTCTTCTCTATCTCCTCTATTTTGTCATAATCAGCATTTACGTTGTGGTCACCAAATTACAGAGCATTGAGAAGGTTCAGCGCCGCTTTTTGAGATATCTGTCGTTTAAAATCCTGCTAGAGGTGCAGATTATGGGTCGCTGTTGAGAAGACATGGTGTGCGGTCGTCTGAAGACCGTCGAGATGTTTCTGGTGCAAAATTTATTTGGAAAATTGTTTACGGCTATATTGACTCTCCGAATTTGCTTTCCTCTATCGATTTCCTTGTATCTCGTTTATCCTTTCGTTCCTCTTCTACTTTTTCCTTACCTTTCCCACGAACCAATTTATTACAAAAGTCACCATTAACCTAATGATAACAAAATAATTCCAAATTGAAGACCTAAACTTGGATATTGATGAAACTCTGGAGATTGAACGAGTACCATCACTATTCAATAGTTTTTAACAGCTGAATTACCCGGTTTCGGCTTCGACACAGTCTCTTCCAAAAATTTGCACGATTTCTAAATAATTATTGTCATTCTAAATAAATATCATAAACCAATAAAACCCATAAAACAATTGAAATTATTGGCGAATTCGATAACATTTTAAAGAAGTAATCTGATTAGCATGGATTAATTATTATAAGTATTTATTGTAGATATCAGTGAACTAAAAATACGCTCATTGCTCTGTTACATAGACCAATATCGCGATGTGAAATTGTAGAATATGTTTATTATATTTGAAGCAATTAGTTTTTCGAATAAATGAACGGACAAGTCAATTTTATATTTTAAAAACAAATATTTGTGCATCCATTTTAGGTTCCCCCCAATCCTGGTTTTCAAGTAGACAATTTTTTAAGATTATGATTGATAGATTATCTATATGATGCAATCAAAATTTTAATACTTTACACAACGAATCAATGTTATTTAAAAAGACAAGGAAAATTAATTTTATTAAAAATAAAAAGCAAAAAGAAATGCTGTAATTCAAGAAATGAAATGATTCCTTTATTATAGAGCAAACGTTCGTTATTCTCCTGTTCATGAATGTTACTACTCACAAAAGGGCTAACCAACAGTAAAGATAAGTTTCCGAAGATCGATCAAATGTGCCATGTGCCAAATACTCGTTATTCTTAGTAAAAAAAAAAAATGTGAAACCTAACTAAGTGTGGATCATTTAAGTGAAACTCGACTTAATTTTTTTTGTTAGCACAAAAAAAAACAGAACTCAACAAGACGTGTGCAGTTTGTTTAATGCGAATAATCCAGACGGAAACTGCTGCTAATCATCAGCTGGAAATCAGCTAATCTGCGGTGAGTAAAATCGAGGGAAGATTTACAGGAACTAGGCACTTCAAACACATTTCAAATGCAGGGCGTCCTAAGAAAATGAATGAAAAAACGGTCGGGAATTTATAAAATTGCATGCACTGCGACAAACCCTATATTGGTAAAAAAACGAAAAGAGCACATTAGGTGTTACGGATACGGTAGAATTGAATCGTCAAGTGTGCCGAGTATAATATTAAATGAAAAAACCTGAAATTGATTAAGAACGTAACTACGCCCCGGGAATCAGATTTAATTCATTGTTTGAGTAGTCGGAAGGTCTAGCGACAGTTAGAGAACAAAGTGCGAGTTATCATTTACAAAAAATGATTTTTTTTAATTATGTCCTGTGAAGATGTCATCGGCGTTATTTTTACCTGAAGAAGGCGTTTTAAAATTAGAAACATGATATTGTTTTACCCTCTCGTATTGCGTTAACGATTACGTCGACTGCTTTTAAGTTTCCGCCTGATCTCCGAGCAATGTTAAAATATCTCTCTATTTATACGTATCAAAAGCAAAATCTCCAGCAAACATCATCACCATACATACATAAAGAGTAAGCACGGTCGCTCTTTTCGGGCGAATTCCAATCGGATACGAAAATTTCCATTTTAATGGAGAAGGCAAAATCTACGCCCATACGCCCGTATAATTCGTGCGCTCCGTCTCCCAGGCCAAAATTTCATCTTCTTTCCAGTGGCGGTCTGTGACGTAAAGGATATGTAAAACGACCTTATTTTGCTGCTTATTTTGCTGTATTTTGCTTTTGTTTTATTGGAGGTATGCTAAAGATGAAACCTTTAGTTGCGGAATATGATGGTCTTAATGTAATTAGGCCCCGTTTGTCCTCTAGATCGTTCATATTATTAACTGTTGCGTAAAAGATTCGATAGTTTTTAATGTGTCTCGTAAGTCTTTAATTCGTTCAAATAGTAGTACGAATCTCAATTCGTGAATTTTTTACACGACGACTATCGAAATGCGAGATAGTGGAACAATGCTGGCTTTATGGGTGTACTGGTATTTCGCTAACCAGAAAATATAATGCTAAGATCGCTTACCTTCCTCATGGTATTGATGGAATAATTCACGGCAAACGCAATAAAAGAAGAGAGAAAAAAATACACTAACACACGGACATGTTTCTGCCTACCCGGCGTCATCAGCATGGTTCCGAGAGTATTATTCATCTTAGCATCATATTTTTTTGTTATTGTTTCTAGGCATTTTCTGATGTGTTCTGGTATTTCGCTGCTTAAACAAGGCTTTGAAAATGTTTCTTCGAATGCGCTTCTGAGCGAGCATGCGCGGTACCCAACATGCGTTTCATATGCCCAAATCTTCAGTCAAGACGTGCTTTCGAGATGCCCGTAGCCTCTGCTATCTTTCCAACGTCAATTCGACAGCGGTTAGCACCATTCGGTGAACTTTTCCGATGTTATCGGTATTGGTTGCATTTTTTTGCTGTCCTGAACGTTTATCGTCAACCAAGCTGTACCATTAATTTTCAAAAGTATCTTTCAACGCATGCGTAATTATATTATCAGAATATCTTTGACGAGCAATATTCAGATTTTTCGACCTATTACCGTTCTTCCCACCGCTGCACTAGGGTATAAAAGACCATATTTTTGGCTAAAATTCAAATTTTTTATTAAGTTTTACCTACGTTGTTTACATAAAAAAGATACACTACCCGACAAAAACGTAGAAGCGGTATCGTTTCTATTTACCAAACAAAGTTTATAGATTTTATATAAAATGTAAATGAGGGTTATTAATACTTGTTATGTAAATAGTCCATTTATAGATATTTCTGGGTATTTATTGCTTTACGAGGGGTAATTGAGATTTTCCCAGATCAAAATAGGAATTTTAAATGCGACAAAAATTTAGGCCCTGTGCATTTATTACATTAATATAAGCGAAAATGTTTTAATTTGATACTTCCCTTTATATGCAGCGGTTGTGCTGGTAAAGTGTACACATTTCACCACGAGAAATTATATTTTATAAAGTGTTTGCAATATGGGTAGAAAAAAGCAATTATCCTTGATAGGAAGGGGTAAAGTTCTAGCCTGGCACCAGGATGGTGTTAGTAAGAAGGAAATTGCTCGTCGGTTACGAAGAAGCGATCATTGCGTTAGAAATTTTCTAAAAGATCCGGAAAATTACCTCAAACTAAAAGGCCAGGGGCGACCGAAAGCTGTAAGTGAGTGGGATAAACGCATGATATTGCGGTGTGCATCCAATTCTTCTGCGTCGGCGAGAGTTATTGCAGAACTGGCGGGGGTACTAGCGCACGTGCGTAATGTTCAAAGGATTTTAAAGGCGTCACCGGTAATATCACGGAAGAAAATGTTGAGAAAACCGCCACTTTCGGCGAAACACAAAGAAGTGAGGTTGAGATTTGCCGAAGAACACGTATCCTGGAAGAAACAACGGGAAAAAGTTATATTTTCCGATGAGAAACGTTTTAATTTGGACGGACCGGATGGGTACTCGCGTTATTATCACGATCTGAGAAAGGAACCAAAAGTGAAAATGACCAGACAATTAGGGGGTGGATCTGTGATGATATGGGCAGCGATTGGATTCCGCGATAAAAGTGGGATAGTGTTTTGCACAAACAAAATGACATCTGTGACGTATAAAGACTTTTTGCGTGACAATCTTTTACGTTTTGGAAACCAGTGGGCCGGGCGCAATTTTGTTTTTCAGCAAGAAAACGCGCCAATTCATAAAGCAAAAACCATTACTGAACGGTTTAAAGAGAAAAATATTAAAACTTTACAGTGGCCGGCACGATCACCAGACTTAAACATTATTGAAAACATGCGGGGTGAATTGGCACGTCGCGTTTATGGCGGAGGCCGTCAATATTTCACGCTACAGGAACTGAAAACTTCAATAGTGACTGAATGGCAGAATATCCCTCAAAATTATGTGTTAAATTTATATAAATCTATTAATAACAGACTGTTGGAAGTGATTAAGAACAATGGAAGATCTACGCATTACCGATCACTCATTTGTTGATTTTTGTTTTACATTTGCAACAGAGCGTCTAAATTTTTGTCGCAGAAATTGTTTAAACATTGGAGTAATAATTTATTATTTAGATCATATATTACCGGAGGAGATATTTTTAAGTTTATTTTACTTTTATGAATAAAAACTTAATTCGACATCTTGCTAGTTTCGCAAAGAAATGTTGTAACCCTTAAAACCTTTAAAACATCTTACCAGCATATTTGATAACGCAATGCTACTGTGACACGTATTAATTTGTTGTTTTAAAATCGACTAACATGAATCTCGTGTCGGTGTTCTGTAAGAAATAATCATTGACAGTAGCGCAACTATGGATGTTAATGTAAAAGGTAAGTTTCTGGAATTTTTTACGTATACAAGAATATGTTTAATTCGCGTTATCTCTAAATAGTTTTTGTGAAATATCTCTTTCGGTGATAATTCATCTCAGACATCTTTATAATACTTTTTGATCGCCAATCGACTGGCGTTGAGGAAATTTGGTTGGCCATTTAAAAGAAATTAGTTTCAACAAACTTGAATATTTTGCGAATCCATTTACGGATCTGGACATTCTATTTCACACATTACCAACATGCGAAAATAGAATTACTTGCTACAGTAACGAGTGCATCTAATTTAGCTTTCCATGACCAACTGCGTTTGTCAAAATTTCCAAAAAAAGAGACGATAATAACTCGCAAAGTTTAAAGTTTGAGTAGTTAATTGCTTGGATAAAGTTACCTTTAAATTTAATGTAGAATTCATATTTGAAATGAAAATTGCGACATTCAATTTAAATTAAGAAATTTCATAATTGCTTTTCGGCGATTCTTTGGATGGGCTTTTGTAATCAAATTTTGTTGTCACATTACTCTAGCTGCGATGGCTCGCGAGGAATAGATAAGGAACGGGCGGTCTGAAACACCCTGTATATACACAGGTGCTTTGTTTATTTTGTTCGTCCCTAAAATAAAGTGTTTTATTAAAACTAGTAACTAAAAATATCATTTTCAATGTTTAATCTTGTCTCTAATTGGTACTTAACAATTTTGGCTAGGAAACATGGATTAACTAGATTTAGGAAAGGTGCTAGTTGTGAAACCGTATTACTCTGTTATAGACAATATAATTAGCGCTTCGGGTAAGGGTTTGATTACGGCTCTAATACCCTCAGATTATACCAAAGGTTTCGACACTGTCGACCATCGGATCTTGATCAATAATTTGAATTATCGTGGCTATGGCAGTAAGATTACATCTTTAATAAGTAACTACCTCAGTAATCCTTGGCATTACTGCAGGTGTCCCACAAGGATCCAGTCTGGGTCCTATTCTGTACCTAATTAAAATATTAAATTTGATATAAAAAAAATTATTCCTAAAAATTATACAGGGTTGGATGAAAATATATTGATTTAGACTATTATTACAGTCAAATAACTGTCTTATATTGAATGGAACACTCTGTATATGAATACTCGTTTATTGCTATTTATTTTACAAAGGTCACTTTTGGGTCACTCGGTATGTATCAAATTCAATTAGATAAAAGAGAAGATACCGATATTACCGACTCAATTTCGACGTAAAATCATCATAAAGCGTCTAAACGAGCATTTTTTCATCGAAAAATATGTCCAACCCTTCTGTTAATTTTAAAAGAAGAAATTTTAAGTTCACCGCGGCAATATATCCAACAAGCACTTGTCTCACTTGGCGAGGCGCCAATGCTTCTTCCGTTTGAAAGTTTACGAACAAAAGTTTCCGGACGGCCTAAAAAAGGAGACCGCAATACGCTTACTGTCTCTCACACGATATATGGTGCTTTTTGAAACGGAAAAGGTGCTGGTGTTAGCGATCAATCGAAATCAAACTGCTTTTTCCCCATTTTGATCTCCGCCCGTCGGTCCGTCGCCGAGGTTTGAAAATAGGAGAAAAGGCGGAATGCGAGAACGAAATTTAGATCACACATTCATCGAGTTAGTAGATCGATAAACCCGTCGTCATAGACTGTTTCAAAGCTTTCAGCGGTACGACTGTAAGCCGGCGGTGACTGTTAGATCTCGAACGTATCGCGTTTGAGGTTTCTGTTGAACCGACGAGGAAGATGTTACCGTTCGCAAGTTTCGGACCGTTTTATTAAACCGGTATTAATGTACGGTACCGGCGAGTATTTTCGTAGAATGGGAAAGTAATGGCGATTGTGGTTTTTTGGGATAGCCATGGCGAAAATTTACAAAATGGCGTTCGAATTCACACTATTTCTGAGATCTGGTCCCCAGCGATTTTCTTCTGTTTCCTACGCTCGAAGTTTCAGAGATTTTCCTCGAACGAGGAGGCCATCACACATGCGTGAACGGCTATTTTTCAGAACTACTTTGTGGACGAATTGAAGAGATGGGAGCATCGCTGCGAATAAGGTGACTGGGTTGAGGAATATGACAAAAAATACATGTTTTTGGTTTCGGTTGGAGACTTTTCAGTTTAGTCTCATTTGTATGAATTAAAGGGAGGTATCCAAGATTTACCAAACTTGTATCGCGCGCAGCGGAAACTAAACACCCAATATGCTTGAACAACGGTTTTATGTTATGCGCAACATGTTTCGGAACATTTCTCATTTGAAAGCTTTTTCTTCGAGTTGCTCATGGAAGGAATTTCGCCAACGCAGACTGCCTCCATTTACAAGATTAATAGAGGAAATTACGAGAGAAGCGTTTTAATTTTTTTTAACGGAAAAAAAGCAAAAGTTAAACCACACCAGGCGGCGCCACATCGTTTATCCCACTTTAGAGGAATTTTCTAATGAATCGTTTCGATCGGGGTTACTTACTTTCGCAGTTAATACTTTCGCAGACTAGACGCGGACTTCCCCCACTTGATTGCTTATGGAAAAATTCATGATGTACAAGCTTTGATCGCGCTGTACCTTTTTTTCCATCAGAAAAGATCATGTCTCACCATTAGGATTTGATTGGAAAATGTCAGTAAATACCCTTCTCTACCTGATAAAGCTAAATGTTTCAATAAAGACGACGTAATCCTACCTGATTTTCATTTTTCTTTTTCTTAAAGTAGCTGTCTGGGTCTCGCCGGTATTAAGTTACCCAAGCTCAATACCGAAGGAGACATAAAAAGGGGGTAAGTAAAAAAAATAAATTAAATTTGCTCCGTTGTTTTGTATCATCGTCATGTCGAGCTTTATCTTGTCTTATAGCCTGTCCGAGCTTATCGTGTATTCGTATCTTTTCAGAAAATGTACGCTATTCAATCGTCTTCAATTGATTTTAACAGCGGAACTAACGCTATTGTGTTGCTTCCCACTTTTGAAGATGCATCAGGAGTGTGAATTTGTAGAGGTACGTTTATTAGGGGAAAAAGAGGAATTATAAAATTAATATTTTAAGAGCTTTCGTCAGCCTTGAATTAACTATTTTTGTCTTTCAAGTTCTAGAACTTTTTGTGTGCTTATATCAATCGTAATCTCAAGACGTTGGAAGCTTCTAGCAATTTCTTGTCCATCCTCAGTTATTAATCACAAACGGAACAAAGATTATTCACAATAATAGAATAAGTTACGTCTAGATGATTGATAACGAACGCAACTTACCCATGCAAACAACCGCCTAACACGCGGATTCGTTTATTTACCGAATAATCCCCAAGATATTAATTCCCGAGAAGCGGACCTACCCGCTTATATCGAAGTTACACGTCCGAACAATAAGATGAGCGGCTCTAACTTACTCACGTACTGCTGTAGTCAATGCTGCATGAACTGTAATAATTCTTCTTATTGTAGAAAATGGTATCTGGGGAATAATAACGCGCGTGAGTTATCGTTCTACCCCATTTTTTTACATCTACCGCAACCCGTAATGCACGCATAAGCAATAAGAAATATCGTGTTAGGGCACGACGAGGTTAGATTCCAAATTACAAAAAATGAGATGAAATGGCGTGGGGAGGGGGGTTGGAGTTAAGTAACAAATTGAAGGACGTGATATTTTATTCAAAAGTCAACAATGTTTTTATTAAGTTTTTAAGCTAAAGTTGGTAATGACTTGCAGACAATGTAATTAGGAAAATGAGTCAATGGAACGGAAAATGATCTTCACTTACATGTGCATTCACATCGGATGGAGGCCAACTAAGAAGTTCTGCGGAAACTCGTTAAAGTGGTAAAGTCGAATTATTTGTTCGGGTAACTTCGCGCGAGCCTCAAAGTGCAAAATACCATTTTGTAACTAAAACATAAGTATTATTAATGGAAAGCGGATGAAATGGAAAGGCATATTGAAACAATCCGAAGTTTATCGAAAATTGTTTAAAGAAAAGAGAGTATTACGAACGAAAATTTTGTAGGTAATTATTAATTAAAGGTATGTCAGGACTTCGTTCGGAATACATGGGTTGATCATCATTATTTCATACTGTAATAAGTTTTTAGAGACGTCTTGATGAGGAAAAGGCAACAAGTCATTGTGGTCCGCAACGGCAAGGCTGCCATTATTAAAATGGAAATCTCGAAAGTAGAGAGTATTTTCAATTTTATTATTATATTATTCGACATGCTTCTCCCTGAGGCTTTATGATTTTCTTATTGTTACCACACCTTAAGATGTTTGAAGGTATTAGCTTGTAAATAATTACAATCGGATCTTATTCGAAACGAACGCTTAAGAATAAAAGAGCACATGAACATGGTTCGTCAGGGGAAAACAGAGAAATCAATCTTAGCACAACACGCCTGGGAAGAAGACCGTAGAATAAGATGGGATAACGCATCTATTCTGGAAAAAGAAGATCATTAAACCCGAAGAAATACGGCATCGAAATCAAAGAAGTCTGGCTCTTATTGAGCCCGCGAGTGTATCGAAACCACGACTAGGTCATCACAAGAAACACGACAGACTAGATAACCAATGGAATTATTAAAGTTGCGAAGGTCATTTTTTCACAAACATTGCTCAATATGACCTCTATTTTCCTCCAGCCTCCACTTGGACTTGGACTTTACATTTCAGCTGGGTTTGATTTTTTGAACGCTCTCCTCACACGAATCAATAAGTCTTGCTTAGTAGTGATCGGAGCTGCATAGATTTGATTCGTAATATGAACCCAAAGAAGATAGCCAAGGGGTGTCAAATCCGGCGATGGTGAAGGTTACCTCTAGGATCCATCGATCGTTAAAACATTCTGTTAGCTGCCGATACATTTACAAGCTAAAATGGACGAGTGCACCATCTAATTGATACCAGCATGTTAGCAGGTAACATCCAATTGGAATTGCTAACAGTACCCTTTAAAATTCTCAAGTATTTTTGTCGCCTCAAATTTCATTGAAAATGCACGTCTCCAGTTATGCGCGGATTTTCCTGAGACTAATAATGATTATTTTTTTGTTTGTTATTTCCTCTCGACTGAACTTTGATTCGTCACTCCAAATTATTTTAGACAAAAAATTTGGATCTTCTTGTGTCCCGCACAATCCCTTTCTTTTGATTTAATCTCCCTGCCGAAAAGCTTGCACTGGAATGTGCGGGAAATGATGTATCTTATTGGATTTCAAAATGCCTAAATCTGCAGAAGCAGCAGGTATTGAATTATGGGGATGAGCTTCGAAATACGCTGAAGCATTAATCTTACTTTCCTCATGCTTTATTAGAGTTTTCTCTTGATTTAACACCACCACTTGTTAAAACAAAATGTGTTTCAAGTTATGTAACTTCTCCACATCTATCATCGGCATTTTTCATTGGGGGTACCTTTCGTTAAATTCCCGCAATTCGTTGGCATTCTCCGTGAGCATAAAATAAATTTAAGATGTCCAAATTAGAATAAATTCCTTCAATATTTTCCATTATTTGGTTTATAAATTACACAATAATATGCACTTATCTAAGCACTAAACACTAAACAAATAATGGTTATAATGGAATTCAGTTTTTTCGGTTAACCGGAAGTGTAAGAAACTTGCAAATATTTTAGAAAAAGGCTGAATACCAAATTACTGGAAAGCTCAAATTTTTAAGGCCGAAGAGATCGTTAAGCCCGAAAACTTCTAACTAGCCACTTACGTGGAAATTTCCGTTAGCTTCAATTTAAAATAGCAAAGACAGCTACTTCCGGCAAAACCGGAAGTCTTAGATTATTGAAAATAAGTTAGTTGAAAGCTTTAGTACTGCCAAGTTTGCAGAATTTTGCAACGTAATTCCAGTTTTAACAGAAAAATCTATTTGATCATTGCAGACAGTTGCTGTATTAAAACGTAGATCTTAGTTGGAGTAACTGTAACTTGCTTGTCTCAATTAAATGGGTCTTTCAATTGTTTTATCCGTTTTTCTCTATCGTTTCAGACTTATCAAGCGTCGCCTTGTTCCTCTGAAAAGATTCACCGTTAGAAGGGAAAATAATTCATAGTTATAAACGTTTCATGGAGCGGAATTTCGTCGGGAGAAATAATAGAACAAGGACTCATTCTTGCCGATCGCTCTTACCAGCTACCAACCGAAGAAATTCACAATGAATTACAATAGCAGACCGATTAAGAGAACCGCGCTTCAATGCCGGGGCCAAAACGAACAATCCCGCGACCGGGAAAGTCGTCCAAAGAGTAATTAAGCGAACTTGTTCGCAGCGTTACATTGTCTGGAATTTATTTTGGCTATGAGCGAAATCGCATCAGCACAACTCCTAAAAGTTTGCTAATATCCTCCGTGCAACTTTTCCACTTAAATGCACATATATGTAAACACGGGCTACAATTTTGATTGTATCCTGACCAAAACTGAATATGCACCGCTTCGTAAATGGAAACCTGATGAAAATTAATCGTTGAAGTTTGGAATATTGAAACTATGCGTTACTGGGATTATACGGTAGAGCTCTCTGGTTTAATTAACTCCGGAAATACTCGCTTTAAAATGAAACATTCTGCAGTCATGCGTAAGATGCCTTCGGGGATATGGTTTTATTAAATGACCGGATAAAATAACAGCGTCATCTGCTATTATCACATAAGAGACTTGGGTTTTCATACCTGCTAGATAATTATTAGCTGGTGCGAAATGAAGGATACTTTGTGCTGAATTCATTTGAATTTTCTTTTTCTTTTTCGTCGAAGAAGATTTCTGTATTTCAACGAAGTATGCACAGAAAAAATTAAATCAACAAATCGTGTTCGTTGACTTTGTTTTCTTAACCCTCAAGTGCTATCGTGGGGTGTTTCGGAACCCCAGAGGTCATTTTTTTTAAATTTTTTCTAAAACTATTTTTGTCACATTTCTAAGGTTCCAGGTATTCGCCTATGCAAATGAGATATGTAATATAGTGTAATTTATTATTTACCATATTCTACAGTTTTAGCAAAAAATAGCTTTTGGGGTGTCTCAACACCCCACGATAGCAATTACGTTTGTTTTTTTCAAAAATAGCGTAGTGTATTCTAACCAATGATTTAGAATTTTATAGTGATAATAGCCCTCGTCCTCTTTTGGGGAAATCACAGATGTTGTTGTGCATGTAAGTATAGGGGATTCACTTATATACGTTCCAATTCGGCGATTTTTATTATGGTACCTACATGTACAGGGGATTCACTCATTTATGTTCGACTTCGGTGATTTTTTACAAATCAAATAGTGGCATTTCCCCTGATTTCTGTACGGCGTATAAATATTCGACTCAAACAAATTTCTTACTCAGTTCCTCACAAACCAGAGCGTCGTCAACCTGTTTTTTGTCAAATAAAATGTACGCCTCACAACGTCATTGTCAGAATTTTTATGTGAAATGCTAATGGCATTTTCTTTTACCGGGAGTAAGACCATAGTTTCCAGTAACAGAAAAAACCAAGACATCTTAACAATACAGAACACAATTTTGTAAAAAGAAAAAATTGTACGAAGAAATACTTTTTACATAATTTTTATGAATGTAACATTTCCTCCTAATTTTCTGTTTTGCTTTAAATAAAGTTTTGTTTTTCCTTACAACAATCGCAAGATAAAGGTCTAGTTATTACACTGTGGGTTTAAAAGTGAAAAAAAAAAGATAACTAACAAAAAAAAGCTAAATTTAAAGAGTGGGGTGTAAAACACCCCACGATAGCAGTTGTGTTACCTGAAAACACGATAGTACTTGAGGGTTAAAGCAACAAAAAGAAATTATATTAATTAATAAATTTATTACAACAATGAACTGCGTTTATCAAATTGAAACCTGTTCGGTACTATAATAAGTACTCGTTTCCACATTAAAGTACTCTTTTATTGTATTTACGTTCCTTTTTCGTTCAGTGTTACTTCACTGCCGTGCCATATTGTACCCTATCTGTACAGCGTATTCTTTACAGCAGGGGTGCTCAGACTTGAACTGCTGGCGATCTACCTCAAAATTGTTAGACTACAAGCGACCGACTCTGTAGATGCCGCAAGTGCACTACCCGACAAAAACATAGATGCGGTATCGTTTCTATTTACGAAACAAAGTTTATAGACATTATATAGAATGTAAATGAGGGTTATTAATACTTGTTATGTAAATAGTCCATTTATAGAAATTTCTGGGTGTTTATTGCTTTATGAGGGGTAATTGAGATTTTCCCAGATCAAAATGGGAATTTTAAATGCGACAAAAATTTAGACCCTGTGCATTTATTACATTCATATAAGCGAAAATGTTTCAATTTGATACTTCTCTTTATATGCGGCGGTTGTGCTGGTAAAGTGTACACATTTCACCACGAGAAATTATATTTTATAAAGTGTTTGCAATATGGGTAGAAAAAAGCAATTATCCTTGATAGAAAGGGGTAAAGTTCTAGCCTGCCACCAGGATGGTGTTAGTAAGAAGGAAATTGCTCGTCGGTTACGAAGAAGCGATCATTGCGTTAGAAATTTCCTAAAAGATCCGGAAAATTACGGCGAACCAAAAGGCCAGGGGCGACCGAAAGCTGTAAGTGAGCTGTATAAACGCATGATATTGCGGTGTGCATCCAATTCTTCTGCGTCGGTGAGAGTTATTGCAGAACAGGTGGGGGTACAAACGCACGTGCGTAATGTTGAAAGGATTTTAAAGGCGTCACCGGTAATATCACGGAAGAAAATGTTGAGAAAACCGCCACTTTCGGCGAAACACAAAGAAGCGAGGTTGAGATTTGCTGAAGAACACGTATCCTGGAAGAAACAATGGGAAAAAGTTATATTTTCCGATGAGAAACGTTTTAATTTGGACGGACCGGATGGGTACTCGCATTATTATCATGATCTGAGAAAGGAACCAAAAGTGAAAATGACGAGACAATTAGGGGTGGATCTGTGATGATATGGGCAGCAACTGGATTTCGCGATAAAAGTGAGATAGTGTTTTGCACAAACAAAATGACATCTGTGACGTATAAAGACTTATTGCATGAAAATCTTCTACGTTTTGGAAACCAATGATCCGGGGGCAATTTTGCTTTTCAGCAAAATAACGCGCCAATTCATAAAGCAAAAACCATCACTGAATGGTTTAAAGAGAAAAAGATTAAAACTTTACAGTGGCCGGCCCGGTCACCAGACTTAAACATTATTGAAGACATGCGGGGTGAATTGGCACGTCGCGTTTATGGCGGAGGCCGTCAATATTTCACGGTACAGGAACTGAAAACTTCAATAGTGACCGAATGGCAGAAAATCTCTCAAAATTATACGTTAAATTGATATAAATCTATCAATAACACACTATTGGAAGTGATTAAGAACAACGGAGGATCTACGCATTACTGATCACTCGTTTGTTTATTTTTGTTTTCCATTTGCAACAGAGCGTCTAAATTTTTGTCGCAGAAATTGTTTAAACATTGGAGTAATAATTTATTATTTAGTTCATATATTACCGGAGGAGATATTTTTAAGTTTATTTTACTTTTACGAATAAAAACTTAATTAGGTATCTTGCTAGTTTCGCAAAGAAATGTTGTAACCCTTAAAACCCGTAAAACATCTTACCGCGTTTAAGTTTTTGTCGGGGAGTGTATGTTCGTCAGTTAGTCGATTGCGATATTTTGACTTAATTATTTTCATTTCAGAAAATGCAGACTCGCACCCCAGACATTGCTGTCAACTGAAGGGCAATTTGGCTTAGATTCGGATATTTATCTTCAGATATAAAAGACCAGAATTTTGTATCAGACGCTGTGGCTTTGAGATGTATATCTGAGATAATCTCATTTTCAACAGAAGATGAGTCCATATTAAACTGACTTGCTATTTCAGTAGCAGATTTCTTTTTTTTTTTATAGGAAAAAGGATAACTCATGAAAGTTGAGATATTTGTCAATTAATTAAAATCATAAAAACTCACTCAAAAGTGAATTTGAAAGACGTTGAAAGAGAGAGAATTCTCTCTCAGAAATACCAAAATTCAACTGAGGTCCCTGAGGAATCCCTGCTTTCAAAAACGGAAAATATTTCAGATCCTTCCTTTCCAGTTAATCTATCATTAGTTGCAATTTACTTTCGAATGCGTTTATTACGCTAATCATCTCGGTAATAGTTTTTTCTTTACCTTGCACCTCCAAATTAATGGTATTTAAATGCATTGTGGCGTCCGTTAAAAATGCTTAATCAGTCAGCCATTTTTCGCTTTTAAGCATCTGAGTGTTATCACGTCTTTCGTATAGAAAAGCAATTATTTCGGGCAGTAATTCTTGAAACCTTTCTAGGAATTTTCCGCGACTCAACCATGTGAAGAACTAAATCAATATCTTCAGCAGATTCACTTCCAACTGCAATTTGAAGAGCCGTCGTTGAAAACTTCGGACACGCCAAAATTTAAGAAGGCATCATATATATCTTCGGGATTTTCCTTTCAGAGGAATCATTGTTAAAAATTCTTCTTTAGCGGACATGTTATTAAGTACCATTCGAATAAAAATACACAACTGAGCAGTATCTGTCATATCGGTGGATTCGTCGAACGGCAAAGAAAAGTATGTACAGAACGCCATTTCGTTTGACCTGAAGCATTAAATGCCGATCTGGTACAGAAATTATTCTCCTCCACGACTAATCCTTATACTACCGCTTCTACGGAATCGTACTACCACTCCGTTAATGCCACTGCGAGATATATTGTAGACGCTAGCTACTAGCTTACTAGCTACAATAAATGACTATTAAAGATAGTTTTAATTAGAACATTGACGAATTTTACATATTTGCGAACTTTATAAGAAATTATACGTATTTTTACATCGAATGCGCACACGTTAAAGTTTAAATGATGCTAAATATGAAATATATAAATTTATACAAGGCAAAATGAAAGAAACATTCAATTTATCATAAAATAGACACAAACAAAATATTACTTTCAAATAAATAAAAATGGTTACATTTATAAAATAAAATAAAACAAAAAATAAGATGTTAAGTCCTTAACAATAATGAAAAAGAAAACAAACAAAACGCATTCTTATCAAAACAGACAAGTAACATTGATTAGAAACTAGAGAAGATAAATTTGGTTCAGAATGATTAAAAGATGAAAAATGTCTTTCATCCTCCACCGTGTGTAACTGTTCAAACAATTTCGTAAATGCCATTCCGAGTCGTGTACAAGGACTGATTATCGGCGATGGCTGCCGAAATTTCTATATTCGATATGGGATGGGATTGGTACAATTGCGAACTGAAACTTTGCACTGACAGACATTGAGCAATTTGTCTATGCGTGATATTTTGGGTGGAATTGAGTTTATTTTTAGAAGAATCAATATCAGTTGGAAATCGAAAATTTATCAAAAAAGAGATGATTTAATTTATTTTTTATTCACAAGTTTTATTTTCCGAAATTACCAGAGAAAACTAAAGGATGCTCTTTGACTGTTTTCGTATCTTCGTAACTGAAAACGTTAATACTGAGTTGAGAAGTTAAAAAAAAATGATTTTTTATGATCGAAAAAAGTTAATAAAGGATATTTCCTATTCTTACATTTAAATTTTATCAGATAAATGTTAGTTTTCCCACTGAGTTGCTTAGAAACGTTAAAACGTTAATAAGAAAGAAAAAATTGAAATTATTTTAATTTGAGTTGAACATAGAACCAACAGTGATACCGCAAATATTTTTAACGGAAGGCATCCAAATAAGTTTGTTTCACAGTCCACCCTTGGCCGTACTGTCGACAAATTTAAACGAATTTAAGAAGCGTCAACTGGCAAGTTCATAAGCATGAAGAAAATGTTTTACTAGATGTGGTGGAACATAAAATAATTTCAGTTGCTGCTATTTCTGGCAGAACATGCACAAAGAAAGGTACTGTGAGAAGAATTTTTAAAGAGAAATACTTTCCATTTAAACCGAAATTTATCAATGTGCTGAAAGTTTGGGATTTTATGCCAGGTTTAATCTTTGACAACCGTTTCCTTTTTTTGCCAAACAGATGATGTTTACACATGAAGTAACCTTCTTCTAATGGTGTAGTGAATGTTGAATGCGTACAAGATATCTTCATTAAAACGGCATTTTTTCATTTAATTAAATTAATGTAATAAGCTAAAATTGAGCACGTTATGGATTGCTAATTACGTATAATAACGCAAACTAGAAGTAACATAAATTAATTTACATAAAAAAATATTTGTTACTAATTTTTTATTAGTGGACCAGTTCAATTAAACAGCAGTTTATAATTTTTAGAAGGCCTTTCACGAATTCTTTAGATTTGTTGTTACATTACTTTCTGTTAAACCGAAGTATCGGCACAGACACTCCGCACCACACAATATCCCGAAACAATTGTTCCGAATTAACCACAATACCTACTTTTTGTTAATGTAGTTTATTTTGTGATGAATAGAGATGACAAAGGCAGGTGAAATTATTCCTTTTTTGCAGCGACTAGATGTTTAATGTTGTTTCTCATAAAATTTTATCGCAATTCAGGCACACTGAAATTAGGTGTTGTTATTCGAGGTGTAAAAGTAACCTAATCGGAGATAAATAGGATTTATAAGTTTTATTTGTTCCGCATATCAAATCAAATTTGCCTACAAGGTCCAAAAAAACATAAAAATTATTCCCTCGTAAAGCCGAACTGGTTCCAATATTTCCCAATAAAAAGAGGGATGTAACGTAACCGAAGCTATAATAGCCTGTCACTCTCTCAACATCATTACCTTAAACGTTTAAAATTGCCTCGTTTATCATAATTAGACAAAACATCCACTGCTAGAGCAGCTAATAAATTATCTTGACGCGCAAACTGCCATACAATACATTATATCGACGTCGCGAGCTGCATTTACCCATCACGTTTCGACGTTTTGTGTACGCACATCCTATATCAACGAAGGCATCGCTACGCTATTGTTGGCACAAAAATACTTAACGTATTTTAATAAAAAGGTTATAGGCAGAGAGGATTGCTGGGCCACACTCCTAAAAAAATTCACATCTTACACCAAATTCAAATAACCCCAAAAAGGCCCTAAATTGAACTTTTGATTCCCCCTAAAAGCATCTATACTTAAAAATATCTTAGGTGCTTATGTGATCTAAGAAAAACTGTTGTGCTGGAACAAGGACGCTGGATCATGAATTCTTACTTTCCCTCATCCATCAGCTACCATACTCTGTTTCTTATAAATAGTCCTCTTCCGTTAAGAGGCTCAAACTCTTGAGCCACCGCTAACTTACTACATATCAGCGCCGTAGGCACAGAGGAATTACGCGAACTGTCTGAGACGCGTCAAACGTGTAAATTGGAGATACCGAATAATAAATAGCCCGCCATGATATTTATGCAAGATTTTCCGGGACGCGGGACGGGAACAGCGAGCGATTTTAATATTAATGGCGGGCGGATGCTACGGCATTCACGATTGAAAGTAGAACGTACGCTACGCCTCTTTGTCTTCGCTTTCTATTCAAATTAGGCCCGTCGTTTAGAATTCCTCACACACACACCAGGGGAGCACGCGGTGTCAGATAAAGACCTCTCCCCCGATCCGATGGAACGAACCTCTATTATTTTGCGAGATTTATACGGACCTTTCAATTAATCCCGCGTATCGCGTAGTCGGCAAAGGTAGGCAATCCGAATCGATTTTGGATCGGCTATCTTCCGTTTGATTTATTTTTTTAACTCTAAGGGTGAAAACAGTGCCTTTTCTGAGAGGATTGTTGGGTAAAATGGGAAGCAGGGATTATTTGCAGGAATTTCCCTGGAAAAAGTACAAAATCCCTACAAAGAATTGCAATCGCCTCCCTTATAACGAACAGAGAGATTTGTCTAAAATCACCGCTATAACGACGAAGTTAAATACATACTTAGGAGCTACGTTTGATGGAAAGCTCACATCTCCAAGTTCCAGAAAGAAGCGTCACTTGTTTGTCAAAGGTTGTTTGGTAAAAACTGAGGTCTCAAACCTCAAATCCCCCGTTTCGAAGGGAGACGATTCCAGATCCTACAAGCCATGTGGAAGGAGAAGCATCAATCTTTGCTCGCCAAAATCAGTTTTATCAATCGGCATGACCAAAATGACGAAATTATGTTCTGGCCAAACTTAGTTTCAGGTCATTACGCCCGAGAAATAGCTCAATGTTGTGCTTTTACAAAGCTGCCACAGGCTAAGTTTATTGAAAGATGAGCGGAGGCTCAAATTGGGGATCAGTTAAGGAACAGGAAGCATACAAAACTTGATCAATCGCACAAAAATTGACGCTGAATCCTACTCCCGTTCTATGCACAGCGTTTGAGCAAAATTGAGCCAAATTGGACAATGTGGATCGCTGGGTGTTTAAGAAGTTTCAACGTTGTTAATTAGTGTGTAAGAAACCGAAGTAATTATTTTGCTCAAGCGTATAATGTTGTTGTGAAATTCTCAAAACTTTCATTCTATTTGTTATCGGTTTTCGCTAGTATAATGCGTGGCATTTCAGCAGGTCGAGTCGCCTTAAAAACATTTCAGGTTAGGAATGGGCTTTTAGAGAATGTCGAAAACTTAAGATTATTTTTTGCTCAATATTTGACTTTTGTGGGCGGACCCCCTTAACACAATATCCCCGAAATGAGTCGTAGCTAATGGTCGCTAATACTATTGTATAATACCTTCCAAACGGATAAAAAATTGTTAGTGTGTTTTTTCATGAGAAAAATTAAAAAAACACATAGACAATCTTTGATTTGTTTAAATATTCGCCATTCAGATCTCCAACCAGTTTTCGAAGTATTTTTCCCATTTTGAAGGTGGCATCTCTAAAACATTATTTTCGAAAGCTTCAACAGCTTCTCGAGGTGACAAAGATCCCTGTCCATGCATTTCTTGTTTGATATTCGGGAACTAAAAGAAGTCGTAATGCGATAAATCAAGAATACCGGCAATGAGACGTTTAGAACTCTTTTCTTTCCGGAATCTCGAGATTTGAATTTGAACTTGTTTTTTGTTGTCCATTCCTGAAATATGTCGACTTCATGTGCATTTCCCGAAGGAAGCTGCACGATATAAGAATATTAAAGTCATCCGCATAGCACGTAACATCCATGCTTTCGTCAACCCGCAGAATCATTAACGAAAATCGCAAATAAGGAAGGCCCTAACATCGACCCCTGTGGAACTCCCATCGCCACAATCTAACTCTCCGAACCCAGCCCCTCGCTGTAGCGCGAAATTCTATACTTCTGTATAAATAAATCATGGTCAACACAGTGAAATGCTTTAATCAAATCCATAAATAGGCTCGTGGAATAACGAGAACCGGTTTCTTCACCCAAAAATTTATAAAACGCTGCGTCGATCCCTCCACCCCTCATAAAACCGTGTTGAAAGGGAAGAACGTTCATGGACGCAAGGAACCCCATCACTCTATCATTAAGAATATATTCAATGGCTTTCGCCTTTCGGCTTATAATTAGTCAGTAAAGATTTGATATAGGCACGTTTTAATTTTTCCGGAAAAATTTAAATGGTTTTGCCACCATTTCCACCCTCAAAGTTAATTTTTTTTCAGAATTTTCGGGTTACCCGTGTCTCACGTAAGAAATTATTGCTTTGGCCACAATTAAAAATGCATCACTAAAAAGTTTTTGCAACATAATGTTTATTTCTTAGTATTAAGAAAAATAAAAAAAAAATAGTAAATAAGGTTCGTCTAGGGCGTCTATGCTCAGATGTTAAATTTAAAGATGGTGCATTTTTAATTGCAGCCAGTGTATTTATTGGCGGGATAAAAGAATTTTTCAATAGTTTTGGGGAGAATTTATCCATCGACACCAACATTTAGAATTGTTTCCATTTATGCTAATAGGAGCACTAATTCATGAATCATCCTCGAATTTTAGATAATTAAAGACCGCATTTATCAGCGGGGTAATTAGATACTACCCGAATTCGTACTGGTAGGTAAACAGCCTCAAGCTAACCCGCCTTTCGTCTCATCCCATCGGCTCTCGTAACGATTTTCTAGGGTATTTCCGCATGTATGGAAGGTTTCGATTCCCCCTAAAATCCGAAATGAACCGAATTATCTGTCACCTGAAATGTTTCCTTACTAAACAAATCCGCCATCTCGTTTCGTTGCTCATTTACAACACAGTTTAGCGTCGCATCGTTTAATGCCGTACACAGTTCGTTAATCGCGATTTATTTACACACGCGGAACCCACACGTAAAGTTGAACCGTCTGAATGTGTACAATACACGCAGTACACGTATTACATTAGCTTTCGCTGGCGTCTTGTCTAAAACCTAGGCTTAATTAGGCCCATTACCTTTGGATACGTGAATCTTGGCGTACTGTATGTCTTAAATTAAGAAAGTTGCTGTAGGTATCTTTCTTATCACGTGCGGATAATAGTTTATAAATTATCGGGAATTCTCTATTTTCTTTTCGCCTTTGCAAAAACAAATAAGGAAGTTTGATCAAGAAGAAGGTATTGTTGTTAAAGGAGCTAAATAAACATGTCTCCGAAGTCCGTTTGGACCAGTGATTTTCTGCAAAAGGAATGGTGTGAAGTACAAAATCGGGTCATCGGGCGATATTCCGGGCAAAATCCCAGGAGGAGTGGCGCAGGTGTGGGGTTGCGAACGTCACTTCCTTTATTTTTCCCTATTTGCTTTTTTTTTATTTTTTTTTGTGTGTAAGCACACTTCTTTACGTTATTTTTATTTTACTGAAAAATTTTCGGCTTGTAATCCGAGCATGAGTCATCAGCGACGTATTAAGTTGGCCCACATCAATGCAAGATCGCTATTTCCAAAACTTAATGACATAAAAGCCTTGATACGGTCTAATAAAATTGATATATTAGCTATATCGGAAACTTGGTTGGACGACTCTGGTGTTGACTCAGATCTTATTAATATAGACGGCTCTAAACTATTCCGAAGTGATAGGGGGGCGCGAGGTGGTGCGGTTTGTTTTTATGTGGATGGTGGTATTAATGCAGCTATCATTCCCGCTATGAATTCAATAGGTTAAATGTACAATTAAAAAAATTCAAATGTATCGTAAGCGTCGCTTATCGTCCTCCCCAACATGACTACAGGCCCTTCTTGAACGAATTAGAGAATAGCTTCACCTACTGTTTTTCCTCGTTAGACATGGTGATCTGTTGTGAGGATTTTAATATTAATTTACTACACTACCCGACAAAAACGTAGAAGCGGTATCGTTTCTATTTACCAAACAAAGTTTATAGATTTTATATAAAATGTAAATGAGGGTTATTAATACTTGTTATGTAAATAG
>CACRWH010006301.1:0-26634 GCA_902655005.2 Marronus borbonicus
TTAGCGAAAAAACCGGAAAAGAATTACCGACACACCTGGTATATATGATATCTATTTTTAGGAGCTTCGTCGTAATTATCAGATCTTGTTTTTATACAATTTACTAAATAACTCGTCCACCGTCTAGATAATCGATACATAGATAGCGTAGTGTAAGTGAAAGAGTAATGTTGGCAGCGTGAATGTAAGAAGATGGGAAATAAAAAAACATAAACGGACAATTGTATTTTTATTAAAATGAATATATAAATCATCCAATCGCTGAAGAACAGCACAAATAACAAATTTAGATCCTAGTAAGACACCAGATGCTGCAAAATAGTGCGCAGGTATCTGTTCTACTAACGTACTGCGATCTTTTGAAAAGTTACAAGGTAAGGAAAAGCACCATTTAAAAAACGATAGTCTTTTAAAGATCATTTCATGATTTAAGATACTGCTAGCGCCATCTTTAAGAATTTGAGATTCTTTGAAAATCATCCACATATTCTAAAAAATTGATGTTATTGAGGCTGTTATTAGAGATGATGACAATGATATGATATTGTATTTAACAAAATCAACTTTGATGAATCAACGCAAAGGTGATATACAGAAAAATCTACCGAGATATAATCAATATTAAAAAACATGATGAAGGACTTACCGTACTTCCTCATTTCTTTTACTTTACTGAATCTTTGGAAATCATAAATCTACTTACCTTCTTTCCAGATACAATTTGTCAATATAAGCAGAGGCTATGCAAGCCATAAAATAAATAGACACCTTGTGAAATATGCAAATATTTAACCCTCAAGTACTATCGTGTTTTCAGGTAACACAACTGCTATCGTGGGGTGTTTTACACCCCACTCTTTAAATTTAGCTTTTTTTTGTTAGTTATCTTTTTTTTTTCACTTTTAAACCCACAGTGTAATAACTAGACCTTTATCTTGCGATTGTTGTAAGGAAAAACAAAACTTTATTTAAAGCAAAACAGAAAATTAGGAGGAAATGTTACATTCATAAAAATTATGTAAAAAGTATTTCTTCGTACAATTTTTTCTTTTTACAAAATTGTGTTCTGTATTGTTAAGATGTCTTGGTTTTTTCTGTTACTGGAAACTATGGTCTTACTCCCTGTAAAAGAAAATGCCATTAGCATTTCACATAAAAATTCTGACAATGACGTTGTGAGGCGTACATTTTATTTGACAAAAAACATGTAATGTGTTATTTCATGTAATCAGATTTTTATAAATTTCTTACAATTTACCTTTGTAAGCATTCTGCGCATTTTACAAGTTGCTCAGAATGTTCCTTGCAGACATGCTGATGACATCTATGACACGTGGTTTTTATTTTCTTGTCTCTATTTCGCCCGCAGATGTGACACCTTTTGTAGGTTCTTGAAGGTTCTGCTTCTTGTGGCTGTTGTTGTGGTGTTTCTAAGCCTAGTAAATTTTTGATAATTGAGTTTAGCTTAGTTGACAATTCTTTTGTTTGGTATCGTCTTTTTACGTGGTCATTGACGAGTTCTCTTCCTAGACGAATATAAAATTCTCTTCGTGTCATGTTAACTGTATGGTCTGAAGTGGCTAAGAAAATTATGTAACTGTTGACACGTGAAATGTCTACCATTGCTCCTAATATAGCCATTGGCCATCGTCTGGTTCGTCTTTGGCAGGAGTACGTCATACACTTCTGGTCTAAAGCATCAACTCCCCCTTTGGTACAATTGTAGAAATTTATTATTTCAGGTTTTGCATTTACTTCAACATTTCCATTGTGATGCATAGACGAAACCAACAAGACACAGTTGTTCTTTTTTGGTATGAAGGAAACCAACGTATTATCGTGCGTAAATCCAAATGTACAGGTGTTTATTGGTTGCTGTTTAGTTTGTAAAAATGCTGGCGGAATTTCGCGCTTATTCTTACGAAGTGTTCCAACATACGTTATACCAACCCGTTTCAATTCATTCAACAGCTCTATAGAAGAAAACCAATTATCTCCTGTTAGATTTCGATTTGTATTGATGATCGGAGAAATTAATTTGAGTACACTACCGAGTACTTGAGTAAAACCGTTGTTTAGACATGACACCTCTAAAAATATCTCGTCCCGTACCATCCGTTGCAAAAAGACTTCTAGTATCTTCGTGGTTTGATTTAAACACTCCTGCCAAAATTACAAGTCCCAGAAATGCTTTCAATTCAATCATGTCTACATGTTCAACATAACTTGCCGTTGGTCCATAAGAAGAACTCGTTTCCGTTATTTTTGCATTTGTATGCTCTAGTATTTCATTTAGAATTTCTTCCGTAAAGAAAAGAGAAAATGCTTCAGAAGGTGTTCTTGGAGGAGTATTTACTGCCGGACCCTTTGCTCCCGGTCGAAGAGTGACTATATTAGAAGATCTGGTACGTGAAGTAGCAGGAGGATTTTTGGACCACTTATATCGATTTCGTCCATAGAAGTAACTTGTTCTTGCACTGACATCACCTAAGTCTTCTTCACTTTCGTTTTCAGATTCGACTTCAAATTCTGAACATGTGTCGTGATCACTATGTTCGCTTGCTGCATCACTCAAATCATCATCACGTTCATCAGGGCATTCACTTTCACTAACATCATCGTAAAAGTTTTCGGCAAGATTTGCTAATTGTTCATCAGTTAGAAACTTTATCATATTGTTTTTACTATTCAATACACGTATTATAGAAGGGAAATAAGGAACAAGTTGACGACGCTCTGGTTTGTGAGGAACTGAGTAAGAAATTTGTTTGAGTCGAATATTTATACGCCGTACAGAAATCAGGGGAAATGCCACTATTTGATTTGTAAAAAATCACCGAAGTCGAACATAAATGAGTGAATCCCCTGTACATGTAGGTACTATAATAAAAATCGCCGAATTGGAACGTATATAAGTGAATCCCCTATACTTACATGCACAACAACATCTGTGATTTCCCCAAAAGAGGACGAGGGCTATTATCACTATAAAATTCTAAATCATTGGTTAGAATACACTACGCTATTTTTGAAAAAAACAAACGTAATCGCTATCGTGGGGTGTTGAGACACCCCAAAAGCTATTTTTTGCTAAAACTGTAGAATATGGTAAATAATAAATTACACTATATTACATATCTCATTTGCATAGGCGAATACCTGGAACCTTAGAAATGTGACAAAAATAGTTTTAGAAAAAATTTAAAAAAAATGACCTCTGGGGTTCCGAAACACCCCACGATAGCACTTGAGGGTTAACATTGATTCAACGAGTAAATAATATATTCTCGACTGTTCAAACAACATCGCACGCTTAATCGGCGATGGTGTAGATAAGGTCAAGGAACATGTATAAGGTTAAGGTGTGTCTATATGTGGGAAGATGAATAAAAAATCAAACTACGAAGATCACTTAAAAATGTTTAGAGGTTTTTCAAACTTTATTTTCACTTTTTATTTGCATTTTTTAACATTTTTCTTCATAATATTTCATATAGTAGGCCCGTGAAACAATAAAAATATACAGATAGGCCCGCATTAACATATACATATATCTTCATTGAAAATAGACACTTCTTTTATTTTTACTTTATTATCTACTTAAATTGTAAGAATAAGTGATCTCTATAATAATCGACAAAAATTTTATTACAGAGTCATGTTGTTTTGTTTGTTTTTTTTTTTGTTTTGTTTTATGTATTACCTTATACATCGTAATCTAATAGTAGTAGTAGTAATAATAGTAGTAATAATATTTTTATTTCAGTCAGTCACCCTCGTAATATTTTTAAGTACTTTATAGGCATGCTCAGCGAAGATCAGCAATTTTTTAAGTGGTCTTATTCAGGATTTGTATGGTTAGAGTGTAATGTTAACACTTGTCATGAAAAAAATACAATACGTTATTGTTAAGTAGTTCAGAATAAAGACAAAAATTGCTGTGCTTATGTATCATATTTGTAACTAACCTTACCTATTCATAAACATATGGTATCTAATGGATACGTTTACACTATACATATCTTTTTAATGTATAATATTTCTTACAATTGTTTTTATCATGTTTTTGTTTTTCTTATTCAATGGAAATCGCTCTGTTACGATAACAATATAGTAATAATAATAGTAATCTGAAAATATTTTTTTTTGATTTTCGCTTAAGAAAATGTATATTGTTATACTTATAGTCTATTGATAAAATATACATTAATACTTATTGCGATGCGGTTCACTCTTTATTATTTCAATATATATGTAGTTCGATCGATTGCCGCGTTATTTATGTGTCTGAAATGCAAATCGCCCACGAAAATGAAACACAGGTGAAACGTAGTGAATAAGAAAATAAACCTCACCGAGAGCGACAATGTAAAAGTAACTATTCGCGATTTGGATGCGATAACAGATGAATAAACGACAAAGTATAAAAAATAAAATAAAATAAAAGCACTTCTACATGCTGTGGTAGTAATAGGGGAAAAAACGAAAAAAGAACGATACAAAATATAGGATTAACAACAATATATGCAATATTATTTATCTATCAAGCTAGAGACTTTGCACGCGTGAGAGGAGCGTTTTTTTTTTGTACTAAAATTGAGCGAACAATATTCCGCGCCGCCTCGTTGTGTGGCAAATACACAGTGTGATCCTGGCTTATCCTACGGTTCAATTTCATTTGTATTTGTAACATGGACTTCAGACAACATCGTTGACACAATCTCAGCAAATAGAAAAAGCATACACACAGTTTCTTGTTTACGTTCTTGGTTGCGTTAAATAAACATCAGGATATTTGATTTATAAACAAGAGTCAATCGTTTTGTTGTCTCTTCTTCTTGGTTTTTGTCTTTATCTTCTTTACGTTTTAAGGTACACTTTTATCTTTTTTTCTATCTAACATTTTCTCCGATCGCACAAAATTACGTACAACATACAACCCACTAAGAAGATCTTCACAGCCACATTCCAATGATGCATCAATTTTTATCTGTCAGCCTCATTTGTTTTGTTTTGAAAATGTTTCGTTAAATTGTTGCGACAGGTGATTGTTTCGGTCGTCTAATTTATTACCGTTTTAATTTACATTTATGGTAATTTGAGAAGCAATCGGCAAGTTTGACAGCTGTCAAGTAAGTGGTGATAATATAAAAAAAATAATATTTTACATCGATTTTTTTATATTAGCATTAGAATTAATTTAAAAGATAAGATAAAGGCATACAGCTACTGTGACTGTCGATAATTATACTTTGTTTTTAGGTCTCTCCCTTTAAGAAAAGATAGAAAAACAATAAGAAATTTAGATAATAAATTGATACCATTACTTTTTTTTTATTATTTTTACAGTAAATATAATTAATTTTAAAACGAAATTGTACTTAACGTCAAAATAAACGTACCTTATTTAAAAACATCTTCCTAGAATTTAACTTTCAAATAAAATGTTTACTTCCTTAATAAACGTGTCTAATGACATTTTTAGCATAGTTAATATCAAAACAGTTAAACTGTACAACGCTAATGCTATACAATGCATATATTCACAATATTTTCATTCTTACTATAATCTACTATACATTTTCTGCCCATTATTTATATTTTTACAAACCAAAATGTTTTAATTCAAAGAGTTTAAAGTTAAGAGCACAATTTACTTATATTATTAAGATGCACTATACATTGTATTCTCGCTTTTTGGTTTGTTTTAAAAATGCATATTTTATTTACAATAGCGCAGCACGTCCGCAACTTTCTGCATCCAACACGAGTTCTTTTAAATATATTCTCACTTATTCTGTTTAGCATATTTGGTTCCCTCGGAATGTTTTGGAAAGTACAATAAAATAATGTTTAAAAGGATATAGAAGTTTTAAGATCGCTGATAAGGGCAAATAAAACAATCTTACAGAATAAACCAGGGCATTCGTTAAATAAACAAGGATGTAATGTAAGGATCAAATCTCTGAGTGTCTACAGCAGTAAAATGGTTCTTGTGATCACAAATATTAACTTTCGTCAGATAACGATCCAGCGAACATTTCATATTAATAAATGCAAGCATTTCGAAAGCATTTGATATAAAATGATTTGTAATCGCTAACGCAAACCAAACTTAATTAAATATAGCTTCAGCTGATGTAGCGTCGTCAGAGAGTTATCCCGGCTTAATTAATAAGAGCTTACATTCGGTAAGGGACAAGTTAAGCACGCATACCAAATAACAATATTATAGTATTGTTATTTAATTCGAATTTTACCGAATGTTTGTATTGGACCAATCAAAATTGAAGAAACTACAAAGACATCATTAATAGTTTGACAACCATCAAGCTTTATCGTTTTATAAATCACCTGTATTTGCAACAATTCTAAACCGGAATGATTTTTTTTTGTTATTCGTTTTCATCCCATCGTGTTTCGATGAGAAGCGTACTTGTTTTTCAAAAGCAGTCCCTACGTTAAATACCATTCAGAAAGTCTCCGTTTACATTCAGTGGTGGTCAGTGGTTCTTTGATTTGTTTTATCCTAGTTTTTCGTTTATTTTAGTAATCGCAGTTGGGTTCATGCATTATGGCATCCTCTCAGCGAGAGATAAAATTTGGGCGCACAATACTAGCGCGTCTACAGATTCATAGACGCGATATTGACACGTTTAGACACGCACATCACGAACACGCCATCCACGTAGAATTGCAGGAACAATGATAGCAGCAGGCGGGCGTGGATATTACCGGATACAAATAACCGTTGTGGTAGACAACCGGCGGTGGTTGCTGCGTCATCATTCGCTGCTGATCCTGGCACAGTACTTGCCACGCTAGGTTCTCGATGAGACTGAGAGTTTGACGTCTTTCGTGGCCCATCAAACAAACGGTGGATTCCTCGACGACATCGTGTAAAAGCATCAAGTACTGATGTTTGAGAGCTTCCTCTTCGGGACCAACGAAGTGGTTCCATAAGTAATTCTCGAGCTTAGCGCGCTGCTGCCCGATATCGGAAAAGTCTATGAAGAATCGTGAGCACATGTATCTTTGCAGCGACTTAATGTAGTCGGGATCGGCGGGTCCGTAATTTTTAACGAGAAGGTTGCAATATTTTAACAATCCACCGCCTCGTATTTCTTCAGGGTGCCGCGTTGAGATCAATTTCTTCTGGAGGTGGTAGAGGGCTTCTTGGAAATCGCCGTAGACGGATTCACCGACTACAGTTGGATAAAAATTTTCACTGATCGGTAGTTCGCTGCAATCGTAGAAGAGAAGCAGCGAGTCAAGGACGATCTGGAAGGAATCGACAGAAAATTCGAACTGGCGACGCATCGTATCAACGAATTTCAACTCGACGTTCTTATGGCCTCTGGAATTACCCAATGATATTAACGACCATCGATCGCCGTCGTTGTTTACCTTCACCATTTTACTAACGTACGCCTCCTTTAAGCTGCAGGTCGATATTCGCTTCCTACTGACGCCGTCCGGAAGTAGGTCGAAGAGAGAGCTGAGGACGGCGGACTTGACTCGATCATAATTCCTGGCGCTGGAAAGTTCAACGCCGAATATCAAGTCTAAGTCGTTGTACGGCTGTGATTCTGTGGCGAGGACATGGGAAGCGGCGCCGCCGTTCAATCGAATATCTCTGACTCGCATACCCGCGCCGCCCGATGCCGTATCCGCTTCTAGTTTCCCCCTGACCACCGTCACTAGATCCCGTAGCCGCACTTCCAACGTCGGAAAATTGCCCCTGCCGTGTATGCTCACCGTTTCGTCCATTACGTTATTCAAACGTCGCACCTGCTCGTAGCTGAGTACGGCTAGTCTTTGCTGAGATTCTACGTTCTTGTTGCTGCTACTGTTATTGTTGCCGTTGTTCAATTTATCCATGTTCGACTGTTGTTGATCCTCTACGATGTCAAAAGAGGAGCACTGAAACAATAAAGAAAATATTTAGTAAATAATTTCATAACAACAATAATAAAAATAATGAAAGTAATTTTATTATATTACTGAATTTGTTACAATTGGGAATACTTTTTTAAGGATGATAACGGCCCAACGTCGTATTATAAAAACGCGTTACTTTTTTCCCAATGTAACGAAGGTACTGAAACTCAGAGTAGTGTAATTTTATATAACTACAAACTTAAAATAGCTAAGCATTGTTTTCTGCTTAGGTGTTGTTATAAAAAATACGGTAAAATTGGATCAACTAATATAGCAATTCCGTAGCAGGCCCAGCAATGTTTGCTTCATATTAAGATTACTAAAGAAAATAACGAACATTAGTCATTAGCTATGAAATGATATGACAATGCTAAACAGCACAATGGTCCTTAACAAAAAGCGTGAAAACATTTTTTGAAAATCTATTTAGGACGGTATTCATATATGTATGTGTGATACTGAAGTCTTCGCTGAAGTAGTAAATGTAACATGAAATGTGAGATGTATTTCACTTAACCCTCCAATTGATGGGTGGTTTAAAAACCACACCGTTCGATGAACTATGTATCGGACCCTAAGTTTGACGTAGAATTTTTTTGTGTTTTTTGGAGCAGACCTTCTTATTATCGGGCCACCACCAAATCGTTCGTGATGGTAGTAGTTACGATTATTATTAACTGATCGATGTTAAGAAAGCTACATATTTATAACTTCCATCAATTAAACAGGAATGCAACTAAATCAAGTAAATAAACTCAATAATACTGTAATATCTTTCAGATATAAGGTGCAGTAAACACCACTTAACTTTAATATTTTACGCGTCACATTGTACAATCAATAGGAGACAACTATTTATTCTAAACCGAATTTATATGGACCTCGGCACTTCTGCTGAGCTTGGCTTATGACCTCACATAAGGTGATACCCGCCGGCACATCGGTAACTGTAGATGGTTACCGGTATAGTTGTCAGATTCATATCGGTATGAAAACACCTATACACTGCAATCCTGTGTTGCTACGCACAAACGACACCTGAATATAGTGAGGGATGATAAAATAGTTAAACGTATATTTCGTGTTCTGCTATTTTGTAAAACTGTGTACCACGGAAGGACACATTCCGAGCTTCACTTACCTCATTGGTTACAGTAAAGTATTTCTTCAGCCTAGGCTAAGCAATGTCATTGATAAACTTCATTGCAGCAACCTTATGCTTTATAAATTATTTAAATAGTTTTAGCTAGTAAAGTTTAGTTTTAGTAAATTTTCCTAAATTTATTTCATTTTGCATCAAAGCGAAACCCAATAAGGTCGATTTTCGGAAGAAAAAAATGAGTTGAAAGAACTGTTTACAAGTAATTTATGCAAATGTCCACTAACATATTAAAGAAAATTAACTATCGAAAGTCTACTTAGTTTTCGCACAGGAGAGAATAGATGTCAGTTATGCATGAGCATTTGAACATCAACCCATAATTTCTTTTTTGAAAGCCCTTTCGAGTGGTCTAGTTTAAAGTTAATCTCTGAAATGTTATTTTTAGGCAATGATGTGATATTTCGATGACTGACTTAAACTTGCGCTTGTACTACATTGTATGTAAATATAAATGAGTGTGACGTCTTACTACAAATTAATATTAGGTTTTTGAGCAGTGTAAATAACATTATCGATTATCTTTTGAAACATTTACAGCGTGTAAAAATTATAAACATCCTGTGGAATACTTGTAATTAAAAAACTTGGTTTTTTAATTACAAGTATTCGTAGAATGTTTACTTGTAATTAAGAAATTAAGTGATTTATAATTGCTCGAAACAGTTGATAGCTTGATAAGCTTAGGAATAAGAAAAATATTGGATTACCTTGATGAGCTGCATTTTGTTGATCTCAAAACTAACGAACTTATAACGTAAACTAATACCACCAGTAAAATTATTTTCTCTAACGAACACTGTGTTACAAATTGACTCGTTAGCACTGATGTCACAATTTTAACTACAACTGAACCTGCATTAATCGCATATTTTGAGCGCAGAGAATTGAACGTAACGATTCTCCCCAGAGCTCCGATAGCAATCTGGTTCAATTATGGCCGTTGTCCGCATGCATTAAAAAAAATCTGATTAAGATAAGATATGCGTACAGGACTTAATTAAAAATATTTTTCGCGGAACTCACCGCAGCGTAATAACTGCTTATATATATGCTTTTGTATTTAAATTGTAAAATTAAAATAAATATGTATATTCCGGTTATTACCAATGTAAACTACGTACGTTGAAAGATTACCGATTTCACTCGACATGCTTTTATGTAATAAAAATAATGTAATATGTTCTTCTTTGTTGGATTCCAGTCACTATTGTAAAATATCGTCACAGCGGAATGCGGCAGATAACTCACACGACAGATAGATGATAGATTTCCATTATTGTTATAGATACCTAAATGTCTCCTCTTTTCATATTGCTTTACTAACAAATTTCGTGGTTCAAAGAGATATATGTAATATTACAATATGTCTATTAACGCTAAAATTCATTAAACATTCTAAACAATGTTTTAATAATACTTAGAGCAGCAGCATATACGTGTAATATGCTTATTATGAATTACGCGAGTTTGTGCAATATTCTATAAACATTAGAGATAAGAACACTTATTCTCATTAATCATTTAACCTGAGCAACAATTTGTAATCTGTAATAATTACTATGCACGCGCCTACCACATTGTTACAGACGTAATCCGCTGGTACAGTGCGGGTGTGACTCCAGTTCGTATCTTTTGGACTTATTTAGTACATCACAATCGCAAGAGGTGAAAATTATCTTTACATGAAAAACTAGAAGTATTAAATTCCAAAATAATTAGTACTTCATATGTATCTATAAATGGTAGATGTAAGAGGAAATGTTGTACTAGACTGGATACATTTAAAAGGAAACAGGTACATATGCTAGCTTGAACATTTTAATACCTTGATTCATATCAGCACTATGTTCCTCGATTGTACATGACACGGAAATATCATATATAATATATAAAATAATTACTATAAAGATCCGGAATGTCACTGGTGAAGTAAAAATAAAAAGAGACCAATAATTGTTTTCCTTTGATATATAGGCTCTGTAATGTAATAAAATTAAAACTATAATCTACCTAGATACTTTCTCGGTAACTACCGAGAAATGAATAAATTGCAATAATAACGTTTAGGAGGGATGATAAACATTTTTACATCTACTGCATGCTCAAATGACAAAACTTGAATTAGGCCTGGAGTCAAGTAAGATATACGAATGAGCAAGATTTCTTGATATGAAAATTGTACCATTTTAGAAAGGAATTCCGGTGAAGATCACAAGGACTTAAAATCGAGAAAAAAAAAACTAAATAGTTAAACGCAGAGAAATGAAAACCAAATACAGTAGAACCTCCATCACCCGCGTCTGGTAGTTTTCATCTTCCAACAGAAACACAACACACACACAACCTTTGATGATAAAATGGTTTTTACACAAGACAATCCCCATTTCTGGGCCAATGTGTACTGCGTAAGCAAAAATATTTCACAAAAAATCGAATATCCACGAATTAAGGATCCAAAAAAGATTCCTAATTTTCATTAATAATAAATCAATTCATTTTGAGATCAGGGTAAATTACTTTCTAATATACCCAGAGTATCACTAATAGTGTTTAGATTCTGATATTTGTTGTAGTCTGTTGACAAATGAATGATTTCACAGCAATTGCTGACGCTATTACCAGAACATGAATAAATTTGGAACTTTATGGATTCTCAGGTTTTTCTTCTCATAAAACAACAAATTTCTAATCTGTATTCCTAAATTATCAATCAATTTTCAATTATATATAAGGCGTAAGGAGAAACATTTTTCGAAGCAATTCCATAACTTTCATTTGTCATACATCTAAAATGATTTCCACCAACTGCCTCCAGTTGCAAACTTTGTTCCGTCTGCGATTTGGGCTCTAAAAAAGAAACGAGTACTAAAGTTGCCATCAGGGAACAAAGACAAAAACAAGTTCTTCATCCAATTCTCCATCCCTGAAAGCTTCACGAAGCGAAGCGAACAGGTAGGAAGACGAATTCGGCACATAAAGACTGCTGCGCGTCCGTAATACCAATACGCTATGACAGCTCGCAGAAAGAAAGCAGGGTAGGTATGTACTTTATATTTATGAGCGTTCATCACCCACCTGTTTTACCGCAGACTGATTTTGGGAACGAACATTAAGAGAGCGAGAGAGCCATTGTCTACAGCCCTTCTGCTGACACCCGGACTCTCCGATTCCGGTCGAATTTATAGCCGACTACGCAGCGTCCGAGAGTTCGGCGGTGCTGAGAGACGGCCTGGATGGCGCCTTTGCTATGCCGATGACGTCACGGGTTAAAACGTGGGAGTACTGAATGATCGCGTGGGTGGTGGGGACGCCTACGTACGACGAACAGCGGTCTCTGGGGTGGTGGGGCAAAGAGGACGCTGACGACGTTAACGCTCTCGCCATTTGAAAAAGGGGCAACCGTATACGGCGCTCGTATTGATTCAAACCGGAGCGTATAGAGCGAACTGCATCGCATATTTTACACAATGGAATCCAAAAATTTACGTAGCGGACGGTTCAACAGTTATAATCAGTAGCAGCTTGTAACTGCTATATTTGGTTATTCCTGTTTAACAAAACAAATGTTCTAAAACTAAAAAGAACGTTTATTTATACAGATTGACAGTTGGTCTTACGCTATGATTTTTTTTTTGTAAATTTAGAACGACAGTCAGTGGCTATTTCTTGCATACTTTGCTTTTATTTTACGAAATGTTGTGAATATTTAAACGTTATTGTAAATTATTTATGTTGTAATAATTTGCAATTTTTACTGTAAATGTTTATCAACCGCTTTGTAATTATTTCCAAATGCTTTTGTAAATTACTACGTAGACATTGTGTAAGTTTGTCATTTGCACATGTGTTGAAACGAATTTAGTCACATTCTTTTGGAAAGTTATGAATACAAAAATAACTAAAGGAAATTCAGAGCAGATATTTATTATATATATCTAAGCTTGAAAAACGCTCATAAGCTACATTTTATTTAATTACTAATCGTAGAAATGTTAGGGAATATAAAAGTTACTTATGAAATACAAATTTGTCCCAGTTTTAAAGGTGTTTGTAATTGCATAAATTGATGATTCTTTTTATTGCCAAAAACTAATTTTTGTTGTCAATAATCTCTTAATACGATTTCATTTTAATGTCATAATACTCTGTGAGTGTACTCTGTCCATGCTTACAGGATAGAATTTTATCACAAATTTCTTTTGTTACGACGAAAAGCTATAGATTGTGTAATACATAGTCAACATAAAACGTCAACTACGTATTTGAGTAACGAACGAATATCTCCTATTCCGCCCTAAATTTGTCCGATACTACAGGACCGACTTTCAATGTGTTCATATTCTGATGGAAATCTTACAATTACGTGCGAAATAATAAATCCGCAATAAAGATTATTGTATTTCTAAACTTAAGCTTTTAAATCAGTTTTTACCGACTGTATTTCATTTAGTAGACTCAAACACAGTAACAGTAGAACCCAATTCTTAGACTTGTAAACTTCTGCGCATTTCGCAGAAGCAGTAGTATAATACTAGAAGCAACACTAAAGTATCAATACACTACGCACCATACACGTTTAATTAACAGCTGTTTTGAGGATGCGTGGATCCCCGTTAACAATGGTTCTTTGATATTACAATATGTTTGTACTTTTAACTGTGCTTTACTATCGGATTTGACCCCTTCTTAATGAGTGATATTTAATTTGTCAGATTATGATAGATTCAATTGAATCATTCTGTGCCTGTTGGTAGGAAAATATTCCATTAAAGAAAAATATTTTTGATGCATTTGCCCGTACCACCGAGATCACCGTTGAAGGGAGATAGGTTTTCTTTACAAAAATGTCCGCGGCAGAGAGGAAACCTGAGGCTATAAAACCGACTCAAAACACCGAGAAAGAGGTCAGAACGACTCTCACCTTGTTCGAAGTGGATCGAGTAGACATAGCGCAGTTGGCTGAACACGTTACACATTACACACGCTGCCGATATTTAAAATTTGTAATATTACACTACAAATAATATGAATGTGACCAAGGGTTCTCCCAGTTGTTTCAATTTTAGTCGTTTTGGACGATGGTGTATGCGTACGATGTGGCGATAGCGTCCTATATAAAGTACACGAACGCCCACGTGCCGTACAAACGTTTTCATTCAGCACAACCGCCCGCACCGGAATTGCTTTTTCAAAATGTTCAAGAGACGAAACCAGCGCATTCGAGTAATCTCGCAACTGATCACCTACGTACCTGCTTAACATGTATTACGATATTATGCCCGCAAAGGGGATTTCAGAATGTTTCGTGATCTTCCCCTAATTATGCTTCGAGTTAGCCAAATGGGATCATTGTGCGCGGTGAATAAATAACGAAAAATTCAAAGTAGATATTTTGGAAAAAATCTTAGGTCTTTTTCGTTAGAAGTACATACGGACCAATTTACGTGCTAGTTAAGGTGAACCGTTGAACTTCTTGTTCGATGATAACCATTAACTGCAGGGTCACTTTTAATTCCGTGACAAATTAATTTTCAAGTTCACGCAAAAACTATCAGATTTAACGACACCATCTGCCAGATATTTTTTTTAGACACTAAACAGCCCTAGTTGTTGTGTTAGTCACATAGATAGTCTAACTAACATTATTGCAGATCACCATACTCTTCCTGTTACAGAAACGGTCACTTCCGCAATATCCCAATGAAGTCCTACAATTCAATAAAAAGATCATTTAGATTTACATGAAAATATTTCCATGTCAAGAATTTCTTATATCTAACGTAAAAACCGTTAGTACTGAAAGTAAGTACAAAATATACTTGTATTAACGTATACGGAAGTTTAAAGGTAAGAATTATAAATATTCGGCCCTAATGATTCTTTGTTGTGCAATCTTATTATTCCTATTTCAAATATCAATATATTCCTGCATTCTAAGTACAAGTGTTTGCTATTCCTGCTATACATAACATACTCAACCTTAAAACAAAATTTGTTAAATTACAACTTGAATTGATCGAACAAATTTATTTCTACATTTAGTACACTGTTTCCCTCCCAAATGTAGAAGTAAATTATTATACTGAATTTTTGTAAATTATACAGAATTATTATACTGATTTCTAATATAAATTTCTCTCCGTGTACTATTCAATCTAAATTTTAGTGACCAATAATACAACTATCTTACAAACGATAATGAATTTACGAGTTTACATTCAGATAGGCCTAAAGTAATACGGAAGATTGTCGTTAGATAGTTTTACATTAAAGTTATGAGAAGTCATTGTTCCGTTTCACCACTACCGTCGTTGACTGGACTGATAATTATCCCCTTACTCCTACACTCCAAAGATAATAGGCAAAAAAAAGGATTTCCGCTTCCAAAATTGAACTTCCAGCCAAAAGAGGGAAGCTAACATTCAGCGAATGGACACCTGGAGTTACAAAACCTGATGTATGCGTAGCGCTAGTTATAGCTAACCCGTGAATAATAACTTTATAATACATAAATGATTGAATGTTCATTTTACGCTCCCTGTTTAAAAACATAAAGTCGATCGAAAAATCACCGATAGACCATTGGACCATTCCCTTAAGCCCACTGACTTATACTACTGGATACTTATGTACTACGTTAACAAGTTCATTGTGCTTGTTTGTGAAGCTGATTTTTTACTGAGCTAGCTGATGGAAGAAACTTTGGTTTAAAAAGAAGTTAAGTGTCTATTTTGATTAAACTTTATTTCAGCCATTAAAAATTCATAATATGAAGTACTTCTCTGAACTATTTTCTATGAATTCGTTTCACAATTACCTTGGTAATAAATTAGTTATGCAATCTTATTAACGTATACGAATTTTAAGTGATATAGCTTCAGGTGCTTTAACTACATTTAGTTTTCAAATAAGACATTTCTTGAAAATTTCCTTCACCTTATTTCTAATAATCCGTATGACATCTATATACTGCCAATCATTTTCTGTTTGCATGCATACATCTAAAACTAAATAAATATAAATTATCCCATTAGCGGTTTGATGTTTAATGTTGGCAAAGTTGTGACTGAAAATTTTATGTGATAGTACGTGAAATTTTCAAAGTTTATACAGTAAATTCCACATGCAAATAATCTACCAGTTAAATGCTCTTATATTAACAGAGGTGTTATTAAAAAAAATACGTTGTACATGAGCAGGCGCGGAGTACATACAGATTGCACAAAGCCATAAAGCATCTGTCTTGCGGCAATTATTACACAAATAAAGCTAATTACATCAAGCAACGTAGGAAAACACAATATCGTATAGTATACTCAACCTATACAAGAACACACGTACATAACTACACATAATCAGCTTGAGAACATGCATATGCGAATACCATTATAACGCGACCTTTAATATTGTGTAAGGATCGATGTCAACCAAGTTCAAGGAAAGATAAAGGAGGAACGAACAAGGATATTATAAGCGTGTGGTAAATCGAACGATCTATGGAAATGTCACAAAAGTATACATGTAACGTAAACATTATAGAAAGGTATTTTGCTAGACCTGTTACGTAACTATAATGAGACAATTTTGTAGCTCATTCAATCTAAATAGAACTCAATAGAACGAATGATCAATTAGGTTTTAATGATAACAATGCGCTGCTAATTCTACCGCTATCTCCCAAGATTAGTACACACCCTAGATCCGCTCCACATTATTTCCATGAAATCAACTTCAGTATTGGGAGAGCTAGTGAACATTTGTAAGCGACGTTCATTATCGATGAGAATCTAGATACATTTGAAAATTCTAATGATTGGTGTAGCAGTGATTTTTATTATTATATGACAAACGATACGTGTTTCAAGGCAAAATTCTTTGAAGGTAGAAAATTAAAACGACCCTTCGAATTGATAAATTCGAATTCGAATTGTACTTTGACTTGAAGTTGAATCAAATATAATTAAACACTGTTGTAATAAAGCCGCCGCTGTTTAAGCATATTTTGCACAAAATTTTATATTCACATGACAACATATTTAGAAAGAAAACCAAATTAATTGGTGAAAACAAAACACATTAAGGATTTTTATCGTTAGTATATTTTGTGCAACGGCTTGTGAATATTTAAATACAATTTGCTTCTTGGCGGCAGAAATTAAATACTGTTTAATTTCGCGTTGTTGCAATTATGTTGATAAACTTACGAAGGATCTTGTAAAGCTAGCGCCATCAAAAATGGGCCGGTAAAATTACATTGCATCTGTAAACGCAAGTTTGCGGACGTGCTGAACTAGAACTTCTACATCTACTCACCAGTTGTAAGCTGTTCAAAAGAATTTCCAAAGTCTGAAAGCAGATTATTGACGCCAGTAGCCATTTCAGTCTTATACGCCAGCAGGCAGTCCTTCTTTTACAAATCCACGAATTTTAACGCGCCAGTTTCATAATAATCTGCTTTCAAGCAATGAAAATTTTCCCATACTAGTTTTATGGGGCAAGTAACAGCTTTGTTTTTCTTGGTGCATGAGTCATTGCTTGCATGAGACAATTCAAAAGGCTGTGTAACCTGATCTTAGCAATAGCAATAGCCTTTTACTTCTTTAAGCAGAAAGTTACAATGCGCGGTTACATTTTACTGTATATTCAGTTTTAAGACCAAATTCGATATGCTTTGCAACAAAGATAACTTAAACGAAAATAGTTTCAGTAAGCGGACGAAATTTTGTGTGTATTTAAGTAGGTTGAAACTACAACGTTTATTATATGTTTAAAGCAACATTTTCGTCACATTACGAAATTAAAATGTTTTTTTATACACATTCAATATTTACGCGGTACTTGTTCATTCGTTTTGCGTTAAAAACTATGCGAAATACCATATTAAAATTCATGGACGAAATATTAGAATACAATGACACCGTGGTTTGAGGGGTAGGTAAATAAGTGATTCCTGATTACACATTCTGCTCATTATATACAGTAATATGCAAATTCGATACCTGCTTCCAGATGTCGCTTTTATCTTTAATGTTAGAACAATCCACTGCAGAAGTCAGGTGTTGAATATTGATTCGAATTGATCGAAAAGCATCTAAAATAGAAATCCTTACTCATGCCTGGTGGATTAAACAAATTTCTTTATATGAAGGAAGATCAAAAGTGTAAAAATTCTGCATTTCATATATACAGTTTGCTGGAATAAATTCACTTTTATAAACTAGACCACACACTGGAAACATGGTTGAGATACCTATAAATAAATAGGAACAAAAATGGTGATATTTATCGCGCTCATCCGAAAAGAAGAAATGGAATTTTTAAACATTTTTCTAGAAACATTAGCTACTTAAAGCTCATCCGGTAACTACATCGTTCTAGATTGCGATCAACATAAACCGATAAAGATCTTAATAGTGTTTGCATATAAATCAAATATAAAAGTCAATTGATATCTATCTATTGTGAGGCCCCGTTGAAAAGTGATCATCCGATTTGCTGTATTTACTTAATTAAACACATGCTTATATCTGCTTAGGTGTATGCAAATAAGTGTTTCACACATATAAATAAAAAAATTAAGTCTGTAGATCAACTACAGTTAGAGAAAAGTAAATTTTAATGTTAAATTGGCATGGCGTGTTTTTTGTTTATTAATGAATACTAATTGAATGCTTAGAAGATACCTTATCTGGCATCGTGTACGTCATTTATGCTTATACAAAAATAGCAAAGGGTTTATCGGCATTTAGTAAAAATAATAACTTAATCTGTCGATTTTTATCGCGATGAAATAAATTACGCATATGTTAAATGAAAGGATTGCTGCCTGGTTTTTATTTCGGGAAATATAGTTAGTAACCATGCAGTGAAATTAAATAAGTAGTATTAAAAAAAAGCGGTATCGCTAGGCAAAACAAGTTCTATTGCTATATTCATTAATGGGTATTCACGGTTACTTTTTGTTAATAATTTCTGTGATTTTTTCATGGTGATTATATCTAGTTATCTGGTGTATGTTGTGTTTACTTTACCGAAATAGTAACTGATCTTAACATTTAATTTTCAGCTGTAATCACTAAGTAAGTGATGAAAATTTATGTTTGGCGATACTAAAGAAAGTAGCCTTTATTGGAGTACTATATAATAGGGTGCAGGAACATATCAACTGAATTGTACAAACAGAACATGCAATATTCTCATCAATTTATAATAATGTACATAGCATACAATAAGTACATAGATGTTTACAGTAAGGGATAGTTGACGGTTTCTTAAAAAAAATACCAGAAAGTTACCAAAAAGTTTAGGATAATTAGAGCTGTTAATTTATTTGCCAATTTAAGTGTAATACATACGTTAAGAAACTCAAGGTTACCAAATTGGTCAATTTATTGACGTGTTTAAAACCGCGCTAAGAAATGTAACTGTAAATGTAAATGTAATCGCTATGATTCTATGTTTTACGCAATATTTTAGAACATAGGAGACGAGTACCTACTGCCAGGACCACCATTTTCATAAGCTCGGGATTACAGACCGAAATGCGACCCCGAGTACCCCGTCATAACAATAGCGGGCCATCATACAATATCGATTATCTACCAATTTTGTTCGACGCCGATTACTCATGGTTGGAGAAGTAGCCGGACGATCAGCGCTCAACGGGATAATATTCGATCACTTGTTCTTTTTTAAACTCTTGTATTGCATTAATACTTTAACAATAGTTCTATCTTCCCTCTCTATTAAAATGAAAAGCAACAACGCCATTAACTAAACAGTCTTCAGTTCTAAAGTAGGAGTTTAGCCACAAATATCAGCTTCATCTTGACACTAATTGCGCTAATTCCATATTTATAGATGACAATGGGCTAAAATCGAAGAGCATGAATAATATTTAAGATTAGAATCGGCGGTTGAATTATTAATACGTGAAAGTGCCGAGTGTTACCGAGTAATTGATGCATAAGGTAGGATGTTACCTAATCAATTTTTCAGTCTGATAGAAAAAAATCTATGTCGAAGAGTGACGCAAATAATAGACAGCTTTTTATTACTTTATGGACGAGGAAGAAATACCCGTCTATGTGCTTGTCGGAACTAGCGTGATTAAATAGAATTATGTACTCCAAAAGATTGGGTACTCATAAATTTTAGCATTTACTATTCCCAATCAATCTTTTTTGTTTTAAATATCAAAGATTTAATTATATTATTAACAAATAAATACCATTAATTTGATATTTTTATTTTCTAATATGTATCTGTACCGTATTCAATTTAAAACAATAACCATGTTATCGTTTATATAGTTGTGCCGTCTCAAAGATTCTTGATCAAGATTTGGTTAGAATGCTGCACATTTATATGGTTTAACGTTTATACATCTTGGTACTATTCATTTGCATCGTGTGTCTGTACGACCGCATATTGGGCAAAGCTTTACCTCCAAAATTAAGGATTTTATTTTCTTACCTCAAAATAATTAATAGATAGTATTGGCTATTCACCTATAGATGGCGCAACGAAAAGCATCATGAAAAATTTGTTTATGCAGTCAAATCATTTTCATCATTACGTGTGCTCAAGTATCGATCTGTAGTAGTATTGAGTGCGAAACTCCGGGCTCACAACTCTCTTCAAAGTAAGGCCTTCCCTAGTCTACCTTACAGTAGTACCTTATAGTACAATTAATAACTAATTATTTAAATTAAAATTCGTTAGGCTAGCAGTAGCAGTAGGTACGCATATATACACTCGGCGCAATTGCTGCAAAATATGCTTGCTTACTGAGACAAACGTTGCAAGTAAGGCATTAACCGTTAATATTATAATTTCTGTAGTTTTACGTCATCCTTCTAATATTGTTTTACGTTACGGATCCTGTAATTATTTGTACTGGCATATTCTATAATTGTGGACATAATTCCAAGATTTTTTATCTGTGCAGCTATTTGCCACATAGCCTAAATCTTTAACACTTGTACATTTCAGAGATTTTCTTTGTAAACATTATTGTTGCAATTCACACGTTATTCATAAGAAAAGGCAGTAGAAAATGACTTAAGAGAGAGTGGTGTTCAAAACTGGAAAACGCGATGGTAAGAAGTGGAGGAAAATAGAAGGAAAGTAGAAGACCATGGACTGAAGAAAGGTTGTAGTGCTGTGATATGATTATTATTATACCGTATTCAGCAACATTTTTAGTTTCTCTGTAATGGACATAATTTCATATATTTACTTGATCATTTAAGTAAATAGTTAACAAAAAAACAATACATCCTGTACAACCTAATATTCAATTGACCACAGAAATTTTTTAAATATATTTTTAACACGATAGTCTACGTTACATCGCAGCAGATTACAATGACAGAACCGCCACAAATTATCAGTTACATGTACAAAATACCGAATTTTGCCGCAACCAGTAAACGTTTGGCAATTAAAACCGACAGACGTTCATTATTTGTGATTAAAAGATAAAAATGCGAACATCGCAAGGGAAAATATCTCAAATATCCATTACAACAGCTCGTTAAACGGCGAAGTTGCCGTCGCACTGTTTCTGTGCATGCGATGCGTACCGATAATAATGTCCGATTAAAATGGACAGCAGGTCAAGTTGTTTGTTGCGTAATTACGCTACACTTTCCATAATAAATCTACGTAGCCGGGAGTATCGTTCAACGCCACATTCAATATGTGGAGTGGTAGGCTATTGGGCGAAGCCATACTAACATCTAAAATCCCTGAGCAATTTTTTCTGGCTCTACAAGGTTGTGTGCGAATTACGTACGTAGCGAGCAGCCGCCGGTCGCCATTTATTTCATTATTTGCTGATCATATATCGCTAGCACATAATTTTACTTAATTCGATACAATTACTTATAAGCGAAAACGATAACATGCTGTAAAAGTCTAATGATTTTTCAGGACAAATTGCAAAATTAGAAATCTTCAGTTTTAAATGAACTGGTAGAAATTGATATTGTTAGCAATTTGCCCTGGTACAGCACATTTAAAATCGGTTTCGTTTTAAAATCCCTTTTAGCAGCTTTAAATGGTATGAACTTCAAAATGAGACGTAGCTCTAAATCCGCTTTGGAAAATATTGACCACATAAATGTTTAAATTTACATTGATCGTTGATTGCTTTTCAACAATATAACGAGAATATACGAGAAATTATTAACGGAATTCTTTTGAGATTTCTTTAAAAGATTTATTAGATGGGTATATTCTATAGAATATAAACTGGTGCCAGTTATTACAGTTGATGTATAAAATATAAGACGCTGACGAGATGATAGAACTCCCCTAGGTACCTAGGTACAAGAAAATTGAGGATAAGCGGAATCAGTGTAATTATGTACAACGTTACATCACATTTTCAGCGATCTTTTTTAACTAAAGTGCGGTGTATTTTAAGCTAATTCAAAGAATTTGTTTTATTAGCTTTTTGTAATCGTGGGTTTAGTAATATTATTGATTATATCTGCATTAAACCATGAGGGGTAGCTGATAGTTTTAATTTTTTGTAGTGGTTTATGGAGATCAAGTAGTGAACAGAGTTTAGTAAAGAGATGTTCCCAGGCCACGTTTACATCTTAGTTTCTACAACACCACACGAGAATCTTCATTTTAGATTGCCTTACTTTTTCTTATGTTCCGAATGTATTGAGGGGAAAGGACGCAAAACATAATGTTGGCTTGAGTGAAATCATTGCTCTTGCGTTCTTCGCAATAGCAACACTTCGCTTACCTTTCTCTTTTGAAGAAAATAGAAGATATGTTAAACGAAGGAATATTTCCTTGCGCTGAAATACTTTGAGGGCAGATAGGACCTCAAAGAATAGGTCATAATTCGAGAACATTGTGTCGAACGTCTGCATATCACGCCAACTTGATGGGAAATGCAATGATTACGAAGAGTTTCATGCAGTGATAACACGCCTTAACGCTAAATAAATAAAAAAATAAACTTTTGAAGGCTGACATAGTATTCTACAGGATGAAGGAATTTAACATTTAGGTATCGAATAAATTTTCTCTGTACTGATTCAATTCTGCCTGATCTACAATATTTAAGCCGTGACAGAACCAAGGATCTATATAAAGGAATTACGCAACTAGGGTTAGTTAAATCACGACAACAATACGTCAAAAAACTAAAGTTTATTGGCATCCGATACAATGTTTTCGAAGTGGCAAACCGTTATCATAAGTAACGTGCAGGATATGCATCTGGGTCAGTTTTGTTAATATTTGGCCATTCAAAATGTAACTGGAAACGATGGGCGACGTTACCTTAGGAAATGGCAATGCATTGCGTTTAGCTACGTTTAAGTACATTTTATTATTATAATAAAAGTTTACAGAAAGGTTAAAATCGTTTTGAAGTTTAATACTGCCCAGTCATTTAAACAATACATTTTTAGAAAGCAACATACAATATGACATTTATAATATTTGGGAAACGTGAAGATAAATGGCTAATCAATGGAATAAAAAAATGGACTCTGTGGAGCACCAGAAGTTAAATTCGCAACACGCGAATGTATGTTGATTTTTGTTTTTGTTATACGGTTATAAATGCAATTTTTCCGCTAACTATTTTTAAGATGGGGTTATTTATAATTTATTTAGAAATTATTTAGTAGTTTTAGCTAGAAACTTTTAAGCTCGTAATGCATGCATGCATAATCGCACGTGGAATAAAAATTTTTAACCCATCTTATTCCGTTTTTTAGAAAAAGAATGAGCCAAATGCTTTAGACTGAGCCCTAAGCAATTCAAATGATATAAATCTCATACTATGACTTCGTGGTGGAAGGCAAACGTTAAAAACGCTGACACAATTCGCTACTTGCCGCAGCGGGACATTTACCACTACCTGTCTCTTGTCTCTTTTCAAATCTCTTCGCGCATAACGTGCCACTGTAAACCCACAGCAGGGGATCCATATACAATGTGTAAATGCTTACCAAATATATAAAAGCAGGGACAGGCACACGTAGATGGTAAAAGAAAAGAAAGTTGGAATGTAGTTGGATTATTTTTTTTGTTTCCCCCATTACGATTTCATGTTATATGAGAATAATAACTACTCATTTTGGAAAATTCCACTATCCAGGAAAGCAGATACTAATTTTTTTGGTTAAATTTTACATAAAATGTGTAAAATTTAGACTAATAGAAAATCTTACACAATACTATATAGCATGAAATTTGATGACCAATTATGGTTTTAATTTAATTTAAGAACGATCCGTAATGGGCGATAATAGGCGAACAAAAATAGAACGACAACAGAGTCATGCATGAACTTTTGACATGCGCGAACAACTTATATACTTAAATTCGAAATGACCTTCTACGATATGAGAACATACATGTACATATAAAGCGAAATGCGGGAAGTAATAACCTGATACTCGTTGTAACTTTGAACTTGACATGCACGAGTTTTTTTTTTTATCAGGGAATCTTAAATCCGACAAATTTGAAATGAGCCTAGTCACCGTCAATTGCGCAACATTCACGTATTTGTTTTTACATTTTTGGTCGATAGAAAGATATTATATTTCAAGGTACTGATAGGAAATAGAAATATGTCAAAACGAAACGTGGAAATATGTACCTACTGCAATGTGATCAAATAAACTCTTACTTGGTGCATCTTCAATACTTGATGATGGTTGTACTTAAATGTACAACTTTTGCCGTCTATTATACACTTGTGTACAATGGTTCTGAATACGATAATAGAATTTTTGTATTGGGTCTCTTCAGCACCTTCATATTTTTTAGCGATAACCGACTCTGCATTTAGAGATGTCGGCGAACCCGTAGGTAAACTATATGGAAGGCTAAATTGAAAAATAATTTTGCTCAAGACAAATTGTTAGCAAGTTAATTAATTCATTCTGATTTTCAGATGGGTATTTGAATGACTGAAGCTTATCAATAAGAACTTGGATAACTTCCTGTTTAAGGACATTCATGAATTGATTGTACTCGTCTAAACGGAATAACAAGAATAAAAAATATTCAATCGAATTCGGTTATCGCTGAACATATCCAGATATTGGCCACTGGATTTTGTTTAGTGTTACTTCATTACTTTGTAACTTTTCCCACAATTGCAATAAAAAAATTAGTCTGGAGAGATTCCTAAACATCCTAAGAATGTCAATAGATATAGAGGCTACCCCCTTTCACACATACGGAAGTCTGTCATCTGCAACGACTGATCTTCGACCGACACTGGCCGCGATACCCAGCCAATCAGCAACAAGCCTAGCCCAACCCCCATATAAAGGCCTGCTGTTTCTCGTACCCTTGCAGTTGACTTTCCTCTGGAATGGTTCATATGCTAAGTTCCCGTGATCAATTGCATCCCACTCATTTAGTTTCGCCTCTGGGGTGGTTTATACGTTGAATTACCGTGCCAACTTTGGCCTACCACATTTCCTTCTCCTGAAAAAGCTCCATATGATTGTGGGCGAAACGTCGAGTTTTCGATTACCTACCATGACACGGTCCAAACCCGGAACACGTTTAGTATTAACCGACTCCGGCCGTGGAAGCCTATGTTATTACATCACGTGACCGTTGGAAACTTGTTTCTAACACATCTTGATACATCCATAATAATTAAATGTGATTTCATTCTTCATATACACTAATGATTATGGAATTTCGGAAAAAAAGTGATTTCAAATTTCTACTACTTAAAAGTGTACTATGACGGACATTCTACTACAGTTTATGTGTGTATATTTCTATTTTGCATCCGTATATTTTATTAAATAATCAGCGTCAACACTAAGGTTTACACAATGAGAAACTTGTCCTAAGCAATAGGAGAGACGAACACGGTTTTTTTCCTGCATTTCATTAGTAGTGTTAACCCCTGTTCATCTTCATTATGATCCTAGGCACATATCGCTAGTTCTTAATTTTACAAGTATAATTGCGAACGTGACCAAGAATTCAATATTATATGAATTCATGGTGGGGAGAAGCTTACGAGTTCATCCTAGTTCAACCATTTACGCGAGTTATAACATATTGTTTAAGTTACATCTATGTATGCGTTTGCGTTCGAACGTCTGTTGAAAGGCAGACATCCAATTTACCTCAGTAAATAACACATTCGGTGGGAGGCAATAGTAAGATGCGGTAAATTATCGCGGCTTTTTTAAAAGTTAGCCTAGGGATTCAGGACTTAACTCAATAAAAGGTTTTATTTAGAAAACAAGAAATTAAAACTCATGGTACGTGGGAAAATTAGGTCGCAGATGGAATAAATAAAATCTCGTTAAATATGTTGAGCTTCTATGTCAAACACACAATTAATTTGTAATTACCCACACTGAATTAAGAAAAAAAAAAACAAATTCAAGGTCAATGAAAATAGATTAGATTTGGTAACTTGGTAATTATATTGTGCAAATAAACCTTATCGGGAAAGTTTTCGTATTCAAATAAGACGATCTGAATTATATCCACCATAAACATGATAG
>CACRWH010006302.1:0-26628 GCA_902655005.2 Marronus borbonicus
CACTAGATGATTGCAAGAAGCTGTTGGAGAACCTTCAGATCATCCAGAGTTGGCACGACCGTAATAGAATTAGTCTAAACATTGACAAATGTTCGATAGTGAGTTACTCGAGAAACACAACACCCATTACTTGCTCCTACGCAATAAGTGAAGTACTTATACCACGCGTGGAAATATTTAGAGACTTGGGTATTTTCATTACGTTTCAATGGCCACATGTGCCACACCGTGATAGTGCCTTGGGCTAAAGCCTTGGGGCTTTTTATAAGATCCTGCAGACAATTTACTAATTCCACAGCTTTGAAGTCCCTATATTATGCTTTTGTCAGAAGTAAATTGGAATACGCTAGCGTTGTATGGTATCCACACTATTTGTACCTTCAGCTTTCCGTGGAACGTGTGCAGAGACGATTTTTTAAGTATCTGTCATTTAAGTTGGACGGTTCATATCCATTCGTTGGAACCACTTGGTAGCAGAAGAGAAAAGCAAAGCGCCAAATTTGTAATACAGTTGATCCGCAATAAAGTTGATTCTCCGTCCTTGCTAGCTCAGATAAACTTTGTAATGCCAACACATTTAACGCGGTCCTTCGTTACATTCCCAACACTCAAGCCAAGACGTTGTTGAAGGCTCCGTTGTACCATATGGCTAGTAATCGTAATACACTTTATCCGGATCCATTTCTCTTATAACATATTACTATTATTTCACATGTTACTTCATTATTTAACCTAGTACCTGTCGTTTCTATCTTTGTATTTCACTTTCCTTCCACTGGTTCAATGGTTTCGTTATTATTATTTTGTATATATCGATATTTAGTTGTCCTATAAATGGATTTTCATCTGTTGGACAATAAAGATTATTATTATTATTACTATTAAATGTGATTGAAATTGATAAAATAACTAAAGTATCATGCAAAAACTTTTTGCAAACAAATAAAATCTGCAGAAGTTTATTATGAAACATATGTTGATTATATGTATTGAACTGGATTCAATGTTGTCATAAATCCATCGCCGGTTGAATTGATTCATGATGAAACTTACCTTTTTTCGATAGCTCAGTCAACTTAGCTGGATAACAGTACCGGAATTCTTTGATTACAACGTCACTATTAACTTTTCAAGAAAGTTTACTTAGAGTAAGATAGAGTTAAGCATTTACATCGCACTCTGTATGCTATTCACAGGGCCGATTAAATATATCGCGTGGTGAGTGAACCATGACACAAGCCTCCCCTTTTACAGGAAAATTAATGGCGGAACGTTGGCCAAACACAACAGAAGAGATTTCTTGACTATCGCTTTGTAATGTAGTATTACATATTTCATTTTTCATTTATTTTGCTCTGAAATTGTATGCTATGTATATGTTTGCGTAATCGTTGATAACCGTTAATCTGACTTGCGTTCACGTTTGATATATCAAATTGAATTAAATGTTTCACCCGCTATATATTTATATTGTTCTATAGTTGGTAATAATTGTAGAACTATGCGAAATATGGTACTATAGAGCGAATATGAAATCAAAGGAGCAACGATAATACTCATTCGCATAGAACGGTGTTTAGAGTTTTCCCTTCTCATCCATTTTCATTAAATATCCGAAAATTATAAATAGTTCTTATTTAAATTATTTCTGGTTATTCTCAACTTTAAGTAGAGAGCATCTATAGTTTATTGTTCACACGTCACATGAGGTGAACTTTATCCGAAGTTTGGTATAAAGATTTCGGAAACTAGTGTAGATAGAGATGTAGAGATGTCCAAATGGGGATATAATTGCAATTTTACCAGCACAACTTCAATAAAATTCATCGAAATCGTTGCCAAGATTGATTCATGTTATTTCAATTTTTTAATGGAATACGGTATACCATATACTATCCCAGAATCTGAAGAGAAGCTCTTCCAAAACATTTTAGAAACATCGTCTTATACCTAGTAATTATATATACAGGTATACCTAGTATACCTGTATCTTTCTTTAACAAATTAAATATTCTCGTTTAAATAGAGTGTAGTGACGAAGTAATGGAAATTTTTGTTTCTCGAAAGGTATGCTGTAATGAAACCTTACCCATAGGCAACCCTTATTCACAAAGTTTACTCAAAATATTGTGGGTTAGGCAACTAACGTGCTAGAAAATCCGAACTTTTAGTTTACTTTTAATTTTGTAAGAAACATAATTTTATTTCATTTCCAATAATTCTTTAAAATATTCGTTCTCTTATTGTCTTAAATTGAAAAGAAATACACCATTGTAGTTTAATATAAGATGTCTGAGGCGGAAAGTGGTTAGAGTCAAACGATACAGCGAGGCAGACATATAAACAGAATGACCGCTAGACATGACGCTTCCCGACTAATTAAATTACCTATGACATTTACATAAAATTCCTAATGGAACCTACCTGAAGGTCATTATCACCGTGATCTTTTCCAACTTCTTAAAGTAATTTTCTATCTTGAGCCAATAAACGCAAAGGACGCCGTTTAGAGAAACAATTGCTAATTTTTCCGAGACAGTTGCCGACGTTTCATTTTCCATATAAGATTATGTAGCACTATTTTAAGTAATTTTAGAGAAGCTTAAAATAACGATAACAAATTTACAACACGCTAAAATAACAGTAGCAAAATTAAACCTGCAGAACCGAGTTGCGTTGAACGAAATTAGCTGAGACTAGACAGACTCGTGTTTATTCGTCTCATGAGAACGGGTTCGTGTTGCTGGTTTACCAGAGAGTCGACAAAACACGAGTTTATTTAGTCTCTGCTAGTTCCGTGATGCGCACGGAAAGTATACTCGTTTCTGCAGGCTTGGTTATAAATTTTAATCTGGCTTGTGTATGCATTACACCAATGTTTTCAAACTGTTGATCGTTGGAATGAAGCATGCACCGGAGGAGAGATAGCGCTCCTAAAACGTGTATTCGACTGATAGTGAGACTATCAAGACATGCGCGGTATACATTCGAGCAGTAGGTAAACTGTGACAGACAGTACAAAGAATTCGCACATCTTTTTTATAATCGAGCTAAGTATATGTCTGTACGGGCAAAGTATCTTTAAATGAGTATAAGCTTTAGTAATATATTTTGTTATTTTAGACCTGTAACGGAAGGTAATATCTATTAATAGCCCCAGATCTTTTATCTTTTCATATAACGAAATTTTATTATTGCCAATTTTGATATCGATTTAGACAGATTCTTCATAACGTTCGTTTTACCATATAAACTAGCTTGAAATTTTGAACTGCTTGAGTTTAGGCATAAATTTTTAGAGAATGCACTTATAGTTTTATAATTCTTTCGGCTTGCTGCCAATCTGCCGGTTTAAAAGAATGACACAGGCCAACAAAAGTTTTTTCTTCGATTGTCGAAGATGTTTACATGATTTCATATTACATTTTAAGGAAGGAATTTAGAAGCATTTTCGTTTCAACTAATTGGCTCTAGTTTTTGAGCAAATGTGTGTAAGTTTTCATTTTATTTTAGTTGGAACGGCATTTTTTCAATGGTTGCGTCGTTTCCGAAAATTGTAAGTTTTATATCACGATAAACGAGAGTTTATCGTTTAAACGAGTCTTTGCCTAACACCGATAAGATCATTTTGCCTCCATTTCACATAAAACTGGGGCTCATGAAACAATTTATTAAAGCCTTATCTAAACAAGGGGAATGCTTTAAATATATTTGTGGATCGTTTCCCAAAGTAAATTTAGAAAAATTAATTCTCAAATTTGCTTCTTGCTGCTGCTTGGTGCTCTTTTGTTACTATGCTTAAGAGCTTCTTGGGTAACAATAACGCAGAACATTATTAAGAACGTACGAAATACAGTGGCTAATTTTAGGAAAATGGATGCTAATATGAGCATTAAATTACATTTTCTGCATAACCATTTGGACAGATTTCTGGAAAACCTCGGTGAATTTAGTGAAGAACAACACGAGCGATTCCATTGAGACATAAAGTCAATGGAACAAAAGGTATCAAGGAAGGTGGGATACATACATGATGGAAAATTATTGTTGGAAGCTGCAACGTGATTGTTTTCAAGTCCAATTCAATAGAAAATCATACAGACGGCATTTCACCTAGCACTTATCTTCATATGCTTTGTTTTTTTAACTAGAGACATACTTTTTAGTTTTATATTTATTTTATTTTGTATAATTATACATGACTTTTATATAATTATAATTTGTGATACTTTTCGCCTGTCTGCCAATAAATTTTCAATTTTAATTTGTTTTCTTTCTTCGTACCTTTTCAAGAAAAAGCATTATGATAAAACTGTTAGCAAATATGGTATCAACAACACTACGTTACTTTGAAACTGCTCTAATAACAAACAATAAAATCACTGTTGGCTAGTGAGTGCCATCTGCATGCATTAGTAGATTTGACGATTTAACGGCGTTATTTATTCCGTATGGATAAATGCAATACAGAAGCAGGCTAAGCCTGATCCATATTGAACACCTTGCTATAATGTTAAAAGTACAGATAGAGATATGTTGCTCACGAATCGGACACTTTGTTTCCTACAAAGAAAGTAATTCGACATAAGTAACGTTGATCGCTGATCTAAACCCGTATTTTTCAGAATGTTTAATAGCATATTATGGTTTTTTTACCAGTTAATGATCAAATATCTGAGTGAACCAATTTTACGCTTTTATTCATAATATTCAACATAACGTATAATTATATACGTCGATGTTGAAATTTGTACTATTTTAATATATTAAATCGAGAGCAAGGTACGGTCTTACGGCAGATATCTATGCTCCAACAAGCTCAGTAAAATGTAAGAAAAAAAAGTAAAGAAGAAAAGAAAGCGGAAGAAAAAATTTAGATTTAAATCATCTGAATATTTCTTGAAACGTTTTTCCAAGGTAACGATTATTGCGGTACGAATGCACATAACTATAACAATATGTCTATGCAAATCAAAGCATTCATCTGTCTCATATATATCTATATGTATCTTTTCTATTTGATTTAATTTTGATTATATCGTTGTTTATTTTCATACAAATGTTTCCATTACTTTTTTTTAACTAAAGATTTTAACGTAGGATTTACTCTTGCTTTAAACAGGTTTTCTCTAGTAGCAATTGTGCTATTTTTTTGTATCTTTTTATTACTGAAAATTATACATAAATACATAGTCTCACCAATATAAGCCTATTTGTACCTTTTTTCGCGTAGGGCCGATGGCAACAGTTAATAATCTTCAGTGTTTTCATTCGGTTGTTTCGTTATACTAAATGTACATAGGTTATTTCTTCGGGAGTATTGACTGAAGCTTCGGTACCTGCTGCTCTATTCTATAAATTCTAGGTTCACTCACCTCAACACCTTTTCTGCATTTTTTTGAATAAATTTTTCTTCGTTGGAATTTACGTATTGATAGGCATTTTGATAACACCTACTTAGCTCGAGCGCACATGATCCAACATTTGTCTGCATATTATGTATTTATTTATACATGTTTGTTGATTTTCTGGACAATATTGGAGCCCCTAGATAGATATTAAAATTGGAAAAAAGAACGTTTGCACATAATTTTATTAGAAAAGAGACAAAGTCACACTAAACTGTATATTGATAGTTGCGTATGTAATATCATGCACTTCTTCAATTGACGAAATAGGACTGTAATCTTTTATATATTGTATTGCTCAAGCTACTATGTAAATGGTATCGCGCATAGTCTTGTATAGTTCTTCCTTCTCCATACTTTAGCCACTCCGTGTTTGTATTTTCATTACAAAAGGGTTTTCGTTTGTGTAATGAATATGTATGTATATTATGTATAGTATGTAAATTACAAATAGTCTATATCTACCACTTACATACATTACGGATATTACATTTTTTTTTAACAATAGACTCTGCCGCATCCGGTGTCGCTTTCGGTTTCCCGTTCGGAATTTTATTCCTCTAGCTGATCAGATAAGGATTTAAATGTTGGTTCCGAGAAAAACGGAGCAGAACCCATTTTTTTAAGCACGATTCGATATTGCTCCAAGTTTTCTCAATTTTCCCGTAGGTTATCGGAAGTTTTTCCCGGTCCGAGAGGAAAAAGGTTAAGGCGGAGATTTAAACTGCGTGTGTGCAATCAACCTCGAATAGCTTAAATCGCCATGGTGATCGCCGTTGGGAATTCAACTCGGAACAACGAAATCACCACCTAGCATTCCGTCAATGTAGGTTGGTGTTTCTATTTTCCTGTATAAATAAGAGGAAGACTACGATTGCGCTTTTGTTTTGTTTGTTCTCTTGTTTAAATTTAATTTTTCTAGTACCGTTGCGCAGAATCTTTTGTCTAACGCTAGAAAAGATTCTCGCAATTTTCGCAATCTTAGCCCTAATTAAATCCAACACGTGCGTTGTTGTTGGTTTAGACAGAAACAGATAGAATGGAAAACTACGGAATGAATCCGGAGGGAAGGTATTGTGTGTTTTCCGTTTTCATGTTGTTATAAATCTCCTTTATTCCAAGAAGTTGAATTCATTACACTAAACCCTACGTTCCGTTCATTTCATGGCTGCCATCAATGGAATTTAGGGATAATGTATATTTTCCAAATGTAATATTTTACGATACTTGTCAGGAAAGAATTATAGATTTAAATGCAGTCAGGCAAAAGTCTACGAATATCTTCTACCTAACCTGTCCTCGCTTGTTGTTATCTTTCTGATTTTCGTTCTCTGTAATAGCTTGCTTTATTAATCTTATATCTGCTATACGATTTTGTTGGTTTATTTTGAAGCTTCTGCGAATTCTGAAAACCATACGCAAGAGGGGGGAGGAAGACTGTTAAGGCGATCTTTTTGGATTCTGCTCGAGCGTTTAGCACGGTTTGGGATAGTTCGCAACATGGTTGGAATGGGTATTGACCGAGCTTTGATCAAGCTTACTGGATCTTGCTTAGGAGGACGATCGTTTTCCCTGAGTTGGGTCACAACTTTTCACTGGCCGTTTGATTCGTTTTTGAGTGCCGTGCCTGTTGAACATCAAAACAAAGCTGGTACCATGCACCGCCTGTCACAGGTCTTGACTTGCGGGGTATTGGGACTTGCAAACGCTAAAAATACTGCAAGACAGGATACTTAATCTGTTTACTGGAGCAGCATTGTTCGTACTCTCACTGAACCTCGAAATTCTATCGTTGGTATAGCATCTCTGTGAACTGAAAGAAGAATAAGACGTAACATTGCGCATAAAACCATATAATCTTAATCAATGCTGAACATTAAATTATGACACATTCGAAGAGGAACCTCGATAAATTAACTAATTCTGTCTTAAAGAAAATCCTTAAAATATATATCGAGCGACCAATTCTGGACGAATCGACGTCACAAAAAAGCTTCTTTTTGTTTGTCTTTTGCATTATGCCATGACAGTATGCGGAATCTTTTCATTCTTCTCTATTCGTTTTTTTTCTCGTCGTTTTTCCTCTTTTTTGCGCTATTTCGATTATTGTGTGTTATGTCTTTCCTCGGTTTTCCCACCTTTCTCTTTTCATGCCAGTTTGTTTCTGTTGCCTTTTTTATTATCCTCTCTGATGCCATTATTTGTACGTGACCAAACCATTTCAGTTGTTTTTCCTATATTATTTGACTGATCGACTTTTAATTGATCTTATCTCGAATTTCTTCTTTTCTGTATTCATCTCCTCTTTTTTTCCTTCGATTCTCCTTAAATGATTCATTTCAGCTGCCGTTACTTTGTTTTCCTGGCTTGCTGTCATGGACCAGATTTTACTTCCACATGTTAAACTTGGTACCGCTACTGCGTTACATATTCTCGGTTTTGTTTTGTTTTCGGTTTCGCTAAAGATATTCATTAAAACTAAGTGTAAACGTTATTCTTTGGGTACAATTTCACCATCTACTCGAAGTAACCACAAGTTTCGTACATACGTTGTGTAGGAAGTACATGGTGTAAGTATTAAAGAAAATAGGCAGACTAGAGTTCAGCATTTATTTAAAGTATCGTGCACAAAGTTCTTTCAGCAATAAAAAATATAATTAGAATGTATTGAAGGTTGCTTAAAAAATTTGCCAATGCCTAACACCATGCCTGGCCATAACACAGAATGTTAGTAAATGTTCAGTATTATACAAAGAACCACATTACACTCACAAAACATATTATAAAAATGGTGGTCGCAAAAATAAATCAAAGAAATAGTGAAAATAGGTAAAATAATGATCAAATATGATTCAGCAAAATAATAGAGTTAGTTGATATAGTTAGAAATAATATACTGCAACTACTGAATCACCATTCATGACAATTTTTTCTCCACAAGCGGCAGTAATTCGTCCGCCAAGCGATACGCCCAAAAAAACAACAGATCCTTGCAATATACAGGATACTCTATTAAAAAAAGAACTAGACCCTGTGCAGTACATGTTTTTCGGTAATTTATTCCATAATGAATATTTTTGCAACATAATTTTCCTGAACACATCAGAAAGTGCCTAGAAACAATAAAGAGAGATCGACCCCTCTTGCACGCACTGGAAAAACTGAAACGCAACTGTTTGTATGGACCGGCCTACCCGAAAATCGTGCAGATTATCCACCATTAAGATGAACTTGTGTAAATAATCTACAACTTGATCGTATATTAACAGATTTTAGAAATATGCTTAAAGATCTGTAATTACTGATTGCAGTTGGACTGTTATTGCAGTTATACTGGAGTAACCAAGGAGCCTTTCAATCCTAAAGAAAACTCTCCATTTCTATAACTGATGCATTGATAAGAGATCTAAGAGGTTCTGATATTTCGTTGCAGATTGTCTTCACAAAACATATTGGTGGTAGTATCGCTTAAATTGTCAATAATGGAATTGAACTTGTAATCGATTGGAATGTATTTGTCGATGTTTCCAAATATTTTTTTTTTTATTTCAGCAATTGTTGAGAAATATATTCCAAAATCCTTAGCTATTAATGACGGATCGGTTGTCTTTTTGATGTATTAGGGCTACAATAACAAGAGACCCTTTCGTCTACTTTTCTATATTTTTCGCATGTTCTAGTTTTAGGGTAGATGACAAAAGCAGATACTTATATACAAATATCTTTTCTCGGGGGTAGCGATGGAATAGGCAAGTTAGAATTAGAGTTTTCTCTCAGATAATTCGGTCATACGGTTGATAATGGAGAGCTACGTATCCATGAAACAGCCGTTTCCGGAGTGATAGCAAGCACTGTGGGGTGATATGCTAAACAACCGCAAACTACCACACATGTTTTTAATTAAACATGTGTGGTGCTAGTACTTTGCGGTTGTTTAGCATACCTAGTGCTTGCTATCACTACTAAAATGTAAAATATTTCCAAGAACTTGAATTTTTCATTTCTGTCTTTTGTTCCTTTCCCGTTGTTCGACTCACTAGACCATACATATTTGCTTTAAAGATTTGTATTTCATTTTAATACGTTCAAAAACGTTCTGTTTATTGCATTTTAGTATATTTATATGTATTCTCTTTTTCATCAATTGATAATGAAATGTTTTAATTTTTGGACCTCAGAATTCAATGCTTATTAGTCACTTCAACTTGTTTTTTGTATTGATTTACATTTAGTATTTAATTGTTGTTTTAATAGTCGCCATGACGAGTCAAAAATAAAGAAGAAAGTTTAGACAGCTTTTTATCTTTTTGTCTGTCGATTTTTATGGTTGATGAAGTACTTGTTACTTTCGCTTTCGTAATAATATAAAGTCTTTGTCTGTAGAGTACTCAAAATTTATCAAAATCTTAGGCATCTATTTATGTTAGAATTCGATTTTTTTTCATAGAAATCTCGTAGCCATATTTATTGGATTTAAATGTTTCTAATGCCGTATTCTATTCCATTGCTACGTTATATTTTGTCTAAACTAATTTTTCTATATATCCTACATTGTTTAGATGGTTTTGAACCGCGAATTGGAAACTTCACATTTACATATCTAGACCGCAGCAAAAACAAACATGATAGTACGATATTCACTGAACTTGAAAAAAACTTCAAACTTGATGTGGAAGCCATGTTCTATACAAAGTCATCTCCGCTAGCTCCGAAGATTATGCCTTTGTGAATTAAACGGTTTTTTCCTTGTTATAAAGTCCAGCTATGAACATGGTTTAACATTATTTTGAAACATATAGGGCATTTCATACGTTTATAGCTACCCAAAATTGAGCGTTTTTTTAATGGAACGTGGTATAATATACTGTCCCCGTTAAACTAAAATTAAGGATTTTAGAGTTATTGCAGGTTTTTGAAAGCGTTTAAAAAACCGATGTTCCCCAGGAAGTGGCCATTGGACAGGTGTGATTTTCAGTAGCTAGATTAGGCAGAAAAAGGTTTAATGCCGCGTTTATGTGGCTGATCACGAAATGCGCCTAATGTTGCTCGAGTTGGTATGACATATTTTTATTAAACACAATTTTTTCTTGAACAGTAAATACTACATATTATTACAGTTTATTTTTTTGTGTATTTAAAAATTAACATACAACATAGTAATCTAAAACCAACTATTTTCTCGTCATAGCAATTTTTTGAAGCTGAAGTAAATTGTAATACGTATATATATAAGAATGAATAAGAAACAGAAAAAAGGGTATTTTAAGAGTGTTAAATGCAAGACCATTCGCTCCTAAATACTTCTGAATTCGAAGAAGATAGTACGTTATTTTGTTATGGACACAATAACTTATTAAATGTCAGCATATTCAATGATTGTTACAATAATTTAATTGTTTCTGTTATGGCAAATTTATAAAATAAATATTAACGCCGTCAGGAAAAACAGATTGATATACGTTAGTAACCCTGTTTATAGAGCTCTGCAAAAAAAGATCTAAAATTATATGCAGGGCGTTTACTTAGACAGAAATTACTTTTTTTACAAAAATATCATACCAACTTAAAGCAAAAATGCGGGAATTTCTTTAGTGATTTAAAACCATGTAAACGCACCTGTATTATGTATTCTTTTTCCTAATACGGGTGCCAAAAATTACATCTGTCCAAAGCGCACTTTCTGAAAAATAAAGTTTCTGTAAATGTTGACTGAAAAAAGTGCTGAAACCCTTAATTTAAAGACGATTGTATAGATCTTATTACTTTTCGCCTCCAACAAGGATTCCAAAAATGCAATAATATGTAACATTGTTCCATAAAAAAACGCAACTGGGCTTGCTACGAACTTATGATATAGCCCCGTAGATTTCAATATAATTTTAAACCATACCCCAAATAAGAAAAAGGTACCAAAAAGAGAAGACTCGGTTATAGAAACCGAAGCAAGCAAGTTAAGACAGCGCCCACAGATGCATTATTTGCCATATCCCAAGTAGCGAATGTTTGAAGAAAACATTGTAAGATAAAATATGCCGGCTATGAAATTTCAAACTGTCCAACATTGCAATTATTTTTCATTGGTGATAGAAAAATGTGATGCCGCAACGGAGAGAAACGGGGTTATTTTTTTATTAACCGAACTGAAATACAAGAATAGCGAGTAGAATATATATACAATAGTATCTAGAAAGGCCACATCGTGACATTTTTCTAGATCTTGATAGAAACTTAATCGAGCATGAACCATTTACCGAGTGATGTAATAGTTATGTTAATAGGAATTTGAAAGTTTATGCAAATCTTGTGTTTTTTAGATAAATAAATTCAACATGTACGCGGGAAGAGGCGTCAAAATTAAATTTGCCCCAGACGTGAATATGGAGGCCTTTATGTCGAAATAAGTCTAAACCAAACAATCATTTATGTTAGCCACGGCTTGGTGATATTTTAAGATGGCTGAAGTACTATTTAATGAGAAGATGAACCAAAATTTACGAAGTCTGGAATCTTTAACAGAAAAACATTGTTTTGGATTGGCCGTTTAGATGGGCATTTTGGGAAGTCGTCTCATAGGAGTAGTATGCGTATGTAGCTTCTTAGATAACAAGATTACATTAAATCAGCTATAACATGTATGGTGGCAATAAGATGTGCGGCGCACCGGCTAAGAGTGCGCAATTATGAAGAACCACTAAGTGGAATTGTTGTATGGCCGGTTTAAAAACAGCGGAGTTATAATGTATGCCTGGCGAGAGTTCCTGACTTAAATCCTCTGAATCGTTTTTTATGGAGAATTGTTAAAAATAGTATTTATAAAGTCGCTGTCCTACAAAACATTGAAGAACTTTGAGGTGGATTCCAGAATGGCGATTTAATAGCTACAAGAACCAAACAAATGGCAGTACAAAATACCGGGAAGCGTGACCTTGAACAAATACTGTAATCGTCATCTGTAAGAAAAAAGTTCCATGAATTAAAGTAAGAACTGTGGTGTGTACTCGATATGTTATTACCACCATCTATGTCCTTAAGAAATTGTAAGTCGATGTCTGCATATGTAAACGCCGCACTTATGAAGAAACCGATCGAAAAGATCAATCAAAAGCTATCCCTAATCAGAACAACAAACAATAGCTTACGTTCGCAGGCGAATGTCAGTTAGTTAGCCTACTACAGTACAGTATTTAATATTTTTTTACTGCGCCTTGGCGTTTCGAGGAACTTTCCCATACCGTTGGAGAAGAATTCAATTGAAATATAATACCTCTATTTACTCCAACACATCAACAATTGTCGTATTCACATTTAGAGGAGCAGCACCGATCATGTGTGAAGTAAAAGAAACTAGTAGTGCAAATCAAACGCAGAAATACACTGTGTTACATGTAATTGTATCCCTCCAATACAAAGCGGAAAGAATTTCTATCCAAACTGTCGAAAATTATTTGGTTCACGTGAAATAAATCATAACGTCAATCAAATGCAGAAATTGCCGAATTTGCCCTGAACATCACCTTGACGTCTTGACAATGGGAATGACGTTTAACATATGTTTATTATTAATTAGATGTTATCCTCACATATAAAGCTACTCAAGTACAATACTGCCAAGAGAAAAATAAATTGATATCAAGATTTCTAACCGTACCAGATTCGACCATTAGAGTATTAGGTAACTCTATCGTAGCGCCCCGGTTTTTAAAGGAAAATGTACGGAGTTGGGCACGTGGGTGGCATATTCAGAGGGGTGGAGAATACAGCGTTAATCAGTTAATTACAGCATTATGTTATGTATCAATTTTGTACCGAGGGCGTTCAGGCAGCTGGCGGCGGGACTGGGGTCATTGTTATTTTCATTCACTGTTAAAAATAAGATGAAAAATTTAAAGAAACTTTGCAAAACACTCCTCCAATTTACCGTTTATGTAAAGTATTTAAAGTATGCTATTATTCAAATTCCTGTTAACATAAACATTACGCTGCTTGATAAATGATCCTTTTCCGACCAAGTTTCTATCAAGATCTAGAAAAATGATACAATATGGTTGCTGTCGTCTTGGATACAGGCGTACTCGCGATTGCTATACTACGGTTCAATGAATAAAAAATACTTAACATATCTCGTTTCTCTTTCTTTCTCTTGGTATACGATAATTTACGATTACTAATGAATGGGAATTAAAATGTTTGACAGTTCGACAGTTCATTTAGCCTTGAAATGTATTTCACGTAAATTAAAAGATAACGTCAATAACTTTTATCAACATGCTAAGCATGGTTCAAATTGGAAAAAAGCTCTTTCTGACAGTATTAAAATCCAATATAGCTCCGATAAGTAAGAAATATGATGATGGCTAGAAGCAATACTACCGACTAGATTTTCTTTATACTGTCAAAATTTAAATCAAATAATAATAAAAAGAAATTGAAATAATTTCGTTTAATCTGACATAAATTAATTCATATAGAAATAATTCCTTCAATATTTTATTTTATTCAAGGTTCGTCTCTAAATATTCCTTTTTCTCTAAATTATCTTCCAACGTACTCGGTGAACACGCACTTTGAATATTGGTGGAGGCGCCAGTTGTACGTGAAGAAAATACATATTATTTTGTTCATATTTCGTAATTTCAGTTACCAAAGGTCAAAATTAACATATAGACTGCAAATTCTCATACTTTCTAAATTACAATTTAAGCCAAAAATATTAATTATGCATCATATTGTGATATAAAAAATTCGCATCCTTTTTCGTATGCTTATCTTTTTCGCATGCAATAAAATGTTGATAATATATAACTTGAATGAACAGCGTCTTTCGATACGTATCACAAAATACCCCATTATTAATTCCTTTGTATTTATAGTTTCTTCGGTCTCTTCTTGATCTCTTCAGATTCCGCAAGGGGGATTTATTTGTCCGCGTCCCAGATTCATTGCAAAACGTGCCTCGATTACGGCTGTCTGTCTGTTTGTCGTTTCCCTAGAGGTGGGTGGGTATATTTCGACGTTAACGAACGTCGTAAACGCGTGTGCTTCTACAACATCGCGGCCTTGCCACATTCTCCCGACCTCGTTCCGAAATCGTTACCGGACAATTTGTATCATCCTACCATCGAGAATTCAGCGCAGGCACAATAGCGTGACGGGCGAAAGTCGAACAACGGTTTGCCGCTCGTTACGCCGCCGAACGCAACAGATGAAACGCTTTGAAACGGTTCCTGTGGGGTGTGTGAATTAACGTTTTTGATTTTAAGTTATTTGAGCGTTAACTGTCGCTGGAAGGGATGAATTTCTAGCGTTTCAAAATTGAGAGATTAGATTTAACGTCTTTATTGTAGTTGAATGGTTTTGAAATCAAAGAAAGCAACGCTGAATTTTAATTCAATGTCCAGTTTTGGTATTCGACCTATCAGACCGTACATATTAAAAAATTGCTGAACTTAACTTCGTTAATTGGGGTAAAGTTGGCTCAATTATACCCATTTTGTCCTTTTAAGGCAATTACCGAGTAAATGTTTTCTTTGTTTACAATGTGAACTCAGAATACTCAAAGTCTATACTTTTGGAAAATATACCTTTAGAAGGGATCAAAAAACAATAATTGGCTAAGTTAAATGAACTACTTGTTATAAACCTTTCTTATTTTAAATGAAATAGTTTAATACTTGTTGATTCTACATTACACATGCAAACTGAACCGGAAAACTAAACACCATGTAACCGAACTTGCACGTCCCTTCTCTCTATTTCTAATTCCCGCGGCGAAGTTACGTATTTACTTACTCAATTCCAGATTTTCTAATTTACTATTATGCACGGTTTCGTTTACGTGTTGTGCTGTGGATGCTGTCGGCAACACAAAATGGTCGAGTTTTTTAATTAATAGATTGGTAAATTCCCCTAAGTATAAGTAAGTGTTGTTCAACGTTCAAAATTTTGGCGTCGAACAACACGAAGTCAAAAGTGTGTTGTTTCCTTAAGGTGCATAGAAAGAGCTGTGTTTAGAGAGCCATTTTACGAACGCTCCTCTGGTGCAGATAGGTATCCTAGTTCTTAGTTTTTAGCTAGTTTCGTTAATATAGCAACCGTTAGTTGTTGTAGTGGATGCCATAAATAACGTTACTTTAAGCGGCGTTTTCTGATTTATCTTTGTAATTGAAGAAAAAATTATTAACTTTTTTTGATGGGATAAGTGACAGTTTCAATAATTTTGCAATTTTTTAAAAGACTAATCAAAGTATTCGCCGATATCTTTTATGTTATTTTATATATTTCATCGAGGCAGTAGTATTAATTTAGTGTTTCACAGGGTAAATAGGGGAATTAAGTAGTCTGTTTGAGCTCCTTACACCCTCATTTAGCTGGTAGTATTGATAATAGCAATTAACAAACTGTGGTATGGAATAACACGATTATTTAGTGAGCAATGTAATTCAATGCGATAAAAATATCCCGGGTGTCCCATTAAAAAAGTAATCGTGATTGAGAAATGTCCGAAAATATTAATTCAGGAATACATCGCACGCCACTGAATTCTACATGAGAAATGGTGTATTTTACATCACTTTTAAAAATAGACAATAGTTGAAGCAATTGAAAGCGTTTAGCAGTTCCTTGAAAGTTAGTTTTTTAAAGTGCATTGTTTTTATCACGTTCTAAGATGGGAGATGGACTAACGTGCCTATTTTCAAATTTGATAGAAAAGTAAGTTAAGATATACATAAACATAAAAATTGAGAATTTTAATTCAATTCGTTAAATTCTTTGTTCCTAATTTCCCGACAAAAAAATCAAGCACCGCAAGATAAATGATCACTTAGAAGTATTGAGAAAATATACAAAATTTTTTGTAATTCACTCCGATTTTACTTCTAACCCCCAACGTAAAATATCTTTGTCTGTCTAACAAAAACAAACCTAAGGATATAAACGCACAACTCCAATACATTGTTTTTCTTGTCAGTATATTCGTAACGTAATATAATATGCAATATATACATAAATGAAGAACAATTCATTTCACACCAGATATGATATAATAGCGATCAGGCAAACAATCCCATGATTTTTGTGTGTTGCGTTCGATATTAGGGTTGATAAAAGTTTGGCCTAGTTTTGTTAATAACACTGATAAATATCTTTTCGCCGGCGAAACTTCGACTTTATTGAAATTGGTATGCGTCCTATACTTGTTTGCTGTCGGCGGTAGAAAAAAATGATTTCACAATGTTTAGCCAGCTAAAAATCAACTCGACCACGGAACGTTGCCGGTATTTTTCTTTTCTTTTTGTACCTTTTTTTTCTTCGAGCAACGATTGAACACGGCTAACGTGATTTATAAATTACCGATTTTGATTTATTGCCTGATAGAATTCGCCGTGGTTTACGTCGTGCTTGATATATTGCTTCTTAGGGAATGAGAAGTCTATTTCGAATAAAAGACCAAGTTTATTTTGGTAGTTGTAGAGATGGAATACGTTTACGAGTAATTATTGGAAAGATGATATTTTTCCCAAAGAATATTTATGAATTCTCCGAATAAATGTCTCTATGACGTAATCTCAATTATCAGAGATATATAAATTTATTTACAGCGAAAACTGATCACTTAATATTATACAGAAACCGACAAATTGACACCTTCACTACTCTATTCAGAATAGTTCTAGAGAGCATTCTTTCTTACAAGACTCATAGGCAAATATAAACAATAAATTTAACAGCTTGATGACAAGTTAGTGATTTAAGATCAGAAATCTCAAACAATTAATCTCCAGATATAAGGAAACAGTAAAACAATATCCATCTTTAAAAGATTAAAAAAATATGTTGAATTCTAGTTTAATAATTTTAAATAATCTAATATTCTAATATTATAGGTTCGTTAGGTCGGTTTCGGTCGACCTAAGCATAGCCCCAATACCTCCTTTCCCAACATGTCATTAGCGGTGTTCCTCATTCTACACTAGATGTATTTCTCCAGTATTTTTTAACTATTCTCTAAGCACAGAATCTATTATCAGAAAATTTGAAGTATCGGACTTGGGTGTATTATTTGATTCACAGCTTACTTTTTCTCAACATGTAATAACGCTTTGCTTGTCAGCGTCCAGATCTTTAGGTTTTCTTATAAGATCATGTAAGTCTTTCCATAATATATCTGCAATTAAAACTGTTTATTATGCTACTGTACGTAATAAACTGGAATATGCATCCCTGGTATGGTTTCCCTACTACATTAATCAACAACTTTCTGTTGAAAGAATACAGAGAAAATTTCTCAAATATTTGTCTTTTAAGATCAGTGGTGTGTACCCTGAAAGAAATGTAGATTACATTAGTTTGTTAAATCATCATAATGTTGAAAGTTTATCTCACCGCCGTGAGCGATGTAGTGCCACTTTCATGCTTAAATTGCTACAAAACAAAATTGATTCTCCATCCCTGCTTGCTGCGGTTAATTTTAATGTCCCAACGCATAGTACTAGATATGGTGCTATAATTAATACACCAAGGGCTAGGACGAACATTATGATGAAGTCTCCAATTTATGTTATGACAAAGAACTTTAATGTCTTCTATTCCAATTACTTGGAACTGTAAGTTATTTATGTTTCTTAGTACTAAGGTTTTTGTATTTTTGTATCGCTATTTTGCTCGCTTATTTATACTTTGTAGCTATTAGGATACTGCACATGTATTTTTTTTCTTTTGTATTAAGTTGTCCTGTAATTGGCTTTCGCTGTTGGACGAATAAACTTATTATTATTATTCTAGCGCCAATTTAGATTTTTTTGCCGTTTGGCATTCGAAACGCCTATGCAGTTGTAACAGGACATCCGATTTGAGCTTTGTTTTGATTAATAATTATTTATTTTCATATAATAGAATTGGTTTCATTTATTTCATTTCTTGAATGTATTTATTTTATGTATATTACTTTTTATTTCTCCTCTGTATGTTGAGTTCGTAACTCAGAGACCCATACTCTGTGCGTGTTATGACCAGAACAAGATGACAAGTGCTCCAATTTAGGAATAAGATAATGCCACCCACCTAAGCGTTATAAGATTATTATAAAAAAAGACTTTTCCCAGCGGTCAAGGTGATAAGACATGCGACCAGACGCTCCCAACTGCCAGAGAAGCCGAGTAAAGGGTAAGAGGGTCGCCTTTATCTTGCGGAAGGTATATTTGGGTTTCCGTCGTGACCAGAAGAGCCACGAACGAAGAATATAGACAATTACGTGGTATTGCATCATAATTGTAACTTACAAGGGTGCCCCACGTTAACCACAGCCAAAATAACGGTTTCAATTATAACAGTGCAGAAAGTGAAACTGGTCACTACCATCAGGACAGCCGCAAACCAAAGCCACTATTACCTCCAGGAGAGCGAGAAGACGCTGCTTTTTTTCCGCCAATGGACTGCATCCCTCATCCGATAAGTTGCACACATATTTTTTTGTTTATTCATATTTATTTAAAACCTGTAGCTCTGAGTCGTTTAAATTGTACATGTTCTTTTTGTTGTAATTTTTAGTATTTTAATAAAAGTAATATTTATTTTAACCTACTTTCGAAGCCTCTATTTTCAGTAACAAATTATATTTTTGAGCATTTCACATTTGTTATTATTAATTGAAATATCCTTTGTCTTTTCTATTCTTTTGTAATAAAACTTATTACTATTTTTGAAATTAATTCTTTTATTACTCGATGCATGACTACTCATACGGCCTGAGAAGGTGAGGAACCACATATTTAAAAGGGTCTCATTTAGTAGTAGGTAGTCACTTCTTTTCAATTTCATTTGGTTTGCAATCAGCCCCGACGCAATTTGGAGCCAGTTGTGGGATTAGTACCGTTGTACAGTGTCCGGTCCATGAATTCCAGTCGTTGGCCACATCCACCGGTTTCTTTTTTCTCACCTTTCGTGGACGGTCAGGCCCAGGTCACGCGTGAAGCTTATAGTAGCGCGGGGACATTACTAGGCCCTTGCTTAGGTGGCGGTAGCATTGGGTGCGATCAGCTCCCTAGCAGTTTCGTCTCGGCGCCCACTTATGTTCATGTTTATAGTCCGTGTTCGAGACGCTGTTCAAACAGCGCTTGCGTAAGTAGAGCTTATCGGTGATATCGATGTTCAAGCAGGCGTTGTGTTTTATAAACTAAACTTCAGATAATCTCGTGAGAGGCCGGGGTTGAGCACGCATTTTTATGGAATTGCAGAAAACCTCTCCGCTGCAAATGCCCACATTTTTTCGGGTGGCTTAAATTTGTTTTGACATAATAATCTTAATTCTTTATCGATTTTTCTAGTAAGTTGGTTGGTTTTACTGCTGTTATAGAACTAATTTTTGTTATCTTATTTACATGGTTATTATATTTTATAAAAGTAAGTTATTATATTTTATAAAAGTAAGCAAATGTTTATTATTATTAATAAATGCACATTAGTGTGCGAATTACTAAATAAAATATTCTAATAATTTGTAGATGAATTCGACAATGTCGGCTGTTTACTCAGACAATTAAAAAATGTTCTTGGCCTACCTCGTTAAAGAAAATGACATAGTATAAACCAAGAAAAAAAGCATGGGAAACTATAGTTACAGTGTGTTTTTTGCTCGCAAGTGGTGTATCTGACTATGGTGTGTAATTTATGAGAAGTTGTATATTCAGATATTGACAATTATTTTAAATAGCAGAGGTGTATAAACATTACAATAAACGATATATATTTGTATAATAAATATTGGCAAAAAAGCTGAGTGTTTATTTAAAAGAAAGGGATAATAAAAGGTATGGAGCTATATAGGCACAGATGTACTATAATAAAATGTAATGACAGCTATAAGTATTACATATATCTAAGCAGCGCTAACACGGAGGAAAGGGAGTCGTGATACAACTCTCGTCACTCACAGTTCTAATAAACCTTTGAGAACAAAACAGGTACCGTTTAAATATTGTAAATTGTAATTTTAAAATTAAATTCTTTTTAAAAACTTTGTTATCGGCCGTGATTCGGTACTTAGGGGAATAATACTATAGAATAATCGTATAGAGGATAACTCTTTGTGTTCAGTTAAAACGTCTTTTTATCACGTTGTCTCAACACAATGAATGAAAGAAATTTATTGGCATCTATCAAACGCGCGTAAAACCGAAACTCCACAAAACAAGATTTCTAATTCATCAAATTCGGAAAAGATCCTGAATTCTGAACTTTCTGAAAATTCTGAAAAATGAGAGCCGCCAGTGAAGAGAAAAATTAGAAAAAAGAAGATCTCTAATGCCACTTATGGTAGTGTTGAAAATTCTTCAATGAAAGATGCAACTCATATCTCCCACTTTCACATAACGGAACCCAATGTTCTACTGTGCTACCATAAGTGACGTTACTTACTGAAAAAATCGATGAATGTTACATTTATAAATGATATTAATAACGTTTCCGTTTTGAATGTAGTTCAGTACTGTGCCGTGGAGTACAATGCTAAAACCAATATAGTTGTTATTGCTCTTTACCGTATTCCACATAGGTTGCAGTTCTTATTCGATCTTCCTTGTTCCGAAAAGAAATATATCGTTATTGGAGGAGACTTTAAAGCAAATTTTTCTGCATCTTTCTTATTGTTGCGTAATTTGTTAGACTTACTACATAGTTATGGTTTGCATACCGTTATAAATATTTTAAGCAGAGTGCACAATAATTCCTCCTCTTGTATTGTAACTTTCTTGTAAATATTCTTGTTGATCGCGACACCGATAACTGCCAATCGGACAAAACTTTCGCTCGACGTTTCGCCGCTCATGCTGACGACTTCTTCAGGATAACTGAATTAATTTTCCATTGTCTGAAATTCTTCCTATATAGGCTGTTGGTGCGTTCAACCGTGACACACTTGCCATACTAGCAGAACTTGGACTGTAAAATTATATCATCGAATTACGAAGAGTATGTTTATCTACGGCATATTTCTTGTACAATGGAAAGTACTGAGAAATTGAGGTGCTGACTGCGATATGTCGACTTTTGTAATATGGCAACACAGAGAAGAGAAATTAAAACATTTCTTGGAACACCTCAACTCGCAGCACCTAGCTATTAAATTCACCACGGAGAAAGAAGAAAATGGAAATCTGTCCTTCCTGGATGTAATGCTGAAGCGAACGGAAGAGGGAATACTACAACACGCAGTATTCAGAAAGAAGACGAACTCCGACAGATATTTACATGCAAGATCTCATCATTTTCCGATGCAGAAGACGACGGTAATTAGGACGTTATTATCCAGAGCCGAAACCATCAATGATGAGCTACATCTAACCATTGAGAAGATACATCTGGAGAAAGCACTGAAGAAGAATGGTTATATATGTGATAAATATGAAATACCAACTAAATGAAATACCAACTAATTGCTAAAGTGTTGCGCAATGAAATGCCTTCGAATATTCAATCATCGTTCAGCATCAGGTACGTTCCGTACACGTTCATGTACATCACCAAATCATTAATTTTCTCTTAAACAGATATTATATAAGATTCTTCTTGCACATATGGCTGCTATTGATATATATATATATTCAATTGAGTTACTATTCAAAGTCTGTACTTGTTTAATATGAAAAAATGGCTGGTAGTTCAGATGAGAATGTAATTCCGGAAAAAAACGCTTATCTAAGAGGCGACATCCTCATAGTCCTAGAAACAACAATAACTTAGAGGCGAAATTAAAGTCAGCAAAACGTTGACATACAACCAGTAGCTCTCGTTGCATCTATAAAAATAAAGAAAAAGAATTACCTCGCGTAAACTTTTCGCGCGCACCATAATTGGATACCCGAAAAAGTAGGGCAAGTGGTCTATTGAGAATAAAAATGTATTGTCTTCGATTGAAAAGATACATAAAATGGGTAGAGAAAAGTGATTTCGTAACGTTTTCAACGTTTTGCGCATATAAAACTGGTGTATTATAATAAGCTCCCCTTATAGGGGTGTAAAGTTTACAATTTCTTTATTACGCAGTTATGTAAATTGTTGTAAAATATGTTAGCGAGATCATTATTCTTTATTTGTTATACAGATTTAATGACCTGATGAACATGAATTCTGTTAGAGAAGGAACAGATTTTTGTTAACGCACTTAACAAATATTTTGTCCCGAAGTCATTTATTTTAAGGCATAATCTATCCGGAGTCCCAAGAAAACGTTTACACCTTTGTACAGTTCATCATTCCATCGATTTGAGGGGGTAAAGAGGAGGCACTTTAAAACCGGCCAATTTGCGGGAACAATTTTATCTACTAAATCCCACTCCACTTTTAGAAAGAAAAAAAAAATAAGTTCCTACTGTAAGATAAGAACGTATATATGTAGTGTAATGTTCTAAACTAGAGAAAGATTTGAAAGTAAATGATTCCTTGAAAATTAATTAAATAATTCTACGGTCTGCGTAATTCGGGAGTGTTGCTGGACACTCTTTCGAGGATCTAAATTCAAATATATATCAACTAATGAAATTTTAGGAGCATTCATATTTTTAAAGAGAACTAATCTGCAATTGCGACGTTCCAACACATATAAACTCAATGTTCATGTGTTCCGTACTGGAACTTAGCTTATTTATAAATAAATCACTAACTCCTACTGGTAGAATTCAAACCATGAATGCTTAGAAAATGAGTACAAAATCAAATACCTGGATGAATATTTAACTAAATACTACAATTAATTAATTAGCGCCTTCTCACTCACTTCATTCAATCGCGATAACGTTTGTTTAATCGCAGCTAGTTTTGATAACAGTACCTTTCGGAAAATACTTTGATAACGAAATTTAATCGGATACTCTCATTTTTAGAAATAGCCTAAAGGATATGATGCAGGGATGTAACTGATACCCGGAATATGTCCAATTGTAAGACATGCGATACCCCTAACAACTACATAATATTAAATTTTACCAATGAACATAAAGAAAGGCGATTTTACGACTAGGATACGACTGTTGTAGGATTGTTGTAGAAAAATTTTACATTAACTCGGAAGATTTAGAATTTATTCTCGTTGGCTGGATTTATAATATTCTTCTAATTCCTTCGCTACCTAGACAATAGGAGATAAAATGAGTTGAAGCTATTGAAAACCTAGCTAGAATTTTGACATTGAAATGGTGGACATACTGAACTCACTACGCGTGGCGCTAATGACAACTAAGCACATTATTGTGAATTATAATTAAGTCTGCAGAAACTAGTGCGCACTCATTGGCGGCGATGGTATATTTCCAAAGTATCTGAAGATATCCGAAGTCGGGATTAGTATGTGTATGAATGACGGGTTGGATTGATGATGACGGATCGACGGCGTGCTTTGTTATGTTCGACAAGTGTTAATAGATTTTTAACCGATTTCCGACTTTACTAATACACTGACACTATTATTAAACGTATTGTTCGCAATATCAACATTTTACCGTAGAGTATAGTGATATACCATATTATAAATTTCTACACTTCTATGTTATGTAATGTTGTAGGCAATGAAGAATTTCGAAAGTTCTGGGGTAAATACATTTCGGAATGGGGGTTGCCAACAAGAGGTCAATTACAGTTCAATTTACCGCTGGTGAAAAGCACGATTACGGATTAAATTAAAGCAGTTAAAGAATAAAAAATATGGTTGACGGTGGATGAAACAACGGATGCAAGAAAGAATTGTATTTTAAATCTGTTAGTGCGAACTTTAAAAGGTGATGTGGCATCCGTGCCTCTTCTTTTGCCTAGTACAATACAAAATCTCCGAAAGGCATTCGTAAGTTTAAACAGGCTTCTCCGGGTGTTCCTCAGCCACGACAACCGGTATTGATGAGCTGAGGAACGTGGCTTAAACCTATTTTATATTATGAGAAATTCTTGCACATTATTGAACCTTGTATCTTAAATTTAAATCCGCAAAAAGTCCACGCAATTTCAGTAAGCCAGCGATTAATTTCCGGCTAGATACCGAAATCCATACTCAAATAGAGCAAATTTCCGAAAATTATTCAATTCTTTTAGATACTATTTCCAAATTAGAGAACACCAAGCTTTCATTACATGAAGCGCTAAAAATAAGAGATGACCCCAAAGCCCCGTTAGGAAATCTAGCAGATAATGTAGGATGGTTAACAACCGATAAATTATGTGCGGTTATAAATGAGAATCCCGATTTTCAAACTATAGTGTGTATAGACAAGAGTTCAAGTGAAAACGACCCTTTTAAATCCGCGTGCATCACATCATTAGACGCAGAACGCCCATTTTCCAAATACGCTACCATATTTTCACCTCGCCGTAGGAGTATGATTGAGTCATCAATGGAAGCCATGCTAGTGATACAATACTACAGCAAATTTTTGCGTTAGTCTACAGCAACGACACGATCAAACTAAAATAGTAAGTAGTAATCAGTAATACATTATTTTTAATATTGATAGTAACCAACCCGTACGCTACTGCGAAAGCACTCATTTCTGCAGGCTTACATAAGACTGCATAAAACCATCTGCAGGCTTAGTAATAATTATAGTTCGCCACTTTCCAAGCGCCTCACGAAATTAGGAGAAACTAGACAGACTCGTAACAGTTATCGAAACCAAGAAACGAAATAGACTTGGATAAAACGCTTTAAATTCGGTGTGTTTTGCATGCCAAACAATAATGTGTGTGGAGTAAGCCTGCAGAAACGAATTGCGCGTCGCGAAATTAGCGGAGATTAGACTGACTAGTGTTTATTTATCTCATGACAATGGGTTCGTGTCGCCTACTGGTTTTCCCGAGAGTGGACAAAACACGAGTCTATCCAGTCTCTGCTAATTTAGTGAAGCACTCAGAAAGTGTACTCGCTTCTGCAGGTTTAGTGTGGACTATAAAAAACGAAAGAACATTTGCAGATACATAATTCTATAACATATGCTTTCAGAAATGAAGATAAAGTTGCAAAATAGTTTAAATAAATGTGTAAGTCATTTTTTTTTTTAAAAGCAGGCGAGAGAATTTTGTTCAAGAACAGGAATATTTCTTACCTGGGAGGAGGAACACTTGTCCGTGACTACGTTAGTCATCGTTGTCAGCAGTGCTTAAATCATAATGGACATTAATTTGAACATCAACATTAACTGTAACAATTCTATGTATATGCCTTTCTATGTAAATCTACAATTTTAAAAATATGTTAATAAATATTGATTTGATATTGATTCAAGGTGTGTATATATTTTTTGGGACACTCGGTACTTATGTAATAGCAGTAGTATTGCGCCGTCAATATTACATGATCTGTCAAAGTAAAGTAATTATATAATAAAAACAAAATAATATTTTATAAATATTTACCAACAACTTCATTTGGAGAGAATCCAAAGAAGATTGATGAAATATTTGTCTTTTAAAATGAATGGCGTATACTCCCCATGAGGTGTCGATTACGAAAGTCAACTATGACAACATAACATGCAATCTCTCTCTCGTATCGCAATGATATTGCTAGTGGGAATTTTTTAGTAAAGTATGTGAACTGTAAAATTGATTCTCCATCCTTGTTGACTCAAGTAAACTTTCGTGCGCCTGCGATATTCGTATATCTTTTCAGTTCCAAGAGCTAAGACCAATGTCCTGGTAAAGGTTCCTTTGGCGCATTTGTCAAAAAACGCTAATAAATGTTTTACCTGTGTATTAGTATCTTATCTTATCATTATTATTGTTTTTAGTTATGTTTGCACAACTCAACATATTTTTGTGTTTGTTAATTATTGAAAATTGTATACGGCGCTCCGTGTTTGTTATTCTGTAATTGCATTTAAATACCTGTCGGATAATAATAAAGATTATAGGTGGAAATTCGGGCGCAACATTTTCGCTTGCTTTCCAGTGGTGTTTAACCGCGGGAGGTTGGGGGAATACAGAGCTGCTTCGTTACATGTCGGCACTTCCCGGCGCTCTATACTGTGTGCTATATGTAATACATATCGTAGTGCGAAGTTGATAAGTGTCGGAATTGCGCGGAAAGCGTTAAAATGTTGAAAATGCTCCAACTTGTCTGTTTGCTAAAAGGGTAAACACGTATTTATGGCAATTTCCAGGCTTAATATGTAATGGTAAAGAAATCAGGTGTTTCGTTTGCGATAAAAGTTTATTATGTTGGAAACCATATATGTGCAGGCAC
>CACRWH010006303.1:0-26628 GCA_902655005.2 Marronus borbonicus
CACTAGATGATTGCAAGAAGCTGTTGGAGAACCTTCAGATCATCCAGAGTTGGCACGACCGTAATAGAATTAGTCTAAACATTGACAAATGTTCGATAGTGAGTTACTCGAGAAACACAACACCCATTACTTGCTCCTACGCAATAAGTGAAGTACTTATACCACGCGTGGAAATATTTAGAGACTTGGGTATTTTCATTACGTTTCAATGGCCACATGTGCCACACCGTGATAGTGCCTTGGGCTAAAGCCTTGGGGCTTTTTATAAGATCCTGCAGACAATTTACTAATTCCACAGCTTTGAAGTCCCTATATTATGCTTTTGTCAGAAGTAAATTGGAATACGCTAGCGTTGTATGGTATCCACACTATTTGTACCTTCAGCTTTCCGTGGAACGTGTGCAGAGACGATTTTTTAAGTATCTGTCATTTAAGTTGGACGGTTCATATCCATTCGTTGGAACCACTTGGTAGCAGAAGAGAAAAGCAAAGCGCCAAATTTGTAATACAGTTGATCCGCAATAAAGTTGATTCTCCGTCCTTGCTAGCTCAGATAAACTTTGTAATGCCAACACATTTAACGCGGTCCTTCGTTACATTCCCAACACTCAAGCCAAGACGTTGTTGAAGGCTCCGTTGTACCATATGGCTAGTAATCGTAATACACTTTATCCGGATCCATTTCTCTTATAACATATTACTATTATTTCACATGTTACTTCATTATTTAACCTAGTACCTGTCGTTTCTATCTTTGTATTTCACTTTCCTTCCACTGGTTCAATGGTTTCGTTATTATTATTTTGTATATATCGATATTTAGTTGTCCTATAAATGGATTTTCATCTGTTGGACAATAAAGATTATTATTATTATTACTATTAAATGTGATTGAAATTGATAAAATAACTAAAGTATCATGCAAAAACTTTTTGCAAACAAATAAAATCTGCAGAAGTTTATTATGAAACATATGTTGATTATATGTATTGAACTGGATTCAATGTTGTCATAAATCCATCGCCGGTTGAATTGATTCATGATGAAACTTACCTTTTTTCGATAGCTCAGTCAACTTAGCTGGATAACAGTACCGGAATTCTTTGATTACAACGTCACTATTAACTTTTCAAGAAAGTTTACTTAGAGTAAGATAGAGTTAAGCATTTACATCGCACTCTGTATGCTATTCACAGGGCCGATTAAATATATCGCGTGGTGAGTGAACCATGACACAAGCCTCCCCTTTTACAGGAAAATTAATGGCGGAACGTTGGCCAAACACAACAGAAGAGATTTCTTGACTATCGCTTTGTAATGTAGTATTACATATTTCATTTTTCATTTATTTTGCTCTGAAATTGTATGCTATGTATATGTTTGCGTAATCGTTGATAACCGTTAATCTGACTTGCGTTCACGTTTGATATATCAAATTGAATTAAATGTTTCACCCGCTATATATTTATATTGTTCTATAGTTGGTAATAATTGTAGAACTATGCGAAATATGGTACTATAGAGCGAATATGAAATCAAAGGAGCAACGATAATACTCATTCGCATAGAACGGTGTTTAGAGTTTTCCCTTCTCATCCATTTTCATTAAATATCCGAAAATTATAAATAGTTCTTATTTAAATTATTTCTGGTTATTCTCAACTTTAAGTAGAGAGCATCTATAGTTTATTGTTCACACGTCACATGAGGTGAACTTTATCCGAAGTTTGGTATAAAGATTTCGGAAACTAGTGTAGATAGAGATGTAGAGATGTCCAAATGGGGATATAATTGCAATTTTACCAGCACAACTTCAATAAAATTCATCGAAATCGTTGCCAAGATTGATTCATGTTATTTCAATTTTTTAATGGAATACGGTATACCATATACTATCCCAGAATCTGAAGAGAAGCTCTTCCAAAACATTTTAGAAACATCGTCTTATACCTAGTAATTATATATACAGGTATACCTAGTATACCTGTATCTTTCTTTAACAAATTAAATATTCTCGTTTAAATAGAGTGTAGTGACGAAGTAATGGAAATTTTTGTTTCTCGAAAGGTATGCTGTAATGAAACCTTACCCATAGGCAACCCTTATTCACAAAGTTTACTCAAAATATTGTGGGTTAGGCAACTAACGTGCTAGAAAATCCGAACTTTTAGTTTACTTTTAATTTTGTAAGAAACATAATTTTATTTCATTTCCAATAATTCTTTAAAATATTCGTTCTCTTATTGTCTTAAATTGAAAAGAAATACACCATTGTAGTTTAATATAAGATGTCTGAGGCGGAAAGTGGTTAGAGTCAAACGATACAGCGAGGCAGACATATAAACAGAATGACCGCTAGACATGACGCTTCCCGACTAATTAAATTACCTATGACATTTACATAAAATTCCTAATGGAACCTACCTGAAGGTCATTATCACCGTGATCTTTTCCAACTTCTTAAAGTAATTTTCTATCTTGAGCCAATAAACGCAAAGGACGCCGTTTAGAGAAACAATTGCTAATTTTTCCGAGACAGTTGCCGACGTTTCATTTTCCATATAAGATTATGTAGCACTATTTTAAGTAATTTTAGAGAAGCTTAAAATAACGATAACAAATTTACAACACGCTAAAATAACAGTAGCAAAATTAAACCTGCAGAACCGAGTTGCGTTCAACGAAATTAGCTGAGACTAGACAGACTCGTGTTTATTCGTCTCATGAGAACGGGTTCGTGTTGCTGGTTTACCAGAGAGTCGACAAAACACGAGTTTATTTAGTCTCTGCTAGTTCCGTGATGCGCACGGAAAGTATACTCGTTTCTGCAGGCTTGGTTATAAATTTTAATCTGGCTTGTGTATGCATTACACCAATGTTTTCAAACTGTTGATCGTTGGAATGAAGCATGCACCGGAGGAGAGATAGCGCTCCTAAAACGTGTATTCGACTGATAGTGAGACTATCAAGACATGCGCGGTATACATTCGAGCAGTAGGTAAACTGTGACAGACAGTACAAAGAATTCGCACATCTTTTTTATAATCGAGCTAAGTATATGTCTGTACGGGCAAAGTATCTTTAAATGAGTATAAGCTTTAGTAATATATTTTGTTATTTTAGACCTGTAACGGAAGGTAATATCTATTAATAGCCCCAGATCTTTTATCTTTTCATATAACGAAATTTTATTATTGCCAATTTTGATATCGATTTAGACAGATTCTTCATAACGTTCGTTTTACCATATAAACTAGCTTGAAATTTTGAACTGCTTGAGTTTAGGCATAAATTTTTAGAGAATGCACTTATAGTTTTATAATTCTTTCGGCTTGCTGCCAATCTGCCGGTTTAAAAGAATGACACAGGCCAACAAAAGTTTTTTCTTCGATTGTCGAAGATGTTTACATGATTTCATATTACATTTTAAGGAAGGAATTTAGAAGCATTTTCGTTTCAACTAATTGGCTCTAGTTTTTGAGCAAATGTGTGTAAGTTTTCATTTTATTTTAGTTGGAACGGCATTTTTTCAATGGTTGCGTCGTTTCCGAAAATTGTAAGTTTTATATCACGATAAACGAGAGTTTATCGTTTAAACGAGTCTTTGCCTAACACCGATAAGATCATTTTGCCTCCATTTCACATAAAACTGGGGCTCATGAAACAATTTATTAAAGCCTTATCTAAACAAGGGGAATGCTTTAAATATATTTGTGGATCGTTTCCCAAAGTAAATTTAGAAAAATTAATTCTCAAATTTGCTTCTTGCTGCTGCTTGGTGCTCTTTTGTTACTATGCTTAAGAGCTTCTTGGGTAACAATAACGCAGAACATTATTAAGAACGTACGAAATACAGTGGCTAATTTTAGGAAAATGGATGCTAATATGAGCATTAAATTACATTTTCTGCATAACCATTTGGACAGACTTCTGGAAAACCTCGGTGAATTTAGTGAAGAACAACACGAGCGATTCCATTGAGACATAAAGTCAATGGAACAAAAGGTATCAAGGAAGGTGGGATACATACATGATGGAAAATTATTGTTGGAAGCTGCAACGTGATTGTTTTCAAGTCCAATTCAATAGAAAATCATACAGACGGCATTTCACCTAGCACTTATCTTCATATGCTTTGTTTTTTTAACTAGAGACATACTTTTTAGTTTTATATTTATTTTATTTTGTATAATTATACATGACTTTTATATAATTATAATTTGTGATACTTTTCGCCTGTCTGCCAATAAATTTTCAATTTTAATTTGTTTTCTTTCTTCGTACCTTTTCAAGAAAAAGCATTATGATAAAACTGTTAGCAAATATGGTATCAACAACACTACGTTACTTTGAAACTGCTCTAATAACAAACAATAAAATCACTGTTGGCTAGTGAGTGCCATCTGCATGCATTAGTAGATTTGACGATTTAACGGCGTTATTTATTCCGTATGGATAAATGCAATACAGAAGCAGGCTAAGCCTGATCCATATTGAACACCTTGCTATAATGTTAAAAGTACAGATAGAGATATGTTGCTCACGAATCGGACACTTTGTTTCCTACAAAGAAAGTAATTCGACATAAGTAACGTTGATCGCTGATCTAAACCCGTATTTTTCAGAATGTTTAATAGCATATTATGGTTTTTTTACCAGTTAATGATCAAATATCTGAGTGAACCAATTTTACGCTTTTATTCATAATATTCAACATAACGTATAATTATATACGTCGATGTTGAAATTTGTACTATTTTAATATATTAAATCGAGAGCAAGGTACGGTCTTACGGCAGATATCTATGCTCCAACAAGCTCAGTAAAATGTAAGAAAAAAAAGTAAAGAAGAAAAGAAAGCGGAAGAAAAAATTTAGATTTAAATCATCTGAATATTTCTTGAAACGTTTTTCCAAGGTAACGATTATTGCGGTACGAATGCACATAACTATAACAATATGTCTATGCAAATCAAAGCATTCATCTGTCTCATATATATCTATATGTATCTTTTCTATTTGATTTAATTTTGATTATATCGTTGTTTATTTTCATACAAATGTTTCCATTATTTTTTTTTAACTAAAGATTTTAACGTAGGATTTACTCTTGCTTTAAACAGGTTTTCTCTAGTAGCAATTGTGCTATTTTTTTGTATCTTTTTATTACTGAAAATTATACATAAATACATAGTCTCACCAATATAAGCCTATTTGTACCTTTTTTCGCGTAGGGCCGATGGCAACAGTTAATAATCTTCAGTGTTTTCATTCGGTTGTTTCGTTATACTAAATGTACATAGGTTATTTCTTCGGGAGTATTGACTGAAGCTTCGGTACCTGCTGCTCTATTCTATAAATTCTAGGTTCACTCACCTCAACACCTTTTCTGCATTTTTTTGAATAAATTTTTCTTCGTTGGAATTTACGTATTGATAGGCATTTTGATAACACCTACTTAGCTCGAGCGCACATGATCCAACATTTGTCTGCATATTATGTATTTATTTATACATGTTTGTTGATTTTCTGGACAATATTGGAGCCCCTAGATAGATATTAAAATTGGAAAAAAGAACGTTTGCACATAATTTTATTAGAAAAGAGACAAAGTCACACTAAACTGTATATTGATAGTTGCGTATGTAATATCATGCACTTCTTCAATTGACGAAATAGGACTGTAATCTTTTATATATTGTATTGCTCAAGCTACTATGTAAATGGTATCGCGCATAGTCTTGTATAGTTCTTCCTTCTCCATACTTTAGCCACTCCGTGTTTGTATTTTCATTACAAAAGGGTTTTCGTTTGTGTAATGAATATGTATGTATATTATGTATAGTATGTAAATTACAAATAGTCTATATCTACCACTTACATACATTACGGATATTACATTTTTTTTTAACAATAGACTCTGCCGCATCCGGTGTCGCTTTCGGTTTCCCGTTCGGAATTTTATTCCTCTAGCTGATCAGATAAGGATTTAAATGTTGGTTCCGAGAAAAACGGAGCAGAACCCATTTTTTTAAGCACGATTCGATATTGCTCCAAGTTTTCTCAATTTTTCCGTAGGTTATCGGAAGTTTTTCCCGGTCCGAGAGGAAAAAGGTTAAGGCGGAGATTTAAACTGCGTGTGTGCAATCAACCTCGAATAGCTTAAATCGCCATGGTGATCGCCGTTGGGAATTCAACTCGGAACAACGAAATCACCACCTAGCATTCCGTCAATGTAGGTTGGTGTTTCTATTTTCCTGTATAAATAAGAGGAAGACTACGATTGCGCTTTTGTTTTGTTTGTTCTCTTGTTTAAATTTAATTTTTCTAGTACCGTTGCGCAGAATCTTTTGTCTAACGCTAGAAAAGATTCTCGCAATTTTCGCAATCTTAGCCCTAATTAAATCCAACACGTGCGTTGTTGTTGGTTTAGACAGAAACAGATAGAATGGAAAACTACGGAATGAATCCGGAGGGAAGGTATTGTGTGTTTTCCGTTTTCATGTTGTTATAAATCTCCTTTATTCCAAGAAGTTGAATTCATTACACTAAACCCTACGTTCCGTTCATTTCATGGCTGCCATCAATGGAATTTAGGGATAATGTATATTTTCCAAATGTAATATTTTACGATACTTGTCAGGAAAGAATTATAGATTTAAATGCAGTCAGGCAAAAGTCTACGAATATCTTCTACCTAACCTGTCCTCGCTTGTTGTTATCTTTCTGATTTTCGTTCTCTGTAATAGCTTGCTTTATTAATCTTATATCTGCTATACGATTTTGTTGGTTTATTTTGAAGCTTCTGCGAATTCTGAAAACCATACGCAAGAGGGGGGAGGAAGACTGTTAAGGCGATCTTTTTGGATTCTGCTCGAGCGTTTAGCACGGTTTGGGATAGTTCGCAACATGGTTGGAATGGGTATTGACCGAGCTTTGATCAAGCTTACTGGATCTTGCTTAGGAGGACGATCGTTTTCCCTGAGTTGGGTCACAACTTTTCACTGGCCGTTTGATTCGTTTTTGAGTGCCGTGCCTGTTGAACATCAAAACAAAGCTGGTACCATGCACCGCCTGTCACAGGTCTTGACTTGCGGGGTATTGGGACTTGCAAACGCTAAAAATACTGCAAGACAGGATACTTAATCTGTTTACTGGAGCAGCATTGTTCGTACTCTCACTGAACCTCGAAATTCTATCGTTGGTATAGCATCTCTGTGAACTGAAAGAAGAATAAGACGTAACATTGCGCATAAAACCATATAATCTTAATCAATGCTGAACATTAAATTATGACACATTCGAAGAGGAACCTCGATAAATTAACTAATTCTGTCTTAAAGAAAATCCTTAAAATATATATCGAGCGACCAATTCTGGACGAATCGACGTCACAAAAAAGCTTCTTTTTGTTTGTCTTTTGCATTATGCCATGACAGTATGCGGAATCTTTTCATTCTTCTCTATTCGTTTTTTTTCTCGTCGTTTTTCCTCTTTTTTGCGCTATTTCGATTATTGTGTGTTATGTCTTTCCTCGGTTTTCCCACCTTTCTCTTTTCATGCCAGTTTGTTTCTGTTGCCTTTTTTATTATCCTCTCTGATGCCATTATTTGTACGTGACCAAACCATTTCAGTTGTTTTTCCTATATTATTTGACTGATCGACTTTTAATTGATCTTATCTCGAATTTCTTCTTTTCTGTATTCATCTCCTCTTTTTTTCCTTCGATTCTCCTTAAATGATTCATTTCAGCTGCCGTTACTTTGTTTTCCTGGCTTGCTGTCATGGACCAGATTTTACTTCCACATGTTAAACTTGGTACCGCTACTGCGTTACATATTCTCGGTTTTGTTTTGTTTTCGGTTTCGCTAAAGATATTCATTAAAACTAAGTGTAAACGTTATTCTTTGGGTACAATTTCACCATCTACTCGAAGTAACCACAAGTTTCGTACATACGTTGTGTAGGAAGTACATGGTGTAAGTATTAAAGAAAATAGGCAGACTAGAGTTCAGCATTTATTTAAAGTATCGTGCACAAAGTTCTTTCAGCAATAAAAAATATAATTAGAATGTATTGAAGGTTGCTTAAAAAATTTGCCAATGCCTAACACCATGCCTGGCCATAACACAGAATGTTAGTAAATGTTCAGTATTATACAAAGAACCACATTACACTCACAAAACATATTATAAAAATGGTGGTCGCAAAAATAAATCAAAGAAATAGTGAAAATAGGTAAAATAATGATCAAATATGATTCAGCAAAATAATAGAGTTAGTTGATATAGTTAGAAATAATATACTGCAACTACTGAATCACCATTCATGACAATTTTTTCTCCACAAGCGGCAGTAATTCGTCCGCCAAGCGATACGCCCAAAAAAACAACAGATCCTTGCAATATACAGGATACTCTATTAAAAAAAGAACTAGACCCTGTGCAGTACATGTTTTTCGGTAATTTATTCCATAATGAATATTTTTGCAACATAATTTTCCTGAACACATCAGAAAGTGCCTAGAAACAATAAAGAGAGATCGACCCCTCTTGCACGCACTGGAAAAACTGAAACGCAACTGTTTGTATGGACCGGCCTACCCGAAAATCGTGCAGATTATCCACCATTAAGATGAACTTGTGTAAATAATCTACAACTTGATCGTATATTAACAGATTTTAGAAATATGCTTAAAGATCTGTAATTACTGATTGCAGTTGGACTGTTATTGCAGTTATACTGGAGTAACCAAGGAGCCTTTCAATCCTAAAGAAAACTCTCCATTTCTATAACTGATGCATTGATAAGAGATCTAAGAGGTTCTGATATTTCGTTGCAGATTGTCTTCACAAAACATATTGGTGGTAGTATCGCTTAAATTGTCAATAATGGAATTGAACTTGTAATCGATTGGAATGTATTTGTCGATGTTTCCAAATATTTTTTTTTTTATTTCAGCAATTGTTGAGAAATATATTCCAAAATCCTTAGCTATTAATGACGGATCGGTTGTCTTTTTGATGTATTAGGGCTACAATAACAAGAGACCCTTTCGTCTACTTTTCTATATTTTTCGCATGTTCTAGTTTTAGGGTAGATGACAAAAGCAGATACTTATATACAAATATCTTTTCTCGGGGGTAGCGATGGAATAGGCAAGTTAGAATTAGAGTTTTCTCTCAGATAATTCGGTCATACGGTTGATAATGGAGAGCTACGTATCCATGAAACAGCCGTTTCCGGAGTGATAGCAAGCACTGTGGGGTGATATGCTAAACAACCGCAAACTACCACACATGTTTTTAATTAAACATGTGTGGTGCTAGTACTTTGCGGTTGTTTAGCATACCTAGTGCTTGCTATCACTACTAAAATGTAAAATATTTCCAAGAACTTGAATTTTTCATTTCTGTCTTTTGTTCCTTTCCCGTTGTTCGACTCACTAGACCATACATATTTGCTTTAAAGATTTGTATTTCATTTTAATACGTTCAAAAACGTTCTGTTTATTGCATTTTAGTATATTTATATGTATTCTCTTTTTCATCAATTGATAATGAAATGTTTTAATTTTTGGACCTCAGAATTCAATGCTTATTAGTCACTTCAACTTGTTTTTTGTATTGATTTACATTTAGTATTTAATTGTTGTTTTAATAGTCGCCATGACGAGTCAAAAATAAAGAAGAAAGTTTAGACAGCTTTTTATCTTTTTGTCTGTCGATTTTTATGGTTGATGAAGTACTTGTTACTTTCGCTTTCGTAATAATATAAAGTCTTTGTCTGTAGAGTACTCAAAATTTATCAAAATCTTAGGCATCTATTTATGTTAGAATTCGATTTTTTTTCATAGAAATCTCGTAGCCATATTTATTGGATTTAAATGTTTCTAATGCCGTATTCTATTCCATTGCTACGTTATATTTTGTCTAAACTAATTTTTCTATATATCCTACATTGTTTAGATGGTTTTGAACCGCGAATTGGAAACTTCACATTTACATATCTAGACCGCAGCAAAAACAAACATGATAGTACGATATTCACTGAACTTGAAAAAAACTTCAAACTTGATGTGGAAGCCATGTTCTATACAAAGTCATCTCCGCTAGCTCCGAAGATTATGCCTTTGTGAATTAAACGGTTTTTTCCTTGTTATAAAGTCCAGCTATGAACATGGTTTAACATTATTTTGAAACATATAGGGCATTTCATACGTTTATAGCTACCCAAAATTGAGCGTTTTTTTAATGGAACGTGGTATAATATACTGTCCCCGTTAAACTAAAATTAAGGATTTTAGAGTTATTGCAGGTTTTTGAAAGCGTTTAAAAAACCGATGTTCCCCAGGAAGTGGCCATTGGACAGGTGTGATTTTCAGTAGCTAGATTAGGCAGAAAAAGGTTTAATGCCGCGTTTATGTGGCTGATCACGAAATGCGCCTAATGTTGCTCGAGTTGGTATGACATATTTTTATTAAACACAATTTTTTCTTGAACAGTAAATACTACATATTATTACAGTTTATTTTTTTGTGTATTTAAAAATTAACATACAACATAGTAATCTAAAACCAACTATTTTCTCGTCATAGCAATTTTTTGAAGCTGAAGTAAATTGTAATACGTATATATATAAGAATGAATAAGAAACAGAAAAAAGGGTATTTTAAGAGTGTTAAATGCAAGACCATTCGCTCCTAAATACTTCTGAATTCGAAGAAGATAGTACGTTATTTTGTTATGGACACAATAACTTATTAAATGTCAGCATATTCAATGATTGTTACAATAATTTAATTGTTTCTGTTATGGCAAATTTATAAAATAAATATTAACGCCGTCAGGAAAAACAGATTGATATACGTTAGTAACCCTGTTTATAGAGCTCTGCAAAAAAAGATCTAAAATTATATGCAGGGCGTTTACTTAGACAGAAATTACTTTTTTTACAAAAATATCATACCAACTTAAAGCAAAAATGCGGGAATTTCTTTAGTGATTTAAAACCATGTAAACGCACCTGTATTATGTATTCTTTTTCCTAATACGGGTGCCAAAAATTACATCTGTCCAAAGCGCACTTTCTGAAAAATAAAGTTTCTGTAAATGTTGACTGAAAAAAGTGCTGAAACCCTTAATTTAAAGACGATTGTATAGATCTTATTACTTTTCGCCTCCAACAAGGATTCCAAAAATGCAATAATATGTAACATTGTTCCATAAAAAAACGCAACTGGGCTTGCTACGAACTTATGATATAGCCCCGTAGATTTCAATATAATTTTAAACCATACCCCAAATAAGAAAAAGGTACCAAAAAGAGAAGACTCGGTTATAGAAACCGAAGCAAGCAAGTTAAGACAGCGCCCACAGATGCATTATTTGCCATATCCCAAGTAGCGAATGTTTGAAGAAAACATTGTAAGATAAAATATGCCGGCTATGAAATTTCAAACTGTCCAACATTGCAATTATTTTTCATTGGTGATAGAAAAATGTGATGCCGCAACGGAGAGAAACGGGGTTATTTTTTTATTAACCGAACTGAAATACAAGAATAGCGAGTAGAATATATATACAATAGTATCTAGAAAGGCCACATCGTGACATTTTTCTAGATCTTGATAGAAACTTAATCGAGCATGAACCATTTACCGAGTGATGTAATAGTTATGTTAATAGGAATTTGAAAGTTTATGCAAATCTTGTGTTTTTTAGATAAATAAATTCAACATGTACGCGGGAAGAGGCGTCAAAATTAAATTTGCCCCAGACGTGAATATGGAGGCCTTTATGTCGAAATAAGTCTAAACCAAACAATCATTTATGTTAGCCACGGCTTGGTGATATTTTAAGATGGCTGAAGTACTATTTAATGAGAAGATGAACCAAAATTTACGAAGTCTGGAATCTTTAACAGAAAAACATTGTTTTGGATTGGCCGTTTAGATGGGCATTTTGGGAAGTCGTCTCATAGGAGTAGTATGCGTATGTAGCTTCTTAGATAACAAGATTACATTAAATCAGCTATAACATGTATGGTGGCAATAAGATGTGCGGCGCACCGGCTAAGAGTGCGCAATTATGAAGAACCACTAAGTGGAATTGTTGTATGGCCGGTTTAAAAACAGCGGAGTTATAATGTATGCCTGGCGAGAGTTCCTGACTTAAATCCTCTGAATCGTTTTTTATGGAGAATTGTTAAAAATAGTATTTATAAAGTCGCTGTCCTACAAAACATTGAAGAACTTTGAGGTGGATTCCAGAATGGCGATTTAATAGCTACAAGAACCAAACAAATGGCAGTACAAAATACCGGGAAGCGTGACCTTGAACAAATACTGTAATCGTCATCTGTAAGAAAAAAGTTCCATGAATTAAAGTAAGAACTGTGGTGTGTACTCGATATGTTATTACCACCATCTATGTCCTTAAGAAATTGTAAGTCGATGTCTGCATATGTAAACGCCGCACTTATGAAGAAACCGATCGAAAAGATCAATCAAAAGCTATCCCTAATCAGAACAACAAACAATAGCTTACGTTCGCAGGCGAATGTCAGTTAGTTAGCCTACTACAGTACAGTATTTAATATTTTTTTACTGCGCCTTGGCGTTTCGAGGAACTTTCCCATACCGTTGGAGAAGAATTCAATTGAAATATAATACCTCTATTTACTCCAACACATCAACAATTGTCGTATTCACATTTAGAGGAGCAGCACCGATCATGTGTGAAGTAAAAGAAACTAGTAGTGCAAATCAAACGCAGAAATACACTGTGTTACATGTAATTGTATCCCTCCAATACAAAGCGGAAAGAATTTCTATCCAAACTGTCGAAAATTATTTGGTTCACGTGAAATAAATCATAACGTCAATCAAATGCAGAAATTGCCGAATTTGCCCTGAACATCACCTTGACGTCTTGACAATGGGAATGACGTTTAACATATGTTTATTATTAATTAGATGTTATCCTCACATATAAAGCTACTCAAGTACAATACTGCCAAGAGAAAAATAAATTGATATCAAGATTTCTAACCGTACCAGATTCGACCATTAGAGTATTAGGTAACTCTATCGTAGCGCCCCGGTTTTTAAAGGAAAATGTACGGAGTTGGGCACGTGGGTGGCATATTCAGAGGGGTGGAGAATACAGCGTTAATCAGTTAATTACAGCATTATGTTATGTATCAATTTTGTACCGAGGGCGTTCAGGCAGCTGGCGGCGGGACTGGGGTCATTGTTATTTTCATTCACTGTTAAAAATAAGATGAAAAATTTAAAGAAACTTTGCAAAACACTCCTCCAATTTACCGTTTATGTAAAGTATTTAAAGTATGCTATTATTCAAATTCCTGTTAACATAAACATTACGCTGCTTGATAAATGATCCTTTTCCGACCAAGTTTCTATCAAGATCTAGAAAAATGATACAATATGGTTGCTGTCGTCTTGGATACAGGCGTACTCGCGATTGCTATACTACGGTTCAATGAATAAAAAATACTTAACATATCTCGTTTCTCTTTCTTTCTCTTGGTATACGATAATTTACGATTACTAATGAATGGGAATTAAAATGTTTGACAGTTCGACAGTTCATTTAGCCTTGAAATGTATTTCACGTAAATTAAAAGATAACGTCAATAACTTTTATCAACATGCTAAGCATGGTTCAAATTGGAAAAAAGCTCTTTCTGACAGTATTAAAATCCAATATAGCTCCGATAAGTAAGAAATATGATGATGGCTAGAAGCAATACTACCGACTAGATTTTCTTTATACTGTCAAAATTTAAATCAAATAATAATAAAAAGAAATTGAAATAATTTCGTTTAATCTGACATAAATTAATTCATATAGAAATAATTCCTTCAATATTTTATTTTATTCAAGGTTCGTCTCTAAATATTCCTTTTTCTCTAAATTATCTTCCAACGTACTCGGTGAACACGCACTTTGAATATTGGTGGAGGCGCCAGTTGTACGTGAAGAAAATACATATTATTTTGTTCATATTTCGTAATTTCAGTTACCAAAGGTCAAAATTAACATATAGACTGCAAATTCTCATACTTTCTAAATTACAATTTAAGCCAAAAATATTAATTATGCATCATATTGTGATATAAAAAATTCGCATCCTTTTTCGTATGCTTATCTTTTTCGCATGCAATAAAATGTTGATAATATATAACTTGAATGAACAGCGTCTTTCGATACGTATCACAAAATACCCCATTATTAATTCCTTTGTATTTATAGTTTCTTCGGTCTCTTCTTGATCTCTTCAGATTCCGCAAGGGGGATTTATTTGTCCGCGTCCCAGATTCATTGCAAAACGTGCCTCGATTACGGCTGTCTGTCTGTTTGTCGTTTCCCTAGAGGTGGGTGGGTATATTTCGACGTTAACGAACGTCGTAAACGCGTGTGCTTCTACAACATCGCGGCCTTGCCACATTCTCCCGACCTCGTTCCGAAATCGTTACCGGACAATTTGTATCATCCTACCATCGAGAATTCAGCGCAGGCACAATAGCGTGACGGGCGAAAGTCGAACAACGGTTTGCCGCTCGTTACGCCGCCGAACGCAACAGATGAAACGCTTTGAAACGGTTCCTGTGGGGTGTGTGAATTAACGTTTTTGATTTTAAGTTATTTGAGCGTTAACTGTCGCTGGAAGGGATGAATTTCTAGCGTTTCAAAATTGAGAGATTAGATTTAACGTCTTTATTGTAGTTGAATGGTTTTGAAATCAAAGAAAGCAACGCTGAATTTTAATTCAATGTCCAGTTTTGGTATTCGACCTATCAGACCGTACATATTAAAAAATTGCTGAACTTAACTTCGTTAATTGGGGTAAAGTTGGCTCAATTATACCCATTTTGTCCTTTTAAGGCAATTACCGAGTAAATGTTTTCTTTGTTTACAATGTGAACTCAGAATACTCAAAGTCTATACTTTTGGAAAATATACCTTTAGAAGGGATCAAAAAACAATAATTGGCTAAGTTAAATGAACTACTTGTTATAAACCTTTCTTATTTTAAATGAAATAGTTTAATACTTGTTGATTCTACATTACACATGCAAACTGAACCGGAAAACTAAACACCATGTAACCGAACTTGCACGTCCCTTCTCTCTATTTCTAATTCCCGCGGCGAAGTTACGTATTTACTTACTCAATTCCAGATTTTCTAATTTACTATTATGCACGGTTTCGTTTACGTGTTGTGCTGTGGATGCTGTCGGCAACACAAAATGGTCGAGTTTTTTAATTAATAGATTGGTAAATTCCCCTAAGTATAAGTAAGTGTTGTTCAACGTTCAAAATTTTGGCGTCGAACAACACGAAGTCAAAAGTGTGTTGTTTCCTTAAGGTGCATAGAAAGAGCTGTGTTTAGAGAGCCATTTTACGAACGCTCCTCTGGTGCAGATAGGTATCCTAGTTCTTAGTTTTTAGCTAGTTTCGTTAATATAGCAACCGTTAGTTGTTGTAGTGGATGCCATAAATAACGTTACTTTAAGCGGCGTTTTCTGATTTATCTTTGTAATTGAAGAAAAAATTATTAACTTTTTTTGATGGGATAAGTGACAGTTTCAATAATTTTGCAATTTTTTAAAAGACTAATCAAAGTATTCGCCGATATCTTTTATGTTATTTTATATATTTCATCGAGGCAGTAGTATTAATTTAGTGTTTCACAGGGTAAATAGGGGAATTAAGTAGTCTGTTTGAGCTCCTTACACCCTCATTTAGCTGGTAGTATTGATAATAGCAATTAACAAACTGTGGTATGGAATAACACGATTATTTAGTGAGCAATGTAATTCAATGCGATAAAAATATCCCGGGTGTCCCATTAAAAAAGTAATCGTGATTGAGAAATGTCCGAAAATATTAATTCAGGAATACATCGCACGCCACTGAATTCTACATGAGAAATGGTGTATTTTACATCACTTTTAAAAATAGACAATAGTTGAAGCAATTGAAAGCGTTTAGCAGTTCCTTGAAAGTTAGTTTTTTAAAGTGCATTGTTTTTATCACGTTCTAAGATGGGAGATGGACTAACGTGCCTATTTTCAAATTTGATAGAAAAGTAAGTTAAGATATACATAAACATAAAAATTGAGAATTTTAATTCAATTCGTTAAATTCTTTGTTCCTAATTTCCCGACAAAAAAATCAAGCACCGCAAGATAAATGATCACTTAGAAGTATTGAGAAAATATACAAAATTTTTTGTAATTCACTCCGATTTTACTTCTAACCCCCAACGTAAAATATCTTTGTCTGTCTAACAAAAACAAACCTAAGGATATAAACGCACAACTCCAATACATTGTTTTTCTTGTCAGTATATTCGTAACGTAATATAATATGCAATATATACATAAATGAAGAACAATTCATTTCACACCAGATATGATATAATAGCGATCAGGCAAACAATCCCATGATTTTTGTGTGTTGCGTTCGATATTAGGGTTGATAAAAGTTTGGCCTAGTTTTGTTAATAACACTGATAAATATCTTTTCGCCGGCGAAACTTCGACTTTATTGAAATTGGTATGCGTCCTATACTTGTTTGCTGTCGGCGGTAGAAAAAAATGATTTCACAATGTTTAGCCAGCTAAAAATCAACTCGACCACGGAACGTTGCCGGTATTTTTCTTTTCTTTTTGTACCTTTTTTTTCTTCGAGCAACGATTGAACACGGCTAACGTGATTTATAAATTACCGATTTTGATTTATTGCCTGATAGAATTCGCCGTGGTTTACGTCGTGCTTGATATATTGCTTCTTAGGGAATGAGAAGTCTATTTCGAATAAAAGACCAAGTTTATTTTGGTAGTTGTAGAGATGGAATACGTTTACGAGTAATTATTGGAAAGATGATATTTTTCCCAAAGAATATTTATGAATTCTCCGAATAAATGTCTCTATGACGTAATCTCAATTATCAGAGATATATAAATTTATTTACAGCGAAAACTGATCACTTAATATTATACAGAAACCGACAAATTGACACCTTCACTACTCTATTCAGAATAGTTCTAGAGAGCATTCTTTCTTACAAGACTCATAGGCAAATATAAACAATAAATTTAACAGCTTGATGACAAGTTAGTGATTTAAGATCAGAAATCTCAAACAATTAATCTCCAGATATAAGGAAACAGTAAAACAATATCCATCTTTAAAAGATTAAAAAAATATGTTGAATTCTAGTTTAATAATTTTAAATAATCTAATATTCTAATATTATAGGTTCGTTAGGTCGGTTTCGGTCGACCTAAGCATAGCCCCAATACCTCCTTTCCCAACATGTCATTAGCGGTGTTCCTCATTCTACACTAGATGTATTTCTCCAGTATTTTTTAACTATTCTCTAAGCACAGAATCTATTATCAGAAAATTTGAAGTATCGGACTTGGGTGTATTATTTGATTCACAGCTTACTTTTTCTCAACATGTAATAACGCTTTGCTTGTCAGCGTCCAGATCTTTAGGTTTTCTTATAAGATCATGTAAGTCTTTCCATAATATATCTGCAATTAAAACTGTTTATTATGCTACTGTACGTAATAAACTGGAATATGCATCCCTGGTATGGTTTCCCTACTACATTAATCAACAACTTTCTGTTGAAAGAATACAGAGAAAATTTCTCAAATATTTGTCTTTTAAGATCAGTGGTGTGTACCCTGAAAGAAATGTAGATTACATTAGTTTGTTAAATCATCATAATGTTGAAAGTTTATCTCACCGCCGTGAGCGATGTAGTGCCACTTTCATGCTTAAATTGCTACAAAACAAAATTGATTCTCCATCCCTGCTTGCTGCGGTTAATTTTAATGTCCCAACGCATAGTACTAGATATGGTGCTATAATTAATACACCAAGGGCTAGGACGAACATTATGATGAAGTCTCCAATTTATGTTATGACAAAGAACTTTAATGTCTTCTATTCCAATTACTTGGAACTGTAAGTTATTTATGTTTCTTAGTACTAAGGTTTTTGTATTTTTGTATCGCTATTTTGCTCGCTTATTTATACTTTGTAGCTATTAGGATACTGCACATGTATTTTTTTTCTTTTGTATTAAGTTGTCCTGTAATTGGCTTTCGCTGTTGGACGAATAAACTTATTATTATTATTCTAGCGCCAATTTAGATTTTTTTGCCGTTTGGCATTCGAAACGCCTATGCAGTTGTAACAGGACATCCGATTTGAGCTTTGTTTTGATTAATAATTATTTATTTTCATATAATAGAATTGGTTTCATTTATTTCATTTCTTGAATGTATTTATTTTATGTATATTACTTTTTATTTCTCCTCTGTATGTTGAGTTCGTAACTCAGAGACCCATACTCTGTGCGTGTTATGACCAGAACAAGATGACAAGTGCTCCAATTTAGGAATAAGATAATGCCACCCACCTAAGCGTTATAAGATTATTATAAAAAAAGACTTTTCCCAGCGGTCAAGGTGATAAGACATGCGACCAGACGCTCCCAACTGCCAGAGAAGCCGAGTAAAGGGTAAGAGGGTCGCCTTTATCTTGCGGAAGGTATATTTGGGTTTCCGTCGTGACCAGAAGAGCCACGAACGAAGAATATAGACAATTACGTGGTATTGCATCATAATTGTAACTTACAAGGGTGCCCCACGTTAACCACAGCCAAAATAACGGTTTCAATTATAACAGTGCAGAAAGTGAAACTGGTCACTACCATCAGGACAGCCGCAAACCAAAGCCACTATTACCTCCAGGAGAGCGAGAAGACGCTGCTTTTTTTCCGCCAATGGACTGCATCCCTCATCCGATAAGTTGCACACATATTTTTTTGTTTATTCATATTTATTTAAAACCTGTAGCTCTGAGTCGTTTAAATTGTACATGTTCTTTTTGTTGTAATTTTTAGTATTTTAATAAAAGTAATATTTATTTTAACCTACTTTCGAAGCCTCTATTTTCAGTAACAAATTATATTTTTGAGCATTTCACATTTGTTATTATTAATTGAAATATCCTTTGTCTTTTCTATTCTTTTGTAATAAAACTTATTACTATTTTTGAAATTAATTCTTTTATTACTCGATGCATGACTACTCATACGGCCTGAGAAGGTGAGGAACCACATATTTAAAAGGGTCTCATTTAGTAGTAGGTAGTCACTTCTTTTCAATTTCATTTGGTTTGCAATCAGCCCCGACGCAATTTGGAGCCAGTTGTGGGATTAGTACCGTTGTACAGTGTCCGGTCCATGAATTCCAGTCGTTGGCCACATCCACCGGTTTCTTTTTTCTCACCTTTCGTGGACGGTCAGGCCCAGGTCACGCGTGAAGCTTATAGTAGCGCGGGGACATTACTAGGCCCTTGCTTAGGTGGCGGTAGCATTGGGTGCGATCAGCTCCCTAGCAGTTTCGTCTCGGCGCCCACTTATGTTCATGTTTATAGTCCGTGTTCGAGACGCTGTTCAAACAGCGCTTGCGTAAGTAGAGCTTATCGGTGATATCGATGTTCAAGCAGGCGTTGTGTTTTATAAACTAAACTTCAGATAATCTCGTGAGAGGCCGGGGTTGAGCACGCATTTTTATGGAATTGCAGAAAACCTCTCCGCTGCAAATGCCCACATTTTTTCGGGTGGCTTAAATTTGTTTTGACATAATAATCTTAATTCTTTATCGATTTTTCTAGTAAGTTGGTTGGTTTTACTGCTGTTATAGAACTAATTTTTGTTATCTTATTTACATGGTTATTATATTTTATAAAAGTAAGTTATTATATTTTATAAAAGTAAGCAAATGTTTATTATTATTAATAAATGCACATTAGTGTGCGAATTACTAAATAAAATATTCTAATAATTTGTAGATGAATTCGACAATGTCGGCTGTTTACTCAGACAATTAAAAAATGTTCTTGGCCTACCTCGTTAAAGAAAATGACATAGTATAAACCAAGAAAAAAAGCATGGGAAACTATAGTTACAGTGTGTTTTTTGCTCGCAAGTGGTGTATCTGACTATGGTGTGTAATTTATGAGAAGTTGTATATTCAGATATTGACAATTATTTTAAATAGCAGAGGTGTATAAACATTACAATAAACGATATATATTTGTATAATAAATATTGGCAAAAAAGCTGAGTGTTTATTTAAAAGAAAGGGATAATAAAAGGTATGGAGCTATATAGGCACAGATGTACTATAATAAAATGTAATGACAGCTATAAGTATTACATATATCTAAGCAGCGCTAACACGGAGGAAAGGGAGTCGTGATACAACTCTCGTCACTCACAGTTCTAATAAACCTTTGAGAACAAAACAGGTACCGTTTAAATATTGTAAATTGTAATTTTAAAATTAAATTCTTTTTAAAAACTTTGTTATCGGCCGTGATTCGGTACTTAGGGGAATAATACTATAGAATAATCGTATAGAGGATAACTCTTTGTGTTCAGTTAAAACGTCTTTTTATCACGTTGTCTCAACACAATGAATGAAAGAAATTTATTGGCATCTATCAAACGCGCGTAAAACCGAAACTCCACAAAACAAGATTTCTAATTCATCAAATTCGGAAAAGATCCTGAATTCTGAACTTTCTGAAAATTCTGAAAAATGAGAGCCGCCAGTGAAGAGAAAAATTAGAAAAAAGAAGATCTCTAATGCCACTTATGGTAGTGTTGAAAATTCTTCAATGAAAGATGCAACTCATATCTCCCACTTTCACATAACGGAACCCAATGTTCTACTGTGCTACCATAAGTGACGTTACTTACTGAAAAAATCGATGAATGTTACATTTATAAATGATATTAATAACGTTTCCGTTTTGAATGTAGTTCAGTACTGTGCCGTGGAGTACAATGCTAAAACCAATATAGTTGTTATTGCTCTTTACCGTATTCCACATAGGTTGCAGTTCTTATTCGATCTTCCTTGTTCCGAAAAGAAATATATCGTTATTGGAGGAGACTTTAAAGCAAATTTTTCTGCATCTTTCTTATTGTTGCGTAATTTGTTAGACTTACTACATAGTTATGGTTTGCATACCGTTATAAATATTTTAAGCAGAGTGCACAATAATTCCTCCTCTTGTATTGTAACTTTCTTGTAAATATTCTTGTTGATCGCGACACCGATAACTGCCAATCGGACAAAACTTTCGCTCGACGTTTCGCCGCTCATGCTGACGACTTCTTCAGGATAACTGAATTAATTTTCCATTGTCTGAAATTCTTCCTATATAGGCTGTTGGTGCGTTCAACCGTGACACACTTGCCATACTAGCAGAACTTGGACTGTAAAATTATATCATCGAATTACGAAGAGTATGTTTATCTACGGCATATTTCTTGTACAATGGAAAGTACTGAGAAATTGAGGTGCTGACTGCGATATGTCGACTTTTGTAATATGGCAACACAGAGAAGAGAAATTAAAACATTTCTTGGAACACCTCAACTCGCAGCACCTAGCTATTAAATTCACCACGGAGAAAGAAGAAAATGGAAATCTGTCCTTCCTGGATGTAATGCTGAAGCGAACGGAAGAGGGAATACTACAACACGCAGTATTCAGAAAGAAGACGAACTCCGACAGATATTTACATGCAAGATCTCATCATTTTCCGATGCAGAAGACGACGGTAATTAGGACGTTATTATCCAGAGCCGAAACCATCAATGATGAGCTACATCTAACCATTGAGAAGATACATCTGGAGAAAGCACTGAAGAAGAATGGTTATATATGTGATAAATATGAAATACCAACTAAATGAAATACCAACTAATTGCTAAAGTGTTGCGCAATGAAATGCCTTCGAATATTCAATCATCGTTCAGCATCAGGTACGTTCCGTACACGTTCATGTACATCACCAAATCATTAATTTTCTCTTAAACAGATATTATATAAGATTCTTCTTGCACATATGGCTGCTATTGATATATATATATATTCAATTGAGTTACTATTCAAAGTCTGTACTTGTTTAATATGAAAAAATGGCTGGTAGTTCAGATGAGAATGTAATTCCGGAAAAAAACGCTTATCTAAGAGGCGACATCCTCATAGTCCTAGAAACAACAATAACTTAGAGGCGAAATTAAAGTCAGCAAAACGTTGACATACAACCAGTAGCTCTCGTTGCATCTATAAAAATAAAGAAAAAGAATTACCTCGCGTAAACTTTTCGCGCGCACCATAATTGGATACCCGAAAAAGTAGGGCAAGTGGTCTATTGAGAATAAAAATGTATTGTCTTCGATTGAAAAGATACATAAAATGGGTAGAGAAAAGTGATTTCGTAACGTTTTCAACGTTTTGCGCATATAAAACTGGTGTATTATAATAAGCTCCCCTTATAGGGGTGTAAAGTTTACAATTTCTTTATTACGCAGTTATGTAAATTGTTGTAAAATATGTTAGCGAGATCATTATTCTTTATTTGTTATACAGATTTAATGACCTGATGAACATGAATTCTGTTAGAGAAGGAACAGATTTTTGTTAACGCACTTAACAAATATTTTGTCCCGAAGTCATTTATTTTAAGGCATAATCTATCCGGAGTCCCAAGAAAACGTTTACACCTTTGTACAGTTCATCATTCCATCGATTTGAGGGGGTAAAGAGGAGGCACTTTAAAACCGGCCAATTTGCGGGAACAATTTTATCTACTAAATCCCACTCCACTTTTAGAAAGAAAAAAAAAATAAGTTCCTACTGTAAGATAAGAACGTATATATGTAGTGTAATGTTCTAAACTAGAGAAAGATTTGAAAGTAAATGATTCCTTGAAAATTAATTAAATAATTCTACGGTCTGCGTAATTCGGGAGTGTTGCTGGACACTCTTTCGAGGATCTAAATTCAAATATATATCAACTAATGAAATTTTAGGAGCATTCATATTTTTAAAGAGAACTAATCTGCAATTGCGACGTTCCAACACATATAAACTCAATGTTCATGTGTTCCGTACTGGAACTTAGCTTATTTATAAATAAATCACTAACTCCTACTGGTAGAATTCAAACCATGAATGCTTAGAAAATGAGTACAAAATCAAATACCTGGATGAATATTTAACTAAATACTACAATTAATTAATTAGCGCCTTCTCACTCACTTCATTCAATCGCGATAACGTTTGTTTAATCGCAGCTAGTTTTGATAACAGTACCTTTCGGAAAATACTTTGATAACGAAATTTAATCGGATACTCTCATTTTTAGAAATAGCCTAAAGGATATGATGCAGGGATGTAACTGATACCCGGAATATGTCCAATTGTAAGACATGCGATACCCCTAACAACTACATAATATTAAATTTTACCAATGAACATAAAGAAAGGCGATTTTACGACTAGGATACGACTGTTGTAGGATTGTTGTAGAAAAATTTTACATTAACTCGGAAGATTTAGAATTTATTCTCGTTGGCTGGATTTATAATATTCTTCTAATTCCTTCGCTACCTAGACAATAGGAGATAAAATGAGTTGAAGCTATTGAAAACCTAGCTAGAATTTTGACATTGAAATGGTGGACATACTGAACTCACTACGCGTGGCGCTAATGACAACTAAGCACATTATTGTGAATTATAATTAAGTCTGCAGAAACTAGTGCGCACTCATTGGCGGCGATGGTATATTTCCAAAGTATCTGAAGATATCCGAAGTCGGGATTAGTATGTGTATGAATGACGGGTTGGATTGATGATGACGGATCGACGGCGTGCTTTGTTATGTTCGACAAGTGTTAATAGATTTTTAACCGATTTCCGACTTTACTAATACACTGACACTATTATTAAACGTATTGTTCGCAATATCAACATTTTACCGTAGAGTATAGTGATATACCATATTATAAATTTCTACACTTCTATGTTATGTAATGTTGTAGGCAATGAAGAATTTCGAAAGTTCTGGGGTAAATACATTTCGGAATGGGGGTTGCCAACAAGAGGTCAATTACAGTTCAATTTACCGCTGGTGAAAAGCACGATTACGGATTAAATTAAAGCAGTTAAAGAATAAAAAATATGGTTGACGGTGGATGAAACAACGGATGCAAGAAAGAATTGTATTTTAAATCTGTTAGTGCGAACTTTAAAAGGTGATGTGGCATCCGTGCCTCTTCTTTTGCCTAGTACAATACAAAATCTCCGAAAGGCATTCGTAAGTTTAAACAGGCTTCTCCGGGTGTTCCTCAGCCACGACAACCGGTATTGATGAGCTGAGGAACGTGGCTTAAACCTATTTTATATTATGAGAAATTCTTGCACATTATTGAACCTTGTATCTTAAATTTAAATCCGCAAAAAGTCCACGCAATTTCAGTAAGCCAGCGATTAATTTCCGGCTAGATACCGAAATCCATACTCAAATAGAGCAAATTTCCGAAAATTATTCAATTCTTTTAGATACTATTTCCAAATTAGAGAACACCAAGCTTTCATTACATGAAGCGCTAAAAATAAGAGATGACCCCAAAGCCCCGTTAGGAAATCTAGCAGATAATGTAGGATGGTTAACAACCGATAAATTATGTGCGGTTATAAATGAGAATCCCGATTTTCAAACTATAGTGTGTATAGACAAGAGTTCAAGTGAAAACGACCCTTTTAAATCCGCGTGCATCACATCATTAGACGCAGAACGCCCATTTTCCAAATACGCTACCATATTTTCACCTCGCCGTAGGAGTATGATTGAGTCATCAATGGAAGCCATGCTAGTGATACAATACTACAGCAAATTTTTGCGTTAGTCTACAGCAACGACACGATCAAACTAAAATAGTAAGTAGTAATCAGTAATACATTATTTTTAATATTGATAGTAACCAACCCGTACGCTACTGCGAAAGCACTCATTTCTGCAGGCTTACATAAGACTGCATAAAACCATCTGCAGGCTTAGTAATAATTATAGTTCGCCACTTTCCAAGCGCCTCACGAAATTAGGAGAAACTAGACAGACTCGTAACAGTTATCGAAACCAAGAAACGAAATAGACTTGGATAAAACGCTTTAAATTCGGTGTGTTTTGCATGCCAAACAATAATGTGTGTGGAGTAAGCCTGCAGAAACGAATTGCGCGTCGCGAAATTAGCGGAGATTAGACTGACTAGTGTTTATTTATCTCATGACAATGGGTTCGTGTCGCCTACTGGTTTTCCCGAGAGTGGACAAAACACGAGTCTATCCAGTCTCTGCTAATTTAGTGAAGCACTCAGAAAGTGTACTCGCTTCTGCAGGTTTAGTGTGGACTATAAAAAACGAAAGAACATTTGCAGATACATAATTCTATAACATATGCTTTCAGAAATGAAGATAAAGTTGCAAAATAGTTTAAATAAATGTGTAAGTCATTTTTTTTTTTAAAAGCAGGCGAGAGAATTTTGTTCAAGAACAGGAATATTTCTTACCTGGGAGGAGGAACACTTGTCCGTGACTACGTTAGTCATCGTTGTCAGCAGTGCTTAAATCATAATGGACATTAATTTGAACATCAACATTAACTGTAACAATTCTATGTATATGCCTTTCTATGTAAATCTACAATTTTAAAAATATGTTAATAAATATTGATTTGATATTGATTCAAGGTGTGTATATATTTTTTGGGACACTCGGTACTTATGTAATAGCAGTAGTATTGCGCCGTCAATATTACATGATCTGTCAAAGTAAAGTAATTATATAATAAAAACAAAATAATATTTTATAAATATTTACCAACAACTTCATTTGGAGAGAATCCAAAGAAGATTGATGAAATATTTGTCTTTTAAAATGAATGGCGTATACTCCCCATGAGGTGTCGATTACGAAAGTCAACTATGACAACATAACATGCAATCTCTCTCTCGTATCGCAATGATATTGCTAGTGGGAATTTTTTAGTAAAGTATGTGAACTGTAAAATTGATTCTCCATCCTTGTTGACTCAAGTAAACTTTCGTGCGCCTGCGATATTCGTATATCTTTTCAGTTCCAAGAGCTAAGACCAATGTCCTGGTAAAGGTTCCTTTGGCGCATTTGTCAAAAAACGCTAATAAATGTTTTACCTGTGTATTAGTATCTTATCTTATCATTATTATTGTTTTTAGTTATGTTTGCACAACTCAACATATTTTTGTGTTTGTTAATTATTGAAAATTGTATACGGCGCTCCGTGTTTGTTATTCTGTAATTGCATTTAAATACCTGTCGGATAATAATAAAGATTATAGGTGGAAATTCGGGCGCAACATTTTCGCTTGCTTTCCAGTGGTGTTTAACCGCGGGAGGTTGGGGGAATACAGAGCTGCTTCGTTACATGTCGGCACTTCCCGGCGCTCTATACTGTGTGCTATATGTAATACATATCGTAGTGCGAAGTTGATAAGTGTCGGAATTGCGCGGAAAGCGTTAAAATGTTGAAAATGCTCCAACTTGTCTGTTTGCTAAAAGGGTAAACACGTATTTATGGCAATTTCCAGGCTTAATATGTAATGGTAAAGAAATCAGGTGTTTCGTTTGCGATAAAAGTTTATTATGTTGGAAACCATATATGTGCAGGCAC
>CACRWH010006307.1:0-26207 GCA_902655005.2 Marronus borbonicus
ATCACGAAGAGATTCTTGGCTGGGCTTAAAATGTCAACAGGTAGGTATAGCAATAAATTTAAAATGAACTAAAAACGTTGAAAATTATTTTACGAGTTAAGTTGGTTAACAACATCTCAGCAATCTTCATATTTTCAAGTCCAACCGCGGTTATTAAGGGTGTGGGGGCATTTGGAACTTCATTCACCGCACATCCATGGTCCAGTAGCATTTTAACTATCTCAATATTTTGTTCACGTGCTGCAAAACACAGAGGATTATAAATCTAATTTGCTGGAGTGCTTGACGTCAGCATATTGCAACACAATTTGGAGAACTTCTTTATTATTTAATTCGCTGGAAGTTTGAAGCAATTCAGAGCAACATTCTTCATCTCTTGATAAAATGGTAATAATATCCAAATTTTGATTTCTATTTTCAACATTGCAAATCTTTCCAACCATTTTTAACATGTTATCATAGTGAATGTTACCACACAAAGCATCGAAGACCTCTTTACTATTTATTTCGATAATAAGACGAAAAACTGCAGCCCAAAATTCGTCATCACTACCGATTTCGCCACCCCATTCCATTAAATTTTTTATGGTATTCAGACTGACAAGTTCCTGCGCAACAGCAGTACGAAGTTCATCCAGCAAATTTATACCAGCCCAATCTTCTACAACTTTTTAAATAATATTCATAACTGGATTAGGGTCGCTGGAGCCATTAGATGTGTTTAGAAGGTGACTATAAACACGATCTTTTAACAATCATAAAGTGATTTCAATTTTTTTCGCATTCTTTGTTTTATGAAGTACCTCTTGCCCGGTAGTTACTATATTTACGTCGACGCCATACTTCAATAGTAATTCGACCATGTTTACATTTGGTTTAAATGCGGCTACGTAGAGAGCTGTAATGCCGTATTCGTTTTTAAAGTTTACGTTTGCGTTGTTCTCTAATAAAATGCTGGCAACATGTGTGCTTCCCGTTTCTACCGCGGTTATGAGAGGCGAAAGACCATATTCGTCAACGTAATTTACATCACCTTGATGATCCAACAAGGTTTGTACGGTATCAGGATCTTTTAAACTTATTGCAACACAAAGACATGTAACTCCATGTTTGCTTTTGAAATTAACATCAGCATTAATATTCAACAGAATTCGAATAATGTCATTCCTTTTCATCTGAACTGCGCGAATCAGGGGTGTCCAACCGTTTAAATCCATGCAATCTACCTGAGCGCCATTTCGCAAGAGCAGTTCAATAATTTCCAATTTTTTTGCGCTTACTGCCATAAAAAAAGGCGTTCTGCCATGTGTTTCCTCCAAATTAACATCAGCTCCATAATCCAATAATATTTGAATGATGTCCTTACCACGATTTAAGAGAATCGCGTACGTGAGGGGTGTCTGACTGAACGCATTCACATAATTTACGGCAGCTCCATTTCGCAATAATAATTCGATCATCGTCATTCTTGATATTGATATGGCACAAAGTAAAGCAGTTGTGTCATGTTCATCCTCAATATCAATATCAGCGGCATGGTCTAATAAAATTTGAACAATGTCCTCATCTTCGTTTTGAACTGCTAATATAATAAGTGGTACAGCAAATTCTTTGACATAATTTGGATCTGCTTCATGTTGCAGTATCATTTCAACCATTTCTTTTTGTTTGTATTTTACAGCTAGTCCGAGAGGAGTATAGTTCTGTTTGTCACTTTTTTCCATTAACACTTTAATAGGTTTCAAACAAGAATTATATGTTCCGGCAAAATCGTGATGGTTTGCACTTAACCGTTCTAATACCATTCTCGTTACGTTAACATTGCCACTGCGTATACACATATGGAGGATTGTGGTATCATTGTGCTGCCCTGCGTAGGGGTTTAAAATCTCACAGTTCTCTAGCAATAATCTGATAATCACATTATTTTGCTCGACGATGATGCTATAATGTAATGGTGTACAATTAAATATATCAGTTTCATTGAAATTTGCTCCGCTTTCAACATAAAATTTTACAGCTTCTATGTTGCTGTAAATACACGCCAAATGTATACCCTTAAGTTTCTCGTCCGCCAAATAAATATCCAAGATTTCTCCAGTTGTTCTCATAGGCGAATGTAAACACATTTCGCGAAATTCTAGGAATGTCTCGTCTTCGTAGTACTTAATGAATAGTACGTCCCGTGCTAGACTTATAGATGAGTAATTGATTGCATCATCATATAAGTCGTTGAAATCCTCACTAAATAAACATGTACAATCTTCCAGTTTTTCTACAGGAGACGCATAGTAATTAAAATATGCTTCCTTAAATGTTAAGGATGACAAGTAGTCAAATGTTTCGGCTTTATCTTTTTCGAAATAATCAATCCAGGACCATTTTAGTATCTTGTCGGATGTATATAAGTCATACCCTTGTTTCCGCATTCGGCGTATAAGGAAATTTACAATTCGTAATCCTGAATTGTCGATGCCAGTGGAACGCATCATCGCTAGGTGGAGAACGTTCCTTCCGAGATCATCCGTTTTTAAGAGACAGCTTATATTCTCCGTACATAAATTCTCCACATCCTTAAGACTTTTACGTAAAATAGCTTTATGTAGTGGAAATGTGAGGGAGTGGTTTTCTAATATATCTCCTTGGTTATTATCTAACATTAGTATAGATGTATGCCGCACCGTCGTGATTAATATTCGGAATTAACCACTTCGTAACAAAAAATTCTACGAACGTGCGATGCACAAACACAGGATTTTCATTGTCGTAGCAGTTGATGAAACCCAATCTTATAAAATTGGAATAATTCGATTGTACCTCTTGTTTCTGCGTAACTTTATTAATACCAAATACGGCTTTCAGAGCTACCTCTCCATGAGTTTGTTAGAATAAATTGTTTCTCGTTTTCATCTAAATAATATGGTTCTATTCGTCGACAATAATCTTCCATTTTCAAATTTACTACGGCTTCATAAAGGTTCCATATGCTTACGATTTCAAGGTTCACTCCGTTTTCTGTGACGGTCCTAAACATATTTAAATACACAGGATTAGTTAGAAGTCCTGATGGTATGTGACCCAATTTATCAATATCTAAATTCCAATGATCAATGTAGTGTTCGTCGGATTGTTGTTGAAGGTCTTCTATTTTCAACGTTCTGACTTCAAAGTTACTGGTTAATAGATCACTAGCTATCAATCTGCAAGCTATAATCATGTTTTGTAAACCAACAGTCCGGAGGTTTTGTATAAACTCCAATATCTGTTGTTTACATGTCGCTAGTATTTCGTCGAATGAGTCCAATATTAATACTAGACAGTCAGGGTAATCATGTAGACTATTTAAGAAGGAACTGTATGGTAAAGAACGACACTTAGCGCGTGACAAATCTAGTAAGTCTTGGAAAGTTTTTAGTCTTCCATTACGTAAATTAACTTGATGGAGAGCTAAATTGAGGAACAGAACGTAATACTTAGACTCACAGAAGCGGAATACAGTATGTAAGAGCGCAGTTTTACCTATTCCTGGCTCCCCGGTTATAATAGTAATTTTAGCATTACTTTTCTTAAGGACATCTTTTTCTTGTAAGAGAATCATAGTCGCCCAATGATCTTTTATCTGTTTCAGGATTTTCAAGCAAATAACTAGGTATATATTTCCAACGAACATGAACGGGAACTTCACCAATAATCGGTACAATGTCGCCATTCTCCATTCTATATACGTTTTCTTCATGTTGATCAATAAAGAAACACTCCAAACCACGACATTCTTCCTCTCCTTGTACTACGTCTAAATCACATATCCTTGGTAACAACGTTAACTTATTGCCATCTATTAAGCGCAGGTAAAAGATTTTGTAGCTCTTAAATCTGGGATTGGCTCTTCTTTCGCCTTTCTTTTCGCCAGGCGCACAATATACTGCGATATTATTTCCAATTGGTCGCTGCTCGTCGTGGTTGTGCTCTTGGACATTAGGTGTTTCAATTACGAAGAGCATATATTCAATGGAATCTAAGCATTCTCGCTTAAGATATATCTCTTCTTGGTTTTATCAGTCTTATATCCAAGCATGTTACAGCGTTCGCTACTTTTTTGTCCTCCCTAATAATGTCGTACAAAAAAATAGGTTTCCTACCTTGAAGCGATACCGGAATGCTGTTCATCAATTCATTCGCTTCTACATCGCCCAGATCTCTGAACACACTCAAGTCGTAACCTTTAATTTCGTTATACCTTTTATCAACGTTCGAGTCTATTATAACGTAACTTTTTTTTAAATGCGAAAATTGTTTTAAAAGAGGCAGTGAAGAATCTGTTTTTAAAATAAGAGGTATTTTTCTCTGCGCCCACGCTTCAACTATTAGTTCTCTCAACGTGTCTGCCTTGAAAGATTTCGCGTTAAGCTTATTTTTAAGATCGCGGTCTAATTTTGCTATGTTATCAACAGCGTAATTCCATTCCTCGATACTGATTACATCGGAAATATTTTGGAGGATAAACCCAAATAGATATTGTTCAATGTTAACCGGTTCCACTCGTCCACCGCGGTTTGTGGCAGTGCTATAGCGGTTGTAGGAGTCATGACATAATCAGAGAGACGAATCTTTAATATTTCATGCTCGAATGTTGTCTTACTCAGACCTTTCAAATTCGTAGCAAAGTGGTTGTCCAGATATAGGAATATCAACCAGGGGTTGTCAATGTTCCGTATGCCTTTAATCACGACGGTAAGTTTTTGAGTGTCGGGTTGATGGAAAGTGGAAATTCTTGAAAAAGTTTTGATGGTCCGTCATACTTGAATTTTCAGAAAATAATTCATTTTATCAAAAATAGATTCGTGTAGATTACATGGTCTGCATCGCGGTTTAAGTTTCAAGTCCACAGTGTCAGCCTTCCTTGTCAAGGGAAACGTTTTCTTAGTTGGACTTTTACTACAGAAATACCAAAAACTAATACGGTCATTTCTAGCACTATCCCCAAACTTTAGGCCTCCCTCTGCTATAATTTTGTCATATCCATTACAATATTTATTAACATTCAAGTTGTCTTTGCCAGATTTAACTTGTATCGCACAAATTTGCGTCTGTTTTGATCCCTTAAATTGTACCTCCGCCACTATGTCATCAAATGGTTGAGCCTCAGCCAAATTGGAAAAGATACGGTAGTCCTCTACGTTCGCATTTTTGGAAAGGAGGGAGATAAAGAGTGCTGTTACACTAAGTTCATATTTGCTACCTGTGTCGCATTTGGACCCGGGTGTTTGTTTAGCCATTGCGTAGTATGGAACGTCCTAGAGAAAAAAAAAACAGTATTATTCATCTGGAATGAATATGCTTATCTAGTAATTTTAACAAACAGTGACCATCAAACGGTAAATGTTATAAGTTAACAGCACACAGGAAATTCAAGGCAATTGGTTTACACAAAAAGGCAGGGCTAGTTTCAAAATTCATGAATGTTCAAGGGAAGCTTTAAATTAAAGTTAATTGAAAATTTAGTTTTCCCAGTTAGGAGTTATTATCGGAAAGCGTTTCGACAGTTACCGTAATGAACTCGACCACATTCGGTTGGTGCTAATCATGACAACTTAGTAATTAAAAGCATTTACAGGTATCCCAACACACACAGAATGTCTTTGTCTCTATTTTTCATTACCTATCAAAAAACATTTTAAAAACGTTTCTTGCCGTAGTAAATTTCTTCTTGCGTTTCAACAGAGGCCGCTGCGAGTATCATCCTGGGGATTTACGGAGAAATAAGAGAGGGAAAAAAAAAGTAAAAAAAAAACTATTGGTTTCCTTCCACGTCCACCTGGAGGCGGTAAGCTTATGGGACAACGTGGCCGCGTAGCTCAGACGGCGATGGCCGTAGGTCGCAATAAAACAGTGAGAGATTCTGACTTCTACGGCAGGACCCACTTAACTAGGAAGGCGCCACCCACTAAACACAAAGTCCCTAGTCGTCCCCGGTCGTGGGCAACTGAGGAAGCTGCCAGAATAGACGCAAAAATAAACAAAAAAAAACAAACTAAATAAATAAAAGTCAAGACATGTAAGATTAACAGTTAATTTATTTTTTTTACGTACTGCTGCGAACCAACGAACAGCAAAAAGGTAATTGAATAAATTCGTTTAAATAGTTAAAATCATTAGCTAACTAATATATTTGTTGTGAGCCTAAATGTGGGTCTCCCCATATACATATATATATATCAAGACCTCGCGGGTTTACAATTATTACAAATTTTGGCCTGGTTTAAGTTAAAAGAAAAACAATGAGGTGTTATTCAAAGATATTCCTTAATAAACCAAAAAAAGAAAAAAGATGACAAAAGTTTGGATTATTTATAAATATGTTTAAATTAAAATTAATAAAAAAAAATAAATAAAAAAATGAAAAAAGAAGGAAAAAGATGTAGTCTTTCTTTTTCGCCTCCTCTGGCGGCGGTCCGAATGTTAATTTTAGCACTTAACTCTAGATCTAGTCACCCTCGGTCGCCTGGTCTTTCCAGCGGGGGGAAGGAAGGAAGGGACGCCAGACGGGTTCTTTTTCCGGCATCCGGTAGTTAGGCCGGTATACGCCCTCAAACGAACCAAAGTTTCGGATCTTGCACCCTTCAATAAATCGGCTGAGCGAATCTGGGTTAAGTTACGCCTTCCACAAGAACTCTAATCCAGGATTAGAGTTCTTCCGTACAGCAGAGTTGGGCTTACTGGCGAAGTTTGCAGTACTGTGGAGCCGTAAAAAAGACTACGTCACTCGAAACGGTGTTCGGAACTCAAAGAAAACTCACACAGAGTACACTAAACACTTCCTCTGGGTATTAAAGCCGCAAAAGCATTAGCAAAAGGCCTTCCACGAGGCAATATTAAATTTAGTACGCCAGAGAAAACGTCAGGACACACCCAACTCGTCAGATTACTTAACGGAAAAGAGCTTCAAAATTGTTAATTCTCACGTTCTAGAATATATTAGTTTTTGTGACGACACATCACACAAACGGACCAATCGGAGAAACTATAATATAATACCTAAAATGGGTCAGGTTACGTCCTCTATTGCGGAAAAAGGAACATAGATCACGAAAAATTATTTCTTTAAGAAATTTTAAATAAGTAAAGAGAAATGGGGTCAAAGACACTTATGTAAAATCTTCCCGAGAATTATCGAAGCAGTACATCAAATAAAAATGCTGCATAATCTGCTCAAACAGAATTTTAATAACGAAAATTCGCACAGTGCGATATGGGTTGCGTAGCTATAAAACAAGTTGGTAGTGCATTGGCGGGAAAAGTTCGCAAGATTATCAAAATACAGGTGGTTGCAAAAGTTGCACGTAACATCTTATATAAATACAGATACCGTTGCGTGATTTTTAGTATTTCCTCCGCAAATGTCCTCCAGATGCTTCGTTCTTGCCAGTAATTGTACCTACATTAGGTGTACTATAATTCATTAACGTTTGTTTTTAGAAATTCGTGTATACCAAAAAAACAAAATAAGCAAGCAAACCTACTTAAAAATTTTTATTGCTGACAAAAACCTACTTGTGTCAAGTTAGGGATAAGCAATACAACATACATTATATAGAATGAATATTACTTCATAACCTCAATAGTAAACTGAGACAGAGAAACTCAATCAAATTCACACGAATTATGAAAAATAACATAAAGAATAAAAAATCTCATTTTGTGGGGTTATATGAAACGCTGCCGAGGAAACAAACATATCTTGGGAACTGCCTATCGGCGCAACTATTCAAATGAGATTATGGAGAATGCTTTGAGAGATTTAGTCGAGGGACACGGTGTACTCAAAGCTATCTTACATACGAAATATAGAGGAATGAATAGAAATAAATTTGGCGGCTGAGTATAATGGTCCATTCACAAGCTCAGTATTACAAGACTTTGTGGAGTAATATCTACTGTAATACAAGAGGGTAGACCCGAAGGTAGTCGTTATAACGGAACAGCGCCTGGGTGATTCGATACTGATACCTTCGAAGATTGGTTTATGAAGCTTGCCCTTCCTTTCTTTAAAAGAAAGGGGGGCAAAATTATTATTTGTGCCCATTTGTCGTACAGCGTTCTATCAACACGCGAACAGAACAACATCGCGTTTGTATTTTTTCCCAAGAATAGCACACACGTTTGTCAACCCCCGGATGTCGTTTTATTCCGATCTCTGAGAGCCTGGAAAAAATGTTTAACCCCTTGGAAGTTTTATAACAAAGGTGTAGTATCAAAACAACAGTCTCCTAGACTTCTAAATAACTTATTAGAAAGCACAGCTGAAAATACAAAAAAACAATATTGTCGTTGGATTTAAAGCAACAGATATACATCCATTACACCCAGATATCGTTTTAAATAAAATTCAACCTAAAGCTGTTAATCAAAATAGTACTGCAATGACCGAGGCGTTTTCAACAATCATGACGAATTTGACAAAAACCAATGAAAGGAATTGTAAAAATCGAAGAAAGAGACTAATGTGCCTGCTGGGAGCTCAGTATCAGCGGCTGACGCGATTATAAATTTCAATAGTGGACCATCACGCGATATTGAGATTGATGTAGTCACTGAAGGCTTCCTGTCTAATGATAACTGCGACTGCGAAACTGACGCTACGCTTCGGTTGTCAGCAGAGCCCAAAAGCAGGCCACAGTTACGTCAATAAACGTCGCTGCTTAGAAGAAGTAGAAAGAAGCATCGACAGAAATGATCCTGAATGGCGAATCCGACGAAGAACTTATGGTTTCCTCCTAGGACTCGCTACACTGCTGCAAAAAAGGCGGTGATTGGGCTGAAGAAGCTTCAAAGGATTACGAACCTCCTGGAGAAGCGCCAGTTTCTCATGGAACTGGCGGAAACCAGCTTCGCATCATGAATTGCATGCCAAGAAGTCCCTAAGTCACAATCTGGAACTGCCAAGGAATCATAAATATAATACTAGAGCCTTGGAACTGGAAAGAATCGCGGATCTCGCGATCTCTTAAGGGCTTGGCTCGACCCAAAAGACGAGTTAGAGATTACCTCGCTAAACTCCCCCACTGCTCCATTTAGGGTCATTACAACCCAGATGTATTGAACATTACGATCCTCAAGAACTGGACATTCCCTCTGAGGTTTAATGCGGTGCAGTACCTAACACTGGCGAGTCACTTACCGAGTACAGTGAACGGGAAATTCAACTGGAATGGGTACAGTAAGTTGATATCGGAAGTGATCAAAGCAAATCTCATTATTGAGAATGTGAATGAGAGGAAGAAATTTACAACACTACGTGGCAGATTCAAGAGGGACTGATGAAGTCGGAGCTTAAGCCAAAGCTTCCCGAAGCGAGTACCCTGCCGAGGGAAATTATTGATAAAATCAAGGAGGATTAGGAAGGATATCCAGCGCTTACGGAGCCTAGACAGAAGAGACATCGAAGCGCACAGACTGTAGTAATGGAATAACTTTGTAGAGACCAGCCAAGAATGAGACTCACACAGGGTCTCTATAATCCTAAAGCGAGACAAAAAGCCTATTCTGTAGATCAAGAACGGCCAAATAAGCTGCCTGGCGGAGGCGGGGCACTTGGGTCCTCTGGGTCCTTTCTAGGCCACGCGAACTTTAATTTTCTTAAATACAACTGCCCAATTTTCTGTTTCCTATTAAATTGCTTTTACAAAAAACAAAGTAAAAAAATTGATACTTTTCTAGATGTTTACGAAAATTATATTGTAACAATAGTAGAAATGTCTTTCGGGTGATGTCGTGTAGTTAATATTTTACTTGACGTTTCGCTGACCATTCTGTCAGCTTCTTCAGAAGATTTCTAAAGACGAAACGTCAAGTAAAATATTAACTACACGACATCACCCGAAAGACATTTCTACTATGGATTACGGTCGTGATAATAAGTAATATAGCATGTAAACTGCAGCGTCACTCACAACGAGAAAAGCATTCTCCCGTTTTCTTACATCATCGAAAATTTTGGCAATACTGGTGACAACTACTTCCGTTATTGTATCAGCATTTGCTCGTTCTATTATTTTGCTGGCTATTAAACATGCTTTGTTGGACGATCTACCGTACAGTGACTTGAACTATACTTCGCCCTAACGCATCCACTAGCGTGGAACGCGGAGAAGGTGTGGCTTGAGTGAGAGGCGTGTATAAACCGACACTGCTATGGTAAATTATAGAGGAGGTTATCGATCCGCAGTATGATTATAAATTTACTATTAAAAAGAAACGCTGCTAACGGTGCTTTAAATACAGAAAATGATAATATTTAGGCCTTTATAATTTTTTGCCTTTCTAATTCGTGGAGTCAATTGACAACGCTACTTTTTAATAGTTACGTAGTACTCCGTTACTTTTGAAAAAAAGCGAATTTACTTTAGGATAAAAATATATAAACAATTTCCAAACTAAAATAAATTTAGAAAAACACTCTTGTTCCGATTTTCCACAGACAATGTTTAGGTTTGTCAAGATATCTACTTAGGTAGGAAGTAGCGAAAGCCGTGTTTGGTCTATAGACAATAAGGCTGCCAACTAATTCGCCCGTTCTCCGAAAAGATATTAAAAAAATATCTTTTCTGGACTTCTGCGAATTTCAGTTCCTAAAACAATAACTCAATTGGCCAAGATTTTTGGCGTTTAATTTCTATCTAATAATTTTTGTAACTTCTTCCTAGCTAAAAATTAATATGTTATCGACAAATAAAATAGACTCTGTAATATAACTAAACGTCGTAGTCCAATCGCTTTAACCCGTATTCGGTAGCTATCTTGTCGAAAGAAGCACAAACTTATTCCGCCAAAGTGGTGCTTCTCATAGCCCGTTTAACTTATAATATTTTATTCTTACTTGCTGATACATCTTCTGGAATTTTTAGATATATGTAATTCTCTAGTTGTTCGTTTAAAAGTGTTGGTGGGACATCAAACTGGTTTATTGTTTAACGCGTACACTAAAGCCATTCTAATAGTAGGCATTTTGACTACTGTGCATAAGCGTTTCCTTGACAGCCCTTAACTACAAATCTGGCATTTTTTATCCTATTTAAAATTATGTTGGCAGGCATTTGCCCATTTATAGCACTGTTAGGTGACCCAGATATTAGATATATAGATATTCTGTATAGTTATAGATAAAGTTGCCACTTTTCATGCGCTTCAGGAAATTAGCAGAGACTCGTGTTTATTCGTCTCATGAGAATGAGTCCGTGTTGCCGGCTGGTTTGCTCGAGAGTCGACAAAACAGGAATCTGTTTAGTCTCTGCTAATTTCGTGAAGCGCACAGAAAGTGGAGAACTTTAGTTAAGGACGTTTATTTTGGATAGAGTTTTGTATTTCCATTTAGAGATTATTTTGGGTTAATATGAACGTTTTTCTGTATTATGTAGCGTAGCGCAAATATTAGGAATGAATAAATTAAATAAATAATATGTTGTTGTCAGAATCTTCCACTGCATCATGTAATGTATACGATTTTTTTTATTGGGATCTTTTAATTTTTTTTTACGTCAAAGTTTTGTACATTTTGTACCAAAAGTAAAGTTTTATACCATCTCCGATTGGAAGATATGAGCCATTTCCGATGGAGACGCCAGTGACATACCAGCCTTTCAGCCGTATTTCGGCAATCCTACTTCGCCTGGCCGTCTGTGAACGCGTGAACGTATGAACGTGAACGCGGGAACGATCGCTAGGTCGCCAACCCCCAAGTTTAGATTATTCTTCTTCCATTTGGAATGCTGTTGTAAAGATGTCATATACTGGAAGGATCATCATTTCCAAAAGTGTTAATATCAATCTCGTAAGAGTGTTACCAATCAGGAAGTGTGACGGATAGCACAATCTTCAGGATCATTGGTCAGAGGGAGAAGTGGTCGAGAATTAAGCCCAGCTTCTACTTGAGTAAGAACAGTATACAAACTTTCATAAGTTAAATGTGCCTGACCCACAACTCTAAATATGATTGTTTTAGCAGACTTTATTGCTGCTTTCCAGAGACCACCTTGGTGGCGAGAAAACGAAGGAATAAAATGGCAAGTAATAGAATTTGCAAGCATATAATCACAATTTCCGTTAGAATTGACAGCGTTCGTTATTGACTTGACAACAAGTCATTATTGAGGTCATTATTTGCTCTTACAAAATTGGAGCCTTTATCGCTGTAAATTTTAGAACAAAAATCATAGTCATATCAGAAGCCAGTTCAATGTGTACGGCTTTTGTAAGACAGACAAACATACAAATATAACCATTAATAAGGTTTGGTGACCGCAAAAAGCTATTTTAAGAATAGGACGTAACTATATGAAGTGCAATCTGGGCAGCTGTAATAGATAACACGCACGTATATTTTACGCTGTTTAAAGGACTTGTGTAAATATCCTGTCTGTTTAGTGGAATCATGTCTATATTAGGATTTTTCTAGTTTAATATTTAGAAATTCTATATAAATCATAATATCGTATGAAACGTCTCTCATTTGTAAGAAAATATAAAACGGAGGTATCAGTCAGTTGTTATTCGTGGTTTTAGTTTTAATTTCAATATGTTTGTATTAAATTTTATCGCGCAAAAAGGAAAAAAAAGATATATTAATTATTATAAATAGGAGGAGTAATATCACAAATGCTTAAGTATTATAAACTGTATACGTAGTGCCCGGATCAGAAAACTAATGCTAAAAGGAAAAGCATTATTATTTCAAACTAGGCCAAGCCAATCATATATCAGCAAGTGTTCTAATTAATAAAAACATAATCTATCTTAATACCGTGTGTAATAATCCCGACTGGAAATTACATCTTCCAATCGTCGTAGCATTGAGTTCGCAAGATTAAAAGACAAGTTTGGTGGCAATTGAGCCCGCAGTGCGTCCCTATTCCGTATGAGCCCTAGACCATAATTTTCATTCCAACGGCGAACAACAGGTTGCCCATAAACCTTTCGATAGGGTTGAGGTCAGGTGGTCTTGGAGGTTGAATTTCTTGGTGTTCTTCAAACCTCCCCCGCACAGTTGCTACCCAATGAATTGGTCTATTGTCGTGAACGAGCAACAAATCTCAATCATTTACATATGCAAGAGGGAGGATATGATTATTTAAAATCTCTAAATACATGTTCGTATTAAACTCGACTAGTTCTCCAGGTAAATGTGACGTCGTCCACCCCAGTAGGTTAATGAATTTTTTGTTACTACTGTTTCTAGGACAAACATATTCCCTCCGAAATCGCGGATTTCGCAGTCTCAATACAAACCCGTGTACGTTTTCATCGGAACAAAACACTTTCTCGTCACAAAATGCGATGTTTGTCCATAGTCTGTAGAGATTTTGGACGGCAAATTCCAGACGAGTAGCCGCATGTCTCTCTACAAAACCAGTTATAGAGACTGTATATCTGGTTATCATGCCAGTATTCTTTAAACGCCGCGTTACGGTTTGTCGTGAACAAGCAATTTCAGCGCTCTAATATTTTAGTTTTTGTATAAAATGGATTTTATGGAAAATGGAGTCATTTGGACCAACAACTCATCTTCTGTTGGAGTGATTTTCATAATTTTTGCAGAAAATATTCATTTAAGCCTTGTACGTTTACGAATTTATATATAATTCATTTGAGAATAATTACTTTGTCCGTCATAATGTCGTTACAAGACAATGAGATGGATTATAATAAGCCGCTTTGTGTAATATTCTATTATTTACATTTTCAATAGGCCACCAATCCATTTGCGTTTTTCTTTCAACCCGCAAAATTTACCTGCGTTTAATTACAGTCGCCCAATTCGCACTGCAGATATACGTACTTACAACAGTGTACATCTGTATACTAGAAATTGCCTGTTATATGCATACAAATAAAGTTGCAACACTGTTTCACAATTAAATTTAAAATTGTTTAAAGCCAACACCAAAAACTTTTTATTAGAGCGATGTTTCTACAGTCTGCACGAGTTCTTTACTCACAATTTTTACTGGTAAATATTACTTAGGCTATTTTAGTATTGCTATTTGGTTTCCTGTGCTTGTTTTTCTTTCTGAATGTGCTGATATTCATTTCGAAAAAAAGAAGTATGCTTTGTAGTTAATTCGATCCGTCCTGATTCAATGTAATACTTCTGAGAATATACAAAGACGTTACAGAAGTTTTTGTTACTATACGAAGTTGGGATTCTTTCACTTCTGAGGAATAATTCTTTTGGATTTATTGGTTATAAATAAAGACAGAAAAGTATCTGAAAATATCTGCTTTATTACAAAATAATGGGTATCATCAATCATTTAAACCAATAAATAATTTGTTACTTGTGCAATCCCTGCACACACAGCCAAATATACAAAAAAAAAATTGTACTCCTTTCACTTTGAAAATGCTAATATAAATTTTAAATATAAAAATGGCCTTTCGTTTAAGTTAAAGGAAAAGGAGGGTTGGGGGTTAGTACGAAAGAAAATGAATTAATTGACAACTTATTTCTTCTGTATTGCATTTCCACAGAAAAGTGTTATATAATTTACTACGTACGTAAAGGACGATAGTAACAAGGCAAAATAAACAGCAATAGCTGTTGTGTTATTTAATCAAATGTCCAGCAATGTGACCGCAGCTTATTAGTCGACTGCATGTTCAAATTCGCTAATTACACTCCGAATCATATTTAAAGTTAGCCTTTGGTATGTCGTTTCAATCTTTGGATAGCGTTTGGTCCATATGTATACACTTTGCTTTTTATGATCCCACTGAAAACAGTCCATAATTGAAATATCAAGTTATTGATTTTTACTTAAAGCGAAGGCCATTTTTAGTAATTTATTTAGAAAGGTTACTTGAATTAATTCAAGATAACAAAAGGTAGAAATAAAAAGGTACGTTTTCTCACAAATTGCCATAAATTTGCTCAGAAATTCTCATTAATTATTTTAACATAAAAATGTAATGCCTGGTCCACACCAAACAAAACAAACTGTTCTTGTGCTAATCGAATGAGGTAAAAACAAAATATAATCTGCAGTACACATTAAAAGAACATTTTTCTGAACAATCTAGATTAATAAGTCTATCTGTGTATACAGGACGTCCCTGGATGAACCTACATTACCTGTATATCAGAAACTAAACAGACTGAAAATTTATAAATTTGCGGATTTATTTTGTTCGAAGGGGTTAATTCTTAGAAAATATCGGCACAGTTATTCAACAAAATTAAATGTACATTTTCTAAATGGATTGTCCTAATTTTTATTAAACATTTGAATTCAGCAATTAACTTGTCCTATTTTAAAGGTTGATTTTTATGAAGATTTCAGTAAAATCATTGTAATCCTTTCTCGCTTATTTCTTCGGTATGCGGTAGTGTTGTTTGTTGATTGTTACGGATTAGGAAGCTGTAAATATGGACTATTGAAAAGTATTTCCATTTTTGTACAAATATTATATCGGGTGTCAGTATGGTTCGTGCAAATGTATTAAACTTAAAATATTAATGTCTATGTAATTTTAAATAGAACACTCTGTATATTTGTAGTCTAAATAACGATTTTTTGAGTGCAAATAATTCTTCGTCATTTTGTCCGTTCAAAATCAGTTGTTGCGTCTATTAAAGTTCTGGTAAAGTTTTCACCTTCCTGGCAAAATACAGTGAAAAATTTGCGAAAACGCACCCTTCGAAGAAAATCCTATGGATGCAGCTTTGTACTTGTTGGTATGAAGAAGACGTCCGTTTGTGTTTTTAAATACTCTTTGAATTGACAATAGGGTTGGACGATGTATCGACAAATAATCGATTCCATTACTGGTAACGATTCTTCGATACCCATATTAGCAAAGGTATCGATTCCAGAGTGTCGATCCCGAGCTATTGATACTAGGGTATCGATTCCAGCGTATCAGTTCCAGGGTATTGATTCCGAAGTATCTTGTGGATATATAGATACCTATATCTTACCAAACGTAGTAGAATCGATATATCGGCAACTGTTGATACTAACATAAGTATTGAATTTCGATACCGAAATCATGGGTATCACCCAACCGTAATTCACACTTGCGAGATTTGTAATTTCTGTTGCCACTTTTCGAATTGGTATAAAAATATTCCGTACCGCCTGTTTCAATAATTTTGCTATCAATCAATTTTTTTTTTCTAATTTTTGGCCTGAACTGCCCATATTCTAGACAATTTTTAATTAACCCTTGATTTACATTTTAGACGGCACTGGTTTGTCCAAGTATTTTTGCCGATACAGACTGCACGTTCTACTTTAAGTTCTTCGAGATTCTCCACAAATAGTCAATAAACTGTATAATATTTGTACAAAAAAAAAGGAAATACTTTTTAATAGCGCGTATCTATAGCTTCCTAACCTGTAACAATCACTAATCAACATTTTTGCATACCAAGAAAAAAGCGATAAGATACTGCGATTATTTTACTAAAACCTTCATAAAAATCAAGGTAACTTTAAAACGGTAACCGTTAGATTAATTGTTGAATTCAATTGTTTTATAAAAATTTGGATAATCCATTTAAGAAAATTAAGCGTACTTTATTTCTGGTGAAATGGAAATCGAAATATCTGGTCTTTTCCAGTTGGACCTTGCATGTCCACCAAAAACTGTTCAGAACGCATTTTCTATTCTGCCCTTCAATTCTATTAAAAAAGTTCACGAATAGTTTGCAGACAGTTGCTGTATGAGTTGATGTTTTGTTTGCCAAGAATTCGTTTAGCGTGGATCTGGCACAACATCGTTTTCTACGTTAGCTGAATACTTTTCGTCAACATTGACTCAAGGAATTTCGTGAATTGTTTAATGCAATAGAAAAAAGTATCATTTTATAACTCTATTAAACATGATACAAAAAAAGAACAATGAAAACATTACCAAAATATGACAATCATATCGACCTGTTGCATTTACTTGTATGATAAAGATAAATAAAAATATTATTGTTATGCGTTACTTTTGGGTCAGGGTGTATATGGAGATGTGGAACGAAATTCTATTAAGTTATCATATATAGACTTAGTATTTAGTTTTTACGCATCTTTCAACACTCTTCTGATGACTCTTTCAGTTTTACTAAGTACTGATAAATAAGGCATTTTATTAAGGAAAACCGCATTTCTCTTACGGTAACCATTATTTGCTGGGATATTTAAAATATACGCCTTCTGCAATTTCTCAAGTTTCTCCAGCAACTCTTTTCCAGCCGTTTCGATATTTCCACTGGCTCCATATTTAAGTAGTATATCGACTATACTTCGATTTCCTGTGCGCGCGGCAAGGTATAAGGCCGTCAAACCGGACCCCTCCTCAAAATTAACATAGGCGCCGTTAGTCAACAGCATTTCAGCAATTGCAGTGTCTCCAATTACTGCAACCTTCATTAGAGGTGTAAGACCATACTTATCTATATGATTGATTTGACAGTTATTTTCCAATAATAGCTTTACTATATTAGCATTCTTTTCACGTATTGCAGTACAAAGGGGAGTATTAAATTTATTCCCTAAGTTTACATCAGCGCCAAATTGTAACAACATTCGAACAATCTCTTCGTCGTTACGTTCTATAGCAATTTGAAGAGGAGGTGTAGTAACTTTTGCCGAATTTACGTCAGCTCCATAGCGTAATAGAACTTGGGTAATCTCCGGATCTTTTAGTTCTATAGCCGCTTGAAGAGGTGTTAAAATATTTAGATCGTGTTGATTTACGTCAAAGTTATGTTCCAATAACATCTTGACTATATCAATATTTTTATGATACACCGCAGTGTGTAAAGCGTTAACCTTGTTCATCCTAAACCTCACGTCGACATGATTTTGTAATAGAATTTGAACATATTCCCTATCGTTTAAACGTACGGCAGTTTGAAGTAGAGTCAAACCAGTTTCGTGATTTATGCTATCTGGTGAGAGTCCATTTCGTAAAAATATTTTGATAATGTCTACATTTTTTTCTTTGCTTATAGCACGGCAAAGCGTGGCGACTCGATGTTCTAACGCGCAATCAAAGACGTGTTGCGTGAAAACATTATCGACTTCTTTATCATTGATCTCTTCAATAAGACGGAGAGTTGTAATCCAAAATTTGTCGGCGAGATCCAGATCATCGCCCCACTCCATTAACGATTTGAGAGTAGTCGAATTTAAAAGTCCTTCCTTAATTAGCGCTTGGAGTTCCTCTTCTAGGTCTATATTATTCCAGTTCTTCGTGACCTTTGTAATGACGCTTATGCTTTCATCAGGTTCTGTGAAATCGTATATCCACTCAAGTGTCTTTTGCTGATCGCTAGCGTTACGAATCTTCAATAATCGCACAATAATTCCCATATTCTTAGCTTTCTTCGCTTTATAGAATATTCCATCGGCAAACGTTAGAATATTCCCATCGGCTCCGTACTTCAATAATAATTTCACCATGGCTGCATCTTCTCTAAGTGCGGCGATGAACAGAGCCGTGATATCGTATTCGTTTATAAAATTAACATTTGCATGATTGTCCAACAGTATTTTGGCAACATTCACGTTTCCTGTTTCTGCTACACTTATAAGAGGTGTAAAGCCAAACTTATCAACGCAATTTACATGTGCGTCCTTTTCCAGTAACATTTCTACAACCTCTTCACGTCTTTGTAATTTCCCAATTATTGCTTCGTGCAGAGGATTCCGTCCATATTTGTTCTTAGCATTTACGTCAGCGTAATAGTTTAGTAACATTGATAAAATGTTCCTGTTTTCTGTGATAATAGCGAATGTGAGAGGCGTTAAATCTTTTAAATCCGTGCAATTTACGTCAGCTCCATTTTTCAGAAGCAATTCGATAATCTCTACATTTTGCAATTCGATAGCGGCCTGCAGAGGTGTTTGCCCACAACTGTTCCTAATATTCAGATCGGCGTCATAATTCAATAGCATAGAAACGATATCCCTCTTTTCCTTTAGAATAGCCAAAGTAAGAGGTGACACAGCGTTTAAATCGAATTGGTTTACGTCAGCTCCATTTTGTAGCAGTATCTTGATAATCTCTACATTGTCTTGTTCGATAGCTAAATGGAGACATGTTTGGTGATTATTGTCTTTAACATTGGCGTCTGCTTTATAATTAAGTAACATTTTAACAATGTAGGTATTGCCCGCTTTGATTGCGTAAATAAGAGGTGCATTCGAAATGTTCACATTTGCGCCATTTCTTAGTAACAGTTCCACGATCCGTATGTCCTCTGTTTCTATGGCTTTATGCAGAGGTACTTGGTTGCAGTTATTTTTAAAATTCACATCCGCATTGTAGTTGAATAGCAACTGAATAATATTTTTATCTCCCGCATTAATAGCGTGAGTGAGAGGTGTTGCACCGTTTAGATCCACATGATTTGCATTTGCGTTATTTTGCAAGAGCAGTTTTGTAATTTCTAGAGCGTCACCAAAATGCTTCATCTTATCTTCAACTTTAAAGTTAGCGTACCGACTGTAATCAGTATATTTTTGGACAGCACCTGTTCTTTTTTTTGTAATAGCCCAAATGAGAGGAGTCAAACCTTTCGGATCGGCACAATTTACATTTGCTCTACTTCGTAAAAGCATTTCTATAATCTCTAGATACCCTGTTTCTATCGCCCAATATAGGGGTGTTTGGCCAAATTTATTTTCAAAATTCACTTCGGCGTTGTAGCTAAGTAGCATCTGTATGACATCGTTATTTCTCACCTTAATTGCGTAAATAAGAGGTGTTAGACCGTCCGCATCCATATAATTTACAGGTACGCCGTTTCGTAAGAGCAATTCTATAGATTCTTTATTGTTTGTATTTATTGCATTGTACAGTGGTCTATTAGAATACATATTATTGAGGTTCGCACAGGTGTTATGCTTTAGCAACATTTCAATGATATCCGTCCTTCCGCTCATAGTAGCCAAATCGAGAGGAGTATACTTGGTGGAAGGCATACTAGTAGCAGTTGTTTTATGTTCCAGTAACGTTTTGATGATTTCCAACTTTGATGAATCGTACGTTTCATCAAAATCCGCACTTGCATTATCTATTGCAACTAAAAGAGGTGTTAGATTTTCAGCATCCATAAGGTTAGCATCTACCTTTTCTAATAAGGTCCTTGTAATGTCCACATCTCCAGTTCTTACGCTCATATGAACAACTGTTGTATTGTTATCGTGACCCGCGTAAGGGTTTAATACTTTATAACTATCCCATAATAGTTTTACAAGCGCAGTATTTTGCTTTGCAAAGACGCTATAATGCAGAGGGGTACAATTAAATATATCAGTTTTATTAAAGTTTGCTTTTGCCGCAATATATGCTTTTACGGTCTCGATATTAGAGTATATGCAGGCAAGATGAATACCTCTAAGGTTTTCTTTTCGTAACCTCAGATTTAAAAGCTTCTTTTTTGTTACCGTCTTTGATTGTAAACAGGTATCGCGAAATTCTAAAAAGGTTTTGTTCTCTTTATGTTTCAAGAACAGCAAATCCTGTATCATTTCGATCGAAGAGTGCTTTATGGCAGCGTTGTACAACCTATAGAAATCGTCATTAAACAAAAACTTGCAGGTAGAATAGTTTACGTCATCCATATGAGTTGCATAGTAGTTCAAATATGCCTCCAAGATTACGATATACTCATCTTTCCACAGGTTACGAATGAATATGTAATTCTCCCAATAGTCAATCCAGGTCCATTTCATTACCTTGTCGCGCGCATATAAGTCGTATCCGTTCATTCGCATACGCCGTAGAAGTACGTTTAATCTGTTTGATTTTTGCGAGAAATCGCGGTCGTAGATGATAGCAGCCAGGTGGAGGGCATTTCTTCCGAGGTCATCTGTTTCTAGCAGCAGTTGGCTATTCTCCCTGCATAACTTCTCTACCGCCTCGACACTTCCATATAAGACAACTTTGTGGAATGGGAACTTTTCGGAGTGCATGTCTAATATATTCCTCTTGCTCTCCAACATTAAACTATAGACGTACCCTGCATCTTCATGATCAATATTTTCAATTAACCATTGCATAACAAAAAATTCCGCGAAAGTATAATGAACAAAAATCGGATTTTCGTTATCGTCGAAGCAATTGATGAAGCCAAGTCTTGTAAAATTAGAATATTTCGGGTGGTTCTTTTCTTGCAATTTTTGTACAACGCTATAACTGCGAAATACTACTTGCAAGGCTAAAGAGCGGTGATGCGACAAAATATTTTGCTTCTCTTTTTCGTCCAGGCAATGCGGTTTCATTCGTTGACAATAATCTTTCATTCTCAGATCTACAATGCTCTCGAAAAGATTCCACTTATTTACGACCTCAAGGTTAATTTCGTTTTCAGAAATGGTCCTTAACATATTTAAATACAGAGGATTCGTCATAAATTCTGATGGTACGTGACGTAAGCCACTAATACTTAGATTCCAATTGTTTACATACTGTTCATCAGATTGAACTCCGAGACCTTCTATTTTGAAGGTTTCAACTTGAAATTTATTGATTAATAGATTGGCGACCGTCAATCGTGAAGCAATGATTACTCTTTGCAAACCGATTTTCTGGACCCTTTCTATTAATTCCAGTACCTGTTGTTCACATGTAGCTGTCACCTCATCGAATGAATCCAAAAGTAATATTAATCGAGCATGGTTAGTATACAAAGTAGTTAAAAATCGGTTGTATGGCAATGTGTCATGTTTCTCACACAAAAAATGCAGAGGATTTTGGAACAATTTCGGATTGCGTTCGTACAAGTCAACCTGGTAGCGGGCCAGATCGATAAATAGGACATAATATTGGGATTCGCAAAGGTGAAATAAAGAGTGTAATAGTGCAGTTTTGCCCATTCCAGGTTCTCCTGTTACAAGGGTAATTGGACTACTGCTCTCTTTAAAAAAATCTTTTTCTGCTATCTGTTTTCCATTTTCTTCCACTATAGTTTTATAGTGCCCATTAACACGTTTGCGCAAATATCTAGGTACGTACTTCGGATAGATACAAAACGGAACTTCGCCAATAATAGGTAGAGGGTCGTCTAGCTCCACATTGTACACACTTTCTCCATTCTGATCACAAAAGAAACATTTTAAACCACGATTCTCTTCTTCTCTTTGTACGGCGCTTAGATGTTGACTCTGCGATAACAGTATTAGTTTATTGTCATCTGTCAAACGTAAACGAAAGATTTCATAGCTCTTGAACCTAAAATCTTCTCTAATCTTTTGGTAAAATTCACAACTCATTTCAGGCTTGCAGTAAATAGTAATATTATTTCCAGTTGGTCGGTGTTCATCGTAGTTCTGCTGTTGGAGATTCGTAGTCTCAATTATAAACAACATATAGCTGTTATCATCTAAACAATCTTGCTTTAAATAAGCTCTTCTTGGTCTCATTAAATTTATAATATCCAGCCAAGTTACAGATTCCATCAACATTGTATCTTGGTTGATAATCTCATATAACGAAACCGGCTTTCTACCTTGCAGCGAAACTAAAATAGCTTTCATAACTTCATCGCTTTCCGCATCACCTAAATGTCTAACCGCGCTCAATCCGTAACTTTTCATTTCTTCGTACCTTTTCTCAACGTCCGAGTCTATTACGATATATTTTTTCTGCAAGTGCAAAAATTCTTTTAGAAACGGAAGCGGGGTATCGACTCTTAAGAGAAGGGGTGCTTTACCATTCACCCATGCGTGTAGTGTTAAATCCTTCAGGCTATCTGGTTTGAATTGTTTCGTCTTAAGCGCCTCCTTTAACTTGTCTTCTAGCTTGCCTCCTTCGCTAATCATATCGTTCCATTTGTCAATGCTAATGATGTCGCGAATATTCCACAAAATGCATCCAAATAGGTACTGTTCAACGTGCAATTGATTTTGTACAATGGTGACGTCCTGTTTCATCATTAACCGATTCAACACAGCAATTCCCTCGTGTTTGAATGCAATTGCTGTGGTAGGCGTAACCACGTAATTAGTGAGCTTAATCTTTAATAATTCATGTTCGAACGTTGTTTTATCAAGGCCCCTCGTATACTTGGCAAAATATTTCTCAAGATGTAAAAGTATCAAGGATACATCGTCAATTTTCCAGATACCTTTGATTATGTGATTAATCTTTTGGGTATCAGGCTGATTGAAAAATAAGTAAAAACTGTTGAAAAGGTTTTGATGATCTACAATTTCCGAGTCTTCGGAAAACAACTCGCAAGGCATTCTGTCGTAAATGGTTTCATGTATATTAAAAGGTCTACAACGTGGCCTAAGTTTCAAATCAATAGTGCCAACATTTCCTGTCATAGGAAACGTATTTTTAGCGGTCCTTTTATTGCAAAAATACCAAAAATTAATACGATCACTTCTAGCACTTTCTCCAAGTTTTAGGCCTCCTTTTTTTATAATTTTTTCATATCCATCACAGTATTTATCTACATTCAATTTGTCTTTGCCGGATTTAACTTGAATCGCATAAATTTGTCTCTCTTCTAGTCCTTTAAAGTATACCTCCGCCACTATATCATCAAAAGGCCGGGCCTCGCCGACATTAGAAAAGATGCGATAATCTTCAATATTGTTGTTCTTGGAAAGTAAAGACGTGAAGAGTGCTGTTACACTAAGTTCATATTTACTGCCTGCATCGCATTTGGAACCGGGAGTTTGTTTTGCCATTGCGGAATATAGAGTCTCTCGCTGTCAGAAAATCCTGGTAAAAGAATTGAGTGTTATTAAATTAGGCCGGGGAAAACACAATAATTAATTAAAATAATTGTACCCATTTATTAACCGGGTGAAAGTACACTCGATAAGTTATTCCAATGTACTGCTATTTGAATGCATAATTTTCTTAACAGTTGTATTTCTGCCCTTCTACTCGTTCGATATATTAATCGGTTATATTAATTATATTGGGTAGAGTGGCATCCGATTACTGGAACAGCTAGTATCACACTACTATTCACTACAAATAATCCGTCAAAAGAGAAGAATGACTTTTACCTGTGATACATTTTTATTTCAATCCTTCTACCTGTACATTACTTATAAAAAGAAGTTAACATATATAGGGTAATTTTGTAAAATCGAAATTGTTAACTAAATAAAAAATAAAAAAATAAATAAAATCACCCAAATACTCTTTCGGAAATTTAAAGGAATGAATTATAAATATAATATTTATGAAAGATAAATTGACGGAAAAAGCTAACCTCAAAATTTTACGTTTACGATCTCTCTCTATACTAACCCGTTACGTAAGAAAACTCCACATCCTTTTAAATGACGGAATTTGAATTAATCCTAGACCTGAAATATATTTTTAATGCTTGAAATTACCTTGAAAATTAACCACTTACTGAACTACGTCTTCTTTCAGATGCAACTTGTGCTGAAAGGGTCGATTGTTTTGGTATCTGTTTGTTACTTCGTTACCGATAGGTTTTATTAAATATTAATCACGGACAACTACGATGCATATTTGATATAGACAATATTTTATGTTCTTACAATTTAATTTACTATCAACTAGATTTATTTTCTTTCACAACACCATATTACAGCCTGGAATATGCCACTAGAGTTCGCGTCTAACGAACTGACATTTGCAAGCATCGGCAATCGTAAAATATCATCACTCTCTACAGGCCTTGATCACTTATTACACTTTGATATTTAATTTAATTTGCGAAATTAAAGGTAAAATAGAATTTACTTTTTACATGTTTGTAGGGAGAACTTCTTTCAAAAACGAACATAAATGGCCTGAAGAAAGAGTCTTGGTCTTAGTCGATTCGTTGGCTAGAGATATATTTACCTACTAGAGAGGGGCAACGGAGGGTGTATATAAGCCTCTGCAGAATCGAAAATGGAGTCAGGAAGGCTTAACTCTAACAGATCTTTCCGAAGTACTCATGAACAATGGCAGCGATTTAGAGCATTATCTGAAACAAAAGATAAAGAATTATCATACTATGAGGATAATCTCGAAGAATATGACCAACTGGCTAGAAAGGAAGATGAAAAAATGTGTGAAGAACCGGAAAATAGTGTAGCTAAAAATGGTAAAAGGTAATTGCATGAACAAAATAGGCGATAAGGAAGAAACACCACTTATTTGTCCCTTTTAAATCTTTGGAGCTGAGCAATAACTCGAAAATTGAGAAAGGAAACTCTTTGTCAGTAGAAGAGTGGATTACTGCTTTCATCCGCGCAGTAACAGTGGGGATTAGAAAGAGAAATTAGGTTTTAGGTTTCTTGAATGTCTAACACCTTAGCACCTGTACAGACTAGACCGGTGATTTGAATTATATTTGACTGAATATTTCGGAAAATTGAAATTCTTTATACCAAGTAGAATCGACAAGATGGCCATTGAAATTGTTAATACATACAGGGTTTTCCACGCAACCCGTTCATTAAAAGCTTTCACAGTTAGCATCTTAGCCTAGTTCTGATAATCTGTAATAGTTAACCAGCGTCCCTCTATTACAATAAATTATTTTCAGGCTCGTATTACTTCCAGTTTTATCGGAAGTCGTAACCAACTTCAATATTTTTAACGAAATAACACACCTTTGCTTTTTTGGATTTCATGGTTTGTTACCAAGTAGTTTGCATTAAGGTTCCCTACCTATAAAACCAATTGGTTTTTAGTCATTTGCTTTCTGTTTTCCTTTCTTCTTTTACAATTTACTCTTTAGAATTACGTATCAGAAATACAATTGGCTAACTCGTAAAACTTGATTAGAATAATGGAAATAATTGCTTATAACTCTTAAAGTAAAAGAGAGGTGTAGGGACACCTGATATACATCGATAGCCCATTAAGAAAAAATCGATTTCTTTAAGTTGAATTGATCTTAAATTGTGAACACGTGGTAAACTAAATTTTGCGTTGTAAGTGGAAAATATTAAGTTTCCATTGTCTCCGGCATAAATACGACATAAATTCGTTCAGTTGTATTTCTGATATGAGATTTTAAAAAGAACATTGTAAAAGAAGGAAGAAATATGAAAAATAAACTCAAAATCGGTTCATTTTGAAGGTAAAATATCTTAATGCAAATTGCTTCGTAGCAATCTGTAGAATCCAAAGAAGCAATAAAAAATATGTAAATATCAAAGTTGGTTACGATTTCCGGTATAGCCGGAAGTAACACGACTCTATAAATAATTTATTATAATAGAGCG